>CM063609.1:155564225-156041131 GCA_032357785.1 Periparus ater | reverse complement strand
CCCCCCGGAACCCCCCGGGAACCCCCCGGGAACCCCTCGGAGCCCCCCGGGAATCCCCGGGAACCCCCCGGGAACCCCCCGGGAATCCCCGGGAATCCCGGGAACCCCCCGGGAACCCCCCAGAACCCCCCGGAGCCCCCCGGAGCTTCCCGGAGCCCCCCGGAGCCCCCCGGAACCCCCCGGGAATCCCCGGGAATCCCCCGAGAACCCCCCGGGAACCCCCCGGGAACCCCCCGGAACCCCCCGGAGTCCCCCGGGAATCCCCGGGAACCCCCCGGAACCCCCCGGAGCCCCCCGGGAACCCCCGGAACCCCCCGGGAACCCCCCGGAGCCCCCCGGAGCCCCCCGGGAACCCCCCGGAATCCCCCGGGAACCCCCCGGAACCCCCCGGAGCCCCCCGGGAAATCCCCGGGAACCCCCCGGAGCCCCCCGGGCCGCCGCTGTCACCGGGGCTCGGTGCCCGGGGAAGGGTGGGGGGCCGTGCCCGCGCCCCCGGAGCGAGCGGCGGGATCGGTGCTGGGGCAGGGGGGTCCCTCCGAGAGCCCGGGGCACAGAGCGGCTGCCGGGGGGCTCCCGGGGGCGGCACGGAGGGGGCACGGGCGGCGGAGCTCCGGTGGCATCGGTGACACGGGTGACACGGGTGGCACCGGTGGCATCTCGGGCTCCGAGCCGAGATGGGGCGGAGGCCGCTGCTCCCGGCAGTGCCCCCGGTGCTCCCGGCAGTGCCCCCGGTGCTCCCCGCGGTGTCCCCGGTGCTCCCGGCGGTGTCCCCGGTGCTCCCGGCAGTGCCCCCGGTGCTCCCCGCTGTGTCCCCGGTGCTCCCCGCGGTGTCCCCAGTGTCCCCGGTGCTCCCGGCAGTGCCCCCGGTGCTCCCCGCGGTGTCCCCGGTGTCCCCGGTGCTCCCGGCAGTGCCCCCGGTGCTCCCCGCGGTGTCCCCGGTGCTCCCGGCAGTGCCCCCGGTGCTCCCCGCGGTGTCCCCGGTGCTCCCCGCGGTGTCCCCGGTGCTCCCCGCGGTGACCCCTGGTGCTCCCCGGGCTGCCCCCGGTGCTCCCCGCTGTGTCCCCGGTGCTCCCCGCGGTGACCCCGGTGCTCCCCGCTGTGTCCCCGGTGCTCCCGGCAGTGTCCCCGGTGCTCCCGGCAGTGTCCCCGCTGCTCCCCGCGGTGTCCCCGGTGCTCCCCGGGCTGCCCCCGGTGCTCCCCGCGGTGTCCCCGGTGCTCCCCGCGGTGTCCCCGGTGCTCCCGGCGGTGCCCCCGGTGCTCCCGGCGGTGCCCCCGGTGCTCCCCGGGCTGCCCCCGGTGCTCCCCGCGGTGTCCCCAGTGTCCCCGGTGCTCCCCGCGGTGTCCCCGGTGCTCCCCGCGGTGTCCCCGGTGTCCCCGGTGCTCCCGGCAGTGCCCCCGGTGCTCCCCGGGCTGCCCCCGGTGCTCCCCGCGGTGTCCCCAGTGTCCCCGGTGCTCCCGGCAGTGTCCCCGGTGTCCCCGGTGTCCCCGGTGCCCGCGGGCGCCCCGGTGTCGCGGCAGCGGCTCGGTCATGTCCTTACATGGGAGCGGGCACTGCCCGCGGGGGGAGCCCCCCCAGCCCCACACCGGGGGTCCCGGCCCCGCACCGGGGGGTCCCAGCCCTGCACCGGGGGTCCCGGCCCCGCACCGGGGATCCCGGCCCTGCACCGGGGATCCCGGCCCCGTACCGGGGGTCTCGGACCCACACCGGGGCTCTCGGCTCCGCACCGGGGGGGTCCCAGCCCCACACCGGGGGTCTCGGCCGTCCCCACCGGGGTGTCCAGGCCCCACACCGGGGGTCCCAGCCCCACACCGGGGGTCCCAGCCCCTCACCGGGGGGTCCCGGCCCCACACCGGGGGTCCCGGCCCCATACCGGGGGTCTCGGCCCCACACCGGGGGGTCCCGGCCCCGTACCGGGGGTCCCAGCCCCGCACCGGGGGGTCCCGGCCCTGTACCGGGGGTCCCAGCCCCACACCGGGGGGTCCCAGCCCCACACCGGGGGTCTCGTCCCCGTACTGGGGGTCTCAGACCCACACCGGGGGGTCCCGGCCCCACACCGGGTGTCCCGGCCCCGTACCAGGGGTCCCAGCCCCACACCGGTGGTCTCGGCCGTCCCCACCGGGGGGTCCCGGCCCCATACCGGGGGTCTCGGCCCCACACCGGGGGGTCCCGGCCCCGTACCGGGGGTCCCAGCCCCACACCGGGGGGTCCCGGCTCCACACCGGGGGTCCCGGCCCCGTACCGGGGGTCTCGGCCCCACACCGGGGGTCCCAGCCCCACACCAGGGGGTCCCAGCCGTCCCCACCGCGGGGTCCCGGCCGTGGGGGGCTCCTGGCTGCTCCCACCGGAGCGGGACGGCGCTGTCGGGGTGGTGACAACGGTGCCACCAGCGGTTGTGGCACGGTGCCGGTGTCCCCTGGCCGGGCCCCGGTGCGCTCGGTGCTGCCGGGAGCGGCTCGGCACGGCCGGGTCTGGCACGTCCCCGGCACCGTCCGGTGCCACCAGCGGCGGTGGCAGCTGCTGTCCCCTCCCCGGGGCCAGGCCACCGTGGCACGGCTTGGTGTGACTTGGCTGGTGGCGCTGGGCAGGTGGCAGGGGGTCATTGTCACCGTGCTGTCCCACCCCTGGGTGCTGGCAGGGGGTCATTGTCACCGTGGTGTCCCCACCTGAGCACTGGCAGGGATTGTCACCGTGGTGTCCCTCCCCTGGGTGCTGGCAGTGGTTCAGTGTCACCTCTGGGTGCTGGAAGGGGTTCAGTGTCACCGTGGTGTCCCACCTGAGGGCTGGCAGGGGTTCAGTGTCACCCCTGGGTGCTGGCAGGGGTTCAGTGTCACCTCTGGGTGCTGGCAGTGGCTCATTGTCACAGCGTGGTCCCACCTCTCTGAGTTCTGGAACGTTCAGTGCTGTTGGTCCTGGGGAAGGTGTTTGGTGTCACCTGTGTCACCTCTCTGGGTGCTGGCAGGGTTTGGTGTCACCTGTGTCACCTCTCTGGGTGCTGGCAGGGTTTGGTGTCACCTGTGCCACCTCAATGGGTGCTGGCAGAAGGTTTGGTGTCACCTGTGTCACCTCAATGGGTCCCAGAGGGTTTGGTGTCACCTGTGTCACCTCTCTGGGTGCTGGCAGGGTTTGGTGTCACCTGTGTCACCTCAATGGGTGCTGGCAGGGTTTGGTGTCACCTGTGTCACCTCAATGGGTGCTGGCAGGGTTTGGTGTCACCTGTGTCACCTCAATGGGTCCCAGAGGGTTTGGTGTCACCTGTGTCACCTGTGCCACCTGTGTCACCTCTCTGGGTGCTGGCAGGGTTTGGTGTCACCTGTGCCACCTCTCTGGGTGTCAGAGGGTTTGGTGTCACCTGTGTCACCTCTCTGGGTGCCAGAGGGTTTGGTGTCACCTGTGTCACCTGTCTGGGTGCTGGGGACCCCTGGGTGACACCGGGCACTGTCCTCTGTCAGAGCCACTGGTGTGGCACAGGGCCCGGTGGGTACTGGGGACAGGCTGGGGGACACTGTCACCACTGTCACTGTCACCACTGTCACTGTCACTGTCACTGTCACTGGGGACAGGCTGGGGGACACTGTCCCCACTGCCACCATCACCACTGTCACTGCCACTGTCACTGTCACTGTCACTGTCACTGTCACTGGGGACAGGCTGGGGGACACTGTTCCCTCTGCCACTGTCACCACTGTCACTGTCACTGTCACTGTCACTGTCACTGTCACTGTCACTGCCACTGTCACTGTCACTGTCACTGGGGACAGGCTGGGGGACACCGTCCCCTCTGCCACTGTCACCACTGTCACTGTCACTGTCACTGTCACTGGGGACAGGCTGGGGGACACTGTCCCCACTGCCACCATCACCACTGTCACTGTCACTGTCACTGTCACTGGGGACAGGCTGGGGGACACTGTTCCCTCTGCCACTGTCACCACTGTCACTGTCACTGTCATTGTCACTGTCACTGAGGACAGGCTGGGGGACACCATCCCCTCTGCCACTGTCACCACTGTCACCGTCACTGTCACTGTCACTGTCACTGGGGACAGGCTGGGGGACACTGTCCCCACTGCCACCATCACCACTGTCACTGCCACTGTCACTGTCACTGTCACTGTCACTGTCACTGTCACTGTCACTGTCACTGAGGACAGGCTGGGGGACACTGTTCCCTCTGCCACCATCACCACTGTCACTGTCACTGTCACTGTCACTGTCACTGTCACTGTCACTGCCACTGTCACTGTCACAGCTGCGCCCCAGGCTTGGCACGGTGTCCATCCACAGTCACCCGTGGGGGACACAGGCGTGGCACGGTCACCCGTGGGGGACAGCCAGGACACAGTGTCCATCCAGAGTCACCCGTGGGGGGACACAGGCCTGGCACAGTCACCCCTGGGGGACAACCGGGCCCCTGGCACACGCCAGCCCCTCACCAGGGCTGTGCAGTGCAGAGCGTGCCAGGGTCCCTCACAGTGTCCCTGGGTGTCACAGTGTCACTCTGACTGTGCCAGGGTCCCTCACAGTGTCCCTGGGGGTCACAGTGTCACTGTGGCTGTGTCACACCCCTCACAGTGTCCCTGGGGTCACAGTGTCACTGTGGCTGTGTCACACCCCTCACAGTGTCCCTGGGGGTCACAGTGTCACTGTGGCTGTGTCACACCCCTCACAGTGTCCCTGGGGTCACAGTGTCACTCTGACCATGTCACACCCCTCACAGTGTCCCTGGGGGTCACAGTGTCACTCTGGCTGTGTCACACCCCTCACAGTGTCCCTGGGGTCACAGTGTCACTCTGACCATGTCACATCCCTCACAGTGTCCCTGGGGGTCACAGTGTCACTGTGGCTGTGTCACATCCCTCACAGTGTCCCTGGGGTCACAGTGTCACTCTGACCATGTCACACCCCTCACAGTGTCCCTGGGGGTCACAGTGTCACTGTGGCTGTGTCACAGCCCTCACAGTGTCCCTGGGGTCACAGTGTCACTCTGGCTGTGCCAGGGTCCCTCACAGTGTCCCTGGGGGTCACAGTGTCACTCTGACCGTGTCACAGCCCTCACAGTGTCCCTGGGGTCACAGTGTCACTCTGGCTGTGCCAGGGTCCCTCACAGTGTCCCTGGGGTCACAGTGTCACTCTGACCATGTCACATCCCTCACAGTGTCCCTGGGGTCACAGTGTCACTCTGGCTGTGTCACAGCCCTCACAGTGTCCCTGGGGGTCACAGTGTCACTGTGACCGTGTCACACCCCTCACAGTGTCCCTGGGGGTCACAGTGTCACTCTGACCATGTCACACCCCTCACAGTGTCCCTGGGGTCACAGTGTCACTGTGGCTGTGTCACACCCCTCACAGTGTCCCTGGGGGTCACAGTGTCACTGTGGCTGTGTCACACCCCTCACAGTGTCCCTGGGGTCACAGTGTCACTGTGGCTGTGCCAGGGTCCCTCACAGTGTCCCTGGGGTCACAGTGTCACTCTGGCTGTGTCACATCCCTCACAGTGTCCCTGGGGTCACAGTGTCACTGTGGCTGTGTCACAGCCCTCACAGTGTCCCTGGGGGTCACAGTGTCACTGTGACCGTGTCACACCCCTCACAGTGTCCCTGGGGGTCACAGTGTCACTCTGACCATGTCACACCCCTCACAGTGTCCCTGGGGTCACAGTGTCACTGTGGCTGTGTCACACCCCTCACAGTGTCCCTGGGGGTCACAGTGTCACTGTGGCTGTGTCACACCCCTCACAGTGTCCCTGGGGTCACAGTGTCACTGTGGCTGTGCCAGGGTCCCTCACAGTGTCCCTGGGGTCACAGTGTCACTCTGGCTGTGTCACATCCCTCACAGTGTCCCTGGGGTCACAGTGTCACTGTGGCTGTGTCACAGCCCTCACAGTGTCCCTGGGGTCACAGTGTCACTGTGGCTGTGTCACATCCCTCACAGTGTCCCTGGGGTCACAGTGTCACTGTGGCTGTGTCACACCCCTCACAGTGTCCCTGGGGTCACAGTGTCACTCTGGCTGTGTCACATCCCTCACAGTGTCCCTGGGGTCACAGTGTCACTCTGACCATGTCACATCCCTCACAGTGTCCCTGGGGTCACAGTGTCACTCTAACCATGTCACATCCCTCACAGTGTCCCTGGGGGTCACAGTGTCACTCTGACCATGTCACAGCCCTCACAGTGTCCCTGGGGTCACAGTGTCACTGTGGCTGTGTCACAGCCCTCACAGTGTCCCTGGGGTCACAGTGTCACTCTGGCTGTGCCAGGGTCCCTCACAGTGTCCCTGGGGGTCACAGTGTCACTGTGGCTGTGTCACACCCCTCACAGTGTCCCTGGGGTCACAGTGTCACTGTGGCTGTGCCAGGGTCCCTCACAGTGTCCCTGGGGTCACAGTGTCACTGTGGCTGTGTCACACCCCTCACAGTGTCCCTGGGGTCACAGTGTCACTCTGACCATGTCACATCCCTCACAGTGTCCCTGGGGTCACAGTGTCACTGTGGCTGTGTCACAGCCCTCACAGTGTCCCTGGGGGTCACAGTGTCACTGTGACCGTGTCACACCCCTCACAGTGTCCGTGGGGGTCACAGTGTCACTGTGGCTGTGTCACACCCCTCACAGTGTCCCTGGGGTCACAGTGTCACTGTGGCTGTGCCAGGGTCCCTCACAGTGTCCCTGGGGGTCACAGTGTCACTCTGGCTGTGTCACAGCCCTCACAGTGTCCCTGGGGTCACAGTGTCACTCTGACCATGTCACACCCCTCACAGTGTCCCTGGGGGTCACAGTGTCACTCTGACCATGTCACACCCCTCACAGTGTCCCTGGGGTCACAGTGTCACTCTGGCTGTGCCAGGGTCCCTCACAGTGTCCCTGGGGTCACAGTGTCACTGTGGCTGTGTCACACCCCTCACAGTGTCCCTGGGGTCACAGTGTCACTGTGGCTGTGTCACACCCCTCACAGTGTCCCTGGGGTCACAGTGTCACTCTGACCATGTCACATCCCTCACAGTGTCCCTGGGGGTCACAGTGTCACTCTGGCTGTGCCAGGGTCCCTCACAGTGTCCCTGGGGGTCACAGTGTCACTGTGGCTGTGCCAGGGTCCCTCACAGTGTCCCTGGGGGTCACAGTGTCACTCTGACCATGTCACATCCCTCACAGTGTCCCTGGGGTCACAGTGTCACTCTAACCATGTCACACCCCTCACAGTGTCCCTGGGGGTCACAGTGTCACTGTGGCTGTGTCACAGCCCTCACAGTGTCCCTGGGGTCACAGTGTCACTCTGGCTGTGTCACATCCCTCACAGTGTCCCTGGGGGTCACAGTGTCACTCTGACTGTGCCAGGGTCCCTCACAGTGTCCCTGGGGTCACAGTGTCACTCTGACCATGTCACATCCCTCACAGTGTCCCTGGGGGTCACAGTGTCACTCTGACCATGTCACATCCCTCACAGTGTCCCTGGGGTCACAGTGTCACTCTGACCATGTCACAGCCCTCACAGTGTCCCTGGGGGTCACAGTGTCACTCTGACCATGTCACATCCCTCACAGTGTCCCTGGGGGTCACAGTGTCACTCTGACCATGTCACAGCCCTCACAGTGTCCCTGGGGTCACAGTGTCACTCTGACTGTGCCAGGGTCCCTCACAGTGTCCCTGGGGTCACAGTGTCACTCTGACCATGTCACAGCCCTCACAGTGTCCCTGGGGGTCACAGTGTCACTGTGACCATGTCACATCCCTCACAGTGTCCCTGGGGTCACAGTGTCACTCTGACTGTGTCACACCCCTCACAGTGTCCCTGGGGTCACAGTGTCACTGTGGCTGTGTCACATCCCTCACAGTGTCCCTGGGGTCACAGTGTCACTGTGGCTGTGTCACACCCCTCACAGTGTCCCTGGGGTCACAGTGTCACTCTGACTGTGCCAGGGTCCCTCACAGTGTCCCTGGGGTCACAGTGTCACTCTGACCATGTCACATCCCTCACAGTGTCCCTGGGGTCACAGTGTCACTGTGGCTGTGTCACACCCCTCACAGTGTCCCTGGGGTCACAGTGTCACTCTGACTGTGCCAGGGTCCCTCACAGTGTCCCTGGGGTCACAGTGTCACTCTGACCATGTCACATCCCTCACAGTGTCCCTGGGGTCACAGTGTCACTCTGACTGTGCCAGGGTCCCTCACAGTGTCCCTGGGGTCACAGTGTCACTCTGACCATGTCACAGCCCTCACAGTGTCCCTGGGGGTCACAGTGTCACTCTGACCATGTCACATCCCTCACAGTGTCCCTGGGGGTCACAGTGTCACTCTGACCATGTCACAGCCCTCACAGTGTCCCTGGGGTCACAGTGTCACTCTGACTGTGCCAGGGTCCCTCACAGTGTCCCTGGGGTCACAGTGTCACTCTGACCATGTCACAGCCCTCACAGTGTCCCTGGGGGTCACAGTGTCACTCTGACCATGTCACATCCCTCACAGTGTCCCTGGGGGTCACAGTGTCACTGTGACCATGTCACATCCCTCACAGTGTCCCTGGGGTCACAGTGTCACTCTGGCCGTGTCACACCCCTCACAGTGTCCCTGGGGTCACAGTGTCACTTTGACCATGTCACAGCCCTCACAGTGTCCCCAGGAGTAGCCAGTGGCCCGCTGGCTCCATGATGGTGACCGTGTCACTGTCCCTCGTGGTATCCCTGCGTTGGGGACAGCTCGGTGTCCGTGCTGGGGTCCCTCCTCATGTCCCTGGGGCTTTGGGGCTGGCCAGTGTCCGGAGTGTGGTGGCCAGCGGCTGTGGTGGCTACAGTGTGGTGGCCTCCTGGTGTCCCCAGGGCTGGCTGGTGGCCACAGTGTGGTGGCCATGCTGGGTCCCTCCTGGTGTCCCCTGAGCTGCCTGGTGCCCATGGTGTGGTGGCCATGCCACAGGTCCAGTGTCCCCAGGGCTGGCCAGTGGCTGCAGTGGCTGGTGGCCATGCCACAGTTCCTCCTGGTGTCCCCAGGGCTGCCTGGTGGCCATGGTGTGGTGGCCATGCCACAGGTGCAGTGTCCCCAGGGCTGGCCAGTGCCCAGGGTGTGGTGGCCGTGTTGGGTCCCTCCTGGTGTCCCCAGGGCTGGCCAGTGGCCACAGTGTGGTGGCCATGCCACAGTTCCTCCTGGTGTCCCCAGGGCTGCCTGGTGGCCACGGTGTGGTGGCCATGCTGGGCCCCTCCCAGTGTCCCCAGGGCCACCCGGTGCCCAGGGTGTGGTGGCCATGGTTAAGGTGTGGTGGCAGTGTCAGGCTCCTTCTCAGTGTCCCCAGGGCTCTGGGAGTGGCTGTGGTGTGGTGACCAGTGGCTGCAGTGGCTGGTGGCCATGCCAGTGTCACTCCTGGTGTCCCCAGGGCTGGCCAGTGGCTGCAGTGACTGGTGGCCATGCCAGTGTCACTCCTGGTGTCCCCAGGGCTGGCCAGTGGCTGCAGTGACTGGTGGCCATGCCAGTGTCACTCCTGGTGTCCCCAGGGCTGCCTGGTGGCCATGATGTGGTGGCCATGCCGCTGTCCCTCCCGGTGTCCCCAGGGCTGGCCAGCGGCCATGGTGTGGTGGCCATGCCACAGATCCAGTGTCCCCAGGGCTGCCTGGTGGCCATGATGTGGTGGCCATGCCGCTGTCCCTCCCGGTGTCCCCAGGGCCGCCCGGTGGCCGCAGTGGCCGCAGTGCAGTGGCCATTCCTGGCTGATCTGGGGCTGGTGTGGCCACCCGGAGCTGAGCCCTGGCACCAGCGGCTGGCACCGCGCCAGGGGCTCCCCCACCCCCGGATGGGGGTCCTGGTGACAGGGGGGACACCTGGGGGATCCCCCACCCCCGGATGGGGGTCCCGGTACCAGGGGGGACACCTGGGGGATCCCCCACCCCCGGATGGGGGTCCCGGTCCCGGGGGGACACCTGGGGGATCCCCCACCCCCGGATGGGGGTCCCGGTACCAGGGGGGGCACCTGGGGGGTTCCCCACCCCCGGATGGGGGTCCCGGTGCCGGGGGGGACACCTGGGGGCTCCCCCAACCCCGGATGGGGGTCCCGGTGCCGGGGGGGACACCTGGGGGATCCCCCACCCCCGGATGGGGGTCCAGGTACCAGGGGGGCACCTGGGGTCCCCCCCACCCCCGGATGGGGGTCCCGGTGACAGGGGGACACCTGGGGGATCTCCCAACCCCGGATGGGGGTCCTGGTGACAGGGGGGACACCTGGGGGGTTCCCCAACCCCGGATGGGGGTCCTGGTGACAGGGGGGGACACCTGGGGGGTTCCCCAACCCCGGATGGGGGTCCCGGTACCAGGGGGGACACCTGAGGGATCCCCCAACCCCGGATGGGGGTCCCGGTGACAGGGGGGGGACACCTGGGGGATCCCCCACCCCCGGATGGGGGTCCCGGTCCCGGGGGGGACACCTGGGGGGTCCCCCACCCCCGGATGGGGGTCCCGGTGCCAGCGGGGGCACCTGGGGGGTCCCTGCCCCCCTCAGGGACAGACACCCCCAGCAGTGCTGGCAGGACTGGGGGACCCCCGGGACGGGCCCCACCCGGGGGGAGCTGAGCGAGTTTTGGGGGGCTGGACATGGGGGGCTGGACATGGGGGGCTGTACCTGGGGGGCTGTACATGATGGGCTGTACCTGGGGGCTGTACATGTGGGGCTGTACCTGGGGGCTGTACCTGGGGGGCTGTACCTGGGGGGCTGTACATGATGGGCTGTACCTGGGGGCTGTACATGTGGGGCTGTAGCTGGGGGGCTGTACCTGGGGGCTGTACATGGGGGGCTGTAGCTGGGGGGCTGTACCTGAGGGGCTGTACCTGGGGGCTGTACATGTGGGGCTGTACATGATGGGCTGTAGCTGGGGGGCTGTACCTGGGGGCTGTTCATGTGGGGCTGTACATGGAGGGCTGTACCTGGGGGCTGTACCTGGGGGGCTGTAGCTGTACATGTGGGGCTGTATCTGGGGGGCTGTGCATGGGGGGCTGTAGCTGGGGACTGTACATGTGGGGCTGTACATGTGGGGCTGTACCTGGGGGCTGTACCTGGGGGGCTGTACATGATGGGCTGTACCTGGGGGCTGTAGCTGGGGGCTGTACATGATGGGCTGTACCTGGGGGCTGTACCTGAGGGGCTGTACATGTGGGGCTGTACCTGGGGGCTGTACCTGGGGGCTGTACCTGGGGGCTGTACATGGGGGGCTGTACCTGGGGGGCTGTACCTGGGGGGCTGTACCTGGGGGCTGTACATGATGGGCTGTACCTGGGGGCTGTACCTGGGGGCTGTACCTGGGGGGCTGTACATGATGGGCTGTAGCTGGGGGCTGTAGCTGGGGGGCTGTACATGGAGGGCTGTAGCTGGGGGCTGTCTCTGGGGGGCTGTACATGGAGGGCTGTAGCTGGGGGGCTGTACATGATGGGCTGTACCTGGGGGCTGTACATGTGGGGCTGTACCTAGGGGGCTGTACATGGAGGGCTGTAGCTGGGGGCTGTCTCTGGGGGGCTGTACATGGAGGGCTGTAGCTGGGGGCTGTCTCTGGGGGGCTGTACATGGAGGGCTGTAGCTGGGGGGCTCTGTGTGTGCCGGTGGCAGGGGGGGTCTGTGCTGGGGGGTCCGGGCGGTGGGCACACCCTGCCGGGGGGGCTGCGCTGCACTCGTGGGGACGGGGTGACCGTGCTGGGGGGGTCCCCCGGTGTCGTTGCTGGGGAGGGGTCTCCGCCGTCCTGCGGGGCCGGTGCCAGGCGCTGCCGGGGGGGCGGTGGCGGTGCCGCAGGGGCGGGGGGCTGCGGCGGGGCGGGGCGGGCCGGGAGGGGCGGGCCGGAGCCGCCCCGGGGCTGCGGGACCGGCCGGAGCGTGCGGGAGCGCGGGCGGCCATGGAGGGGGCGCGGGGCATCCACCACGAGATCGCGTCCCTCAAAGGTACCGGGGGAGGGGGCTCCGGGAGGGGTCCCGGGCCCGCGGGGACCGGCGGCGTCCCGGGGAGGTTCCGCGTCCCGGGGAGGTTCCGCGCCCCGGGGAGGTTCCGCGTCCCGGGGAGGTTCCGCGTCCCGGGGAGCTCCGGCCGCGCCGCATCCCTCCCGTGCCGCTGTCGCAGCGCCGGCAGGAGGGCGGGGGTCACCGGGGACGCCTCGGCATCGCCGGTATCGCCCAGAGTGAGCCGGTGTCACCGGGAAGCCGGCAGGCATCGCCCGCGGTACCGGGCCGTGCTGCAGAGCCGGTGCGCTGGGCCGTGAGGAACGGGCCCGGTCACGGGGCTGCTGGCGGCCCCCGGTCCCTGTGTCACCGCAGCGGGCACAGAGCCACCGCGGGGCCACCGCAGCGAGCCACCGGCCGGGCCCGGCCTGGAACCGAGCCCGGAGAGGGTCGGCACGTACCCGGCGAGAGATGGGATGGGCACCGGGAAAGTCGTGATGGAGCCCGGGAGCCTCGGGGTGGGATGGACACCGGGAGCCTCGGGGTGGGATGGCCACAGGCGGGGGTCGTGATGGACCCCAGGAGCCTCGGGATGGGATGGACACCAGCGGTGGTCGTGATGGACCCCGGGAGCCTCGGGGTGGGGATGGGATGGACACCGGCGGGGGTCGTGATGACCTCGGGGTGGGATGGACACCGGGTCGTGATGGACCCCGGGAGCCTCGGGGTGGGATGGACATGGGCGGGGGTCGTGATGGACCCCGGGTGGGATGGACACCGGGTCGTGATGGACCCCGGGATCCTCGGGGTGGGATGGACACGGGCAGGGGTCGCGATGGACCCCGGGAGCCTCGGGGTGGGGATGGGATGGACACCGGCGGGGGAAGTGATGAAGCCCGGGATCCTCAGGATGGGGATGGGGTGGATCTCGGGGGTCCGGGGGTGATCCCGGCGAGGTTCGGGATGGACACCGGCAGGATCAGCAGCTGTGGCGATGCCGCCGGCCCCAGCGAGGGGATCCCGGCTCGTGTCCCCCCCCCGGGCTGCGGCGGGGCTGATTTACCGTGAGAAGCGTCCCAGCGCCGGGACCCCCGCCGGCACCGGCCTCATTACGAGCCTCCGGCCGCGGTGCCCTCCGCAAACAGCCGCGGCTTTGTTCCGCCGGCCGCGGGGAGCCCCGCCAGACCCAGCACTGGCACCGGCACCGGCGCTGGCACCGGCACCAGCGCGGCGGCGCCGGGCCCGTGGCCAGAAGCCTCTGGCACATTTTGGGGGGCTGCCCCCCCCTCGCCCGGCTGCCCATGGGGCGCACAGGAGCGGGGTCGGGGGGTGTCCCCAGCCCCTGGTGCTGGCAGCCGCTGCTCCCGGTGCCCCCCGAGGTGCGGGGCCGATTCGGGGGGTTCCTCCGCGGTGGGTGCGGGGCCCTGGCGGGCACGGGGCAGCTGCGGGGCGCTGGCGGCGGCCCCGCTGTCACATCGCGTTGGATCACGGCGGGCGGCGGGCGCTGACGCGGCATTTCCCGGAGGGAGCCGCCGGCGCGGCCGTGACCCCGCTGCGGGCTGGGGGTGCGGGGCCACGGCTGGGGAGGGGGGGGACGCGCTCCTGCTGCCCCCAGATTCCCTGGAGGTGCCCCCATCGCAGCCCCCATCGCACCCCCCCACTGCCGCTCCCCATCATTTCTCATCCCTGCTCCCCTTTGTCCCCCTGCCCGCCCCCCATCACTCCCCCTCCCACCCCGCTGGGGTTCCGGGCTGCTCTGGGGCTCTGGGGGTGACACATTCCGGGGTGGGGCTCAGACCGGCAGCTGATGCTTCCCCAGACCTTCCCTTCGAGGGGGTCTGGGCGCCCCAGTGCTCCCAGTTCCCCCGCACCGGCTGTGCTGGGGCCCCGGTCGGTGATGGAGTAACGGGAGCCCCTCTCCGCCCCCCCTCAGGGCTGAGGGCATCCAGGCTTGGGGATGTTCTGCGGGTCCTGCTGAGACCCCCGGGGACGAACATCAGCCCCCCGAATTGGGATCCCCAGGGGCGGGCGCCCCACAGGCAGCAGCCCCCCATGGCTGGGTCACTGCTCCGCACCAGTAAATCCCAGTGAAGCCCGCTGTCGCTCCCAGTAGCGCCATCGGCAGGGGCGGCGGTGCCGGGGGTGTCCCTCGGTTCCCCCAAGGCTGCCGGGGGGCTCCTGCTGCGCCCTTGCAGCATCCCTGCGCTCGGCCGGGGGTGCTGAGGGAGCCTCGGGGGGCTCCTCCCGTTTTGGGGGTCTGTTCCCCCGGCATGAGCAGCCCCCAGCGTGGGGGACACCCTGGACCCCCGCTTGGTCCCACGCGGTTCCTCCTGCGGTGTGATGTGGGCACGGAACCTGGCTGTGCCCATGGAGAGGGGGCGTCCCCTCTGCCGGGGGTCCCGCTGCCGTGCCGGGGGTCCCGCTGCCGTGCCGGGGGCCGTGCTGGGGTCCCCGCGGTGCCGCTGGGGGTTGTTGGGCGGTTCTCGGTGCCGGGGGGGCTCGGGGGAAGGACAGCTGCCGTGTCCCCAGCTGCCGGCCGGCGGGCGGGGTGTGGCACAGCTGTGTCCCCGTGTCACTGCCGGGACTGTGCGGGGTCCCCCCGGGGGTGCCGGGATAAACCGGGCCAGGAGCAGAGCAAATATTGACGTGGCAGGATGTGGCTGCCGGGCCCTGCCCGTGCCCATCCACCTGCTCGCCCCCCTGCTCGCCCCCCTGCTCGCCCCCCTGCCCGAACCCCCCCGGTGCGCGATGCTCGGGGGAGCCGTGCCCGGCTCGGGGCCTCTCCCCTCTCCGGGACCCCACGGTTCTCTCCCGAGCTCAGGGACATCCGCAGGGCTCAGGGTCCCTCCCCAGGCTCGGGCTGCCCCTCCCGAGCTCAGAGACCCCCGCGGCTCAGTGTCCCCCCGGGCTCCGGGATGGCCGCGGCTCGGGGTC
Source organism: Periparus ater (assembly GCA_032357785.1). Classification (NCBI taxonomy): domain Eukaryota; kingdom Metazoa; phylum Chordata; class Aves; order Passeriformes; family Paridae; genus Periparus; species Periparus ater. Next base: position 156,026,306 of record CM063609.1, on the reverse strand, counting down.
CCCTCCAAGCCCAAGGACCCCCCCCCCGGCTGAGGGTCCCCCCGGGCGCTCCCTGGGGCCGGTCCCGGGGCGGGGGCGGGGCGGGACCCGCGGGGGTTCCCACGGCGGAACCGGCCGGGTGGGTCGGGGCAGGGGGGGAAGGGGGAGGCGGGTCCGGCCGTGCCCCCCCCGGGCGGGAGCCGGGGCCGGGGAGGGGCCGGTGGTGACTCAGGGCAGGGCCTGGGGCCCCCCCTGACCCCCCCGAGCGGGGGTGGAGCTGCAGCCGCTCCCGCCGTGCCGGCAGCCAGCGCCGCGCCGTGTCGGATCGCGCCGGGACGTGCCGGGCCATACTGGGCTGTACTGGGCTGTACTGGACTGCACTGGGCTGCACTGGGCTGCACTGACCGCGAGCCGGGCCGGACCATCCTGGGCTGGGCTGGACCACACTGAGCCGCGTCGGACCGTGCTGGGCTGTACTGGACCGTGCTGGGCCGTACTGGACCGTGCTGGGCTGTACTGGACCGTGCTGGGCTGTACTGGACCGTGCTGGGCCGTACTGGACCGCGCTGCGCTGGGCCGTACTGGGCTGCGCTGGGCCGTACTGGGCTGTGCTGGGCCATACTGGGCTGTACCTTACGGAGCTGTTCTGGACTCTGTTGAGCCGTTCTGGGTGAGCCGTAACCGAGCCCCGTGGGCCGTGCCCGGAGCCGAGCCGTGCCACCATGGTGGCGGGGATGCTGATGCCGCTGGAGCGGCTCCGCTCCATCCTGGAGCTGCTGTTCCGCGAGGGTGTCCTGGTCGGGGAGCGGGACGGTTGCCCCCGGCGCCCCCACCCGCAGCTGCCCGGCGTGGCCAACGTGGAGGTTCGGCGGGCCATGGCCTCGCTGCGCTCCCGCGGCCTCGTGCGACAAACGGCGGCCTGGCGACATCTCTACTGGTACCTGACGGACGCCGGTGTCGCCCACCTGCGCCAGTACCTGCGGCTGCCGCCGGACGTGGTCCCGCGTTCCCTGCAGCGCGTCCCCCGCCCCGCCGCCCCCCGGCCCCGCGCCGCCGCCGCCGCCGGTCCCCAGCGGGCGCGTCCCGCCGCCGGTGAGCGGCTGTACCGGAGGAAGGACGAGGGCGTGGGGCAGGTGGAGCCCAGCGCCGTCAGCGCAGCGCAGGGGGTGGCCCAGCAGCCCCCCCAGCCCGGCCCGGCCGCAGGTACCGATCAGAGCCCCGGGGTGCTCCTGCTGCTCTCGTGGGTGGGGGGCACTCCAGCCCCTCTGCTCCCAGGGGAGGGATGGGACGAGTCCTTCGGCTCCCCAAAAGTCCTTCAGCTCCCCAAGTCCTTCAGCTCCCCGAATCCTTCAGCTCTCCTTCAGCTCCCCAAGTCCTCTGGCTCCCCAAGTCCTTCGGCTCCCCAAATCCTCCAGCTCCCCAAGTCCTCTGGCTCCCCAAGTCCTTCAACTCCCCAAGTCCTTCAGCTCCCCTTCAACTCCCCAAATCCTCCAGCTCCCCGAATCCTTCAGCTCCCCAAGTCCTCCAGCTCCCCTAAGTGCCCCCCACTCTTCCTAGCCAAGGGTTCCTGCAGGCCCCTGCCCTGCCTGAGGGTCTCCTCGCCCTGACCCCACGGGGACCCTCTGGGCTGGAGTGGCCCCTGGGGGATCACGGGGGTCGGGGGGTCACTGTGGTGGCTTCCCGGGGTCCCCGAGAGGCCGCTGGGGTGACGGGACCGGGCGGGAGTCACCGGTGCCGCCCTGCCGGGCCCCGCCGCGGTGCCGGGGGGAAGCTGAGCCCGGGGGGCTGTGCTGTGCTGCGGGGGGGTGTGCGGCGGGGTCCCCGCGCCCTGGGGAGCGGCGTTTCAGGGGGGCCGTGGCGGGGAGGGGGCGAATTCCGTGGGGATTTTGCCCCCCGAGGTCCCCACTGGGCCTAGGGTGGGTCGGACAGACGGCGGCAGCTGGGGCGGGCAGCGCTGGTGGGGAGGGGGCTGCGGCTGCGGGGGGGTCCCCGCCTCCCTGGCGACACGCGATCCCGACACACGATCGGCGGCAGCTGGAGCCGCCGGGGGTGCGGGGCGCCCGGTGTCCCACCCCCCCGGGCGGGGCAGCTGTGGTGTCGCTCCGAGGCGGCGGCGGGGGCCCCCCCCCGATCCCCGCGGGCCGTGACTCAGCCCGTGGCCGTGGGCAGCCGCCTCCGGTCCAAGTTTCCAGCCTGGAGGCGCCGAGCCCGGTCCCTGCCAGCGCCGTGAGTCACCGGCCGCCGGGGGGGCCGGGCCCGCGGCGCTGCTGTCCCGCGGCTGCGGCTCCTCGCGGGCAGCACCCACGTCCCGTGGGGACCGCAGGGGTTGTCCCGAGGCCTGGCCCGGGGGTCACATCTCCCGCCGGGCTCCGGGGCTGCCGGGGCTGCGCGACCCTCGCGTGGGACGCGTGGGACTGGACCCCGTCCAGTGCTGGTGCCAGCCGATCCGGCTCCGGGCTTTCCCTCCGCCCCGGCAGCCGCTGCCGGAAAACCCGGCCTGGAGTCCCGGCTTGCGGGGACGGGGTGGCGCGGGCGGCCGGGGGTTGCGGGGTCCCCGCGGGGGCGGAGGGGGTCCGGTACCCCCCCCGCGGCCCCATTACCCCCTTTCCCGGGGGCCCGGCGTCTTTCGGCGGCGGGGCCGTGCCGGGGCTGTCAGTCCTGATGTCACGGCGACCCCCGAGGTGACGGCCGGGTGACCCGCCCCGGTGCCGGGGGGTCCGGGGGTCCTGGGGCGCCGCCGCCGTCGCCCCGTCCCGCCCCCGCGGCCGTGTCATGTTCTAACTCGGGCTCGGTGACGGGCCCCGGTTATTTATATCGGCGCCCGCTCCCTGCCCGCCCCCCCCCAGCCCCCGCCGCCACCGGCGGAGCCGCGCTGCGCCCTCGCTCCGCACCTGCCCCGCACCTGCCCGCACCTGCCGCCCATGAAGGTCGTACCGGGTGGGTGAGACCGGTGGGGCTGCGGGAAGGACGGGGACGGGGGGGGCTGGCGCCGCCGGGGCGCGTTGTCCCAGGATATAAAAAGCCGGGATGAAGGGGACACTCGGGGGGGGTGGCGCGGGATGGGGGGGGACACGGGGGGGACACGGGGGGGCCCTGCCGGTGTGGCGGGCGGGAGGCGGCTCCACGCCGCGGTTCGGGAGGGGTTAAGGCGGAGCGGGCGCTGCCCCGTGGGGGCGGGCGCTGGTTCGTCCCTGACCCGCCGAGCCCGGCCGGTGCCGAGCCCGTGCCGTGTCCCCGATGGAGGACACCGGGTCGCTGTTCCCGTCGCTGGTGGCGGCGGGACACGCGGCATCCCTCGCCCTGGTCTGGTACTGGCGGCGGCAGCAGCGGGACGAGCCGGGGGGCACCGGTGAGTTGGGCTCCGCTCGCCCCCCCGCGCTCGGCTCGGCCCCTCGCCCCGCCCACGAGGAAGGGGGAGCCACACGACACCCGCGGCTCGCCAGGGTGGGGGTCCCGGGGGGAGCCACACGACACCCGCAGCTCGCCAGGGTGGGGGTCCCGGGGGGGCTCAGGGGGAGCCACACGACATCCGCGGCTCGCCAGGGTGGGGGTCCCGGGGGGAGCCACACGACACCCGCGGCTCGCCAGGGTGGGGGTCCCGGGGGGAGCCACACGACACCCGCGGCTCGCCAGGGTGGGGGTCCCGGGGGGAGCCACACGACACCCGCGGCTCGCCAGGGTGGGGGTCCCGGGGGGAGCCACACGACACCCGCGGCTCGCCAGGGTGGGGGTCCCGGGGGGAGCCACACGACACCCGCGGCTCGCCAGGGTGGGGGTCCCGGGGGCTCAGGGGGGAGCCACCCACCGTGGGGTGGGGGACGCGGGGAGAGGCGCTGGGTTCTGCGTTCTGGGGGGGCTTCAGCTGCGCTGGGGGAGCATCCCGGTGGGAGCGGTACCCGAGCGGGGGCAGCGCTGGTACCCGAGGGTGACTCAGCACCGACAGAGCGCAGCCCCCCCCCGGTGCCGCCGCCCCCTGCCCACCCCGGCACTTTCACGAGTGGAGGTCGCGGCAGGACCTCCCAAACCCTCCCGCAGCATCCCCGAGGTGCCGAATAGTTCTGGGGGCGGGTATCCGGTGACAGAGGGGGCCGGGGAGCGCCGGGAGGATGCCGGTGTGCAGGGGGGTCCTATGAGACCCCCACCCGCAGCCCCGTGCGGCCGCAGCCGCCTCCATCCGAGCTGCCGGGGCGGCCCCGGCCCTGCCCCCGGGCACTTTCCAGGGCGTTGGCTGCGGTTTCCGTCGATCCGTGTGCGGCGCTGGGCACCGTCACGGGGCCGCCGCCGCTCCGGGATGGCCCCGCTGCCGCTGCCGGTGCCGGTGCCGGTGCCGGTGCCAGATAAGGCGGGCAGGGCACCTTGGCCGGGCCGGAGCCCCCGCTGTCCCGGCCGGGGGGGCCGCTGTCCCTGGCGCCGCTCCAGTCCGAAGGACACCCCCAAGGTCGCACCTGCCGGGGGCCATCAGCCCTCAGCGCCGCGACCCCCCCGAGCTGGGAGCTCCCGGGGGGCTCCCGGGGAGCACCGGCGGCTCCCGGCGGTCCCTTGGGGGCTCCGGGGTGTCCCCCCGGGGGTCCCCGTGCCCGGCTGTGCCACGCCGGGCCAATGGGTTTGGTTTGGAGCGCTGTGCATGAAACCCTCCTGGGGGGAAGGGGGGCTGCCCGGTGCCCGCGGTGGGCTCCCGGTGCCCACGGGTGGGTTTCCCGGTACCCACGGGTGGGTTTCCCGGTGCCCACGGGTGGGTTCCCGGTGCCCATGAGGGGCTGCCCGGTGCCCACGGGTGAGTGTCCCAGTGCCCGCGGTGGTTTCCCGGTGCCCACGGTGGTCTCCCGGTGCCCATGAGGGGCTGCCCGGTGCCCACGGGTGGGTTTCCCGGTGCCCGCGGTGGAGTCCCGGTGCCCACAGGTGGGTTTCCCGGTGCCCACGGGTGGGTTTCCCGGTGCCCACGGGTGGGTTTCCCGGTGCCCACGGGTGGGTTCCCGGTGCCCGCGGTGGGTTTCCCGGTGCCCACGGGTGGGTTTCCCGGTGCCCACGGGTGGGTTTCCCGGTGCCCACGGGTGGGTTTTCCGGTGCCCACGGTGGGCTCCCGGTGCCCATGAGGGGCTGTTCCAGCTGCTGTCGGTGTCGCTTGTGGTACAGTGTCGGGGCAGGTGTTTTTGGGGTGCACCACAGCTCAGGCAGAACTCCTGTCCGTGTCTGCATCCCCGTGCCCGCGGGGCCGGGGGACACACGGCTGGGGACACAGGGGTGGGGACAGGGCTGGGGACAGGGCTGGGGACACAGGGGTGGGGACAGAGGGCTGGGGACAGGGCTGGGGACAGAGGGATGGCGGCAGAGGGATGGGGGGCACAGGGCTGGGGACAGAGAACTGGGGGGCACAGGGCCAGGGGACAGAGGGTTGGGGAACACAGGGCTGGAGGAAGAGGGCTGGGGACAGAGAGCTGGGGGGCACAGGGATGGGGACACAGGGCTGGGGGAGAGAGGGCCGGGGGGCAGAGGGCTGGGGCAGAGAATTGGGGGGCACAGGGCGGGGGCACAGGGCCGGGGGACAGAAGGCCAGGGGACAGAGAACTGGGGGGCACAGGGCTGGGGACAGAGGGATGGGGGCAGAGAGCTGGGGGGCAGAGGGATGGGGGGCACAGAGTCGGGGACACAGGGCTGGGGGACAGAGAACTGGGGGACAGAGGGTTGGGGGCAGAGGGCTGGGGACACAGAGCCGGGGAACAGAGGGCTGGAGACAGAGAACTGGGGGGCACAGAGCCGGGGGGCACAGGGCTGGGGGGCAGAGGGTTGGGGACAGAGGGTTGGGGACAGAGGGCTGGAGACAGAGAGCTGGGGGGCACAGAGCCGGGGGACAGAAGGCTGGGGGGCACAGGGCTGGGGGGCACAGGTCCGGGGGGCACAGAGCCGGGGGACAGAAGGCTGGGGAAGCTCGGGAGGCCGAGGCAGAGCCTGGCAGCCTGCTGGCGGCGCCGGCTGGTTTTGGCAGCAGGATGCCGCTGTTTGTTTGGCCCCGCTCCGGTTTCCAAGGCTGCCACAGACGTGGCGGCAGTGGGCGGGTGGGGGCCCCAGAGGTTTGGGAAGCCCCCCCCGTGTCCCCCTTTCCGCTGCACTCAGCTTTTCCACCGCGCTGGCGGCTCCGGCTGTGCCAGGCCGGGAGGGTTGTTGGATGCCGCTTGTGGCCGCAGCAGTGACTCACCAGCCTCGAGGGGCCGTGGCTGGCAACCACCGGCATCCCCGGCTCGGCCCCCCCGCCACGGCCTCCGCCCCCCGGAGCTGCCTCGGGCGGCCGTGGGGAAGCTCTTCCCGGCACTGTCCCACGTCCTCCGCGGTGCAGCCCTGGGAAGCGCCCTGGATCCGTGGGGAGTGTTCTGGATCCGTGGGGAGTGTCCTGGATCCGTGGGGAGTGTTCTGGATCCGTCGGGAGTGTTCTGGATCCGTGGGGAGTGTTCTGGATCCGTGGGGAGTGTCCTGGATCCGTGGGGAGTGTTCTGGATCCGTGGGGAGTGTTCTGGATCCGTGGGGAGCGTCCCGGATCTATGGGGAGTGTCCCAGATCCATGAGGCGCTTCCCGGATCCATGGGAAGCGTCCCAGATCCTTGGGGAGCATCCCAGATCCATGGGGAGTGTCCCAGATCCATGGGGAGCGTGTGGAGCCGTGGGGAGTGTCCCAGATCCATGGGGAATGTCCCGGATCCATGGGAAGCATCCTGGATGCATTGGGAGCATCCCAGATCCATGGGAAGCGTCCCCAATCCACTGGGAGCATCCCAGATCCGTGGGGAATGTCCCGGATCCATTGGGATCATCCCGGATCCATGGGGAATGTCCCGGATCCGTTGGGATCATCCCGGATCCATTGGGATCATCCCAGATCCATGGGGAGCGTGTGGAGCCGTGGAGAATGTCCCGGATCCATGGGGAATGTCCCGGATCCATTGGGATCATCCCGGATCCATGGGGAGCGTGTGGAGCCGTGGGGAATGTCCCGGATCCATTGGGATCATCCCGGATCCATTGGGATCATCCCGGATCCATGGGAATCATCCCGGATCCATGGGGAATGTCCCGGATCCGTTGGGATCATCCCGGATCCATTGGGATCACCCCGGATCCATGGGGAGCGTGTGGAGCCGTGGGGAATGTCCCGGATCCGTTGGGATCATCCCGGATCCATGGGAATGTCCCGGATCCATTGGGATCATCCCGGATCCATTGGGATCATCCCGGATCCATGGGAATGTCCCGGATCCATGGGGATGTCCCGGATCCATTGGGATCATCCCGGATCCATTGGGATCATCCCGGATCCATTGGGATCACCCCGGATCCATGGGGAGTGTGCGGGAATGGTGGCGGGCGGGGCGGGCGCATCCCACGGGACGCGTGTCCCGTTCCAGGCTCTGTTCCCCGCTGCTATCGCCGAGGCGCGGCCCCGCGGGCCCCCCCGGTTCCCCCGGTTCCCCCGGCCCCCCCGGTTCCCCGGTTCCTTATCTCGGTGGCGCAGATGCGGCGCTGCCGCTGCCCTGGGGCTGAGCCCTGGGTCGGCACCGGGCCGTGCCCAGCCCCCGCTCCTGCTGACCCGGTTCGCCCCGCCTGGCTCGTGCCGTGCTGGCTTTGAACATCGGAGCCCCCGAGATGCCCCAAACCCACCCTGAGACCCCCGGGCTCCCCCCGAGACCCCCGCGCTCCCCCCAGCAGGGAGGTGCCTTGTTCCAGCAGCCCCCTCAGTACCCGGGGCTGACACGGGCTGGCCTCAAAGCACCCCAGTGCCTCGCTGGAGGGGATCCTGGGCCGTGCCAGGCCGTGCCAGGCCGTGCCATGGCTGTGTCTGGCTGTGCCATGGCTGTGCCAGGCCGTGCCAGGCCGTGCCATCGCTGTGTCTGGCTGTGCCATAGGTAGATGTGCCATGCCTGGTTGTGCCTGGTTGTGCCTGGTTGTGCCCGGCTGTGCCAGGCCGTGCCATGGCTGTGCCGTGCCTGGCTGTGCCATGGCTCTGTCTGGCTGTGCTTGGCTGTGCCATAGCTGGCTGTGCCAGGCCTGGCTGTGCCATGGCTGTGCCTGGCTGTGCCATAGGTAGATGTGCCATGCCTAGCTGTGCCTGGTTGTGCCCGGCTGTGCCATAGCTGTGCCAGGCCGTGCCATGGCTGTGCCGTGCCTGGCTGTGCCTGGCTGTGCCATGGCTGGCTGTGCCAGGCCTGGCTGTGCCATAGCTGGCTGTGCCATAGCTGTGCCTGGCTGTGCCATAGGTAGATGTGCCATGCCTAGCTGTGCCTGGTTGTGCCCGGCTGTGCCATAGCTGTGCCCGGCTGTGCCATGGCTGAGCCTGGCTTTGCCATGCCTGGCTGTGCCTGACTGTGCCATGGCTGTGCCACGGCTGTGCCATGGCTTTGGCATGACTGGCTGTGCCTGGCCGTGCCATGCCTGGCTGTGCCATGCCATGCCACGCCGTACTGTGCCATGCCATCCCTGACTGTGCCAGGCCGTGCCATGTCTGGCCGTGCCATGCCTGGCTGTGCCCATGCCATGCCACACCACACACACCACGCCACGCCTGCTGTTTCGAGCCCCTCCAGCTGTGTCCAGCTGCCCGCTGCGCTCTGCCCGGAGCCGTGCGGCTCTGGGGGTCTCGCAGCGCGGCCGGGGTTGGGCTCCCGCTGCCCGGAGCAGGAGGAGCCGCGCTGGGTGAGGCCGTGGGCTGGGTGAGTCACTGGCCGCGCTCTGGCCGCGCTCCGGGCCCGGATTCCGCCGCACTCCCGGCCCGGATTCCGCCGCACTCCCACCCGGACGCCGAGCGGGGCGGGGGGCGCCGGGCCGGGCCGAGCCATGGGCTTCTCGCTCTGCTGCTGTTGCTGCTGCGGGCCGGGAGAAGGTGAGCGGCGGCCCGGGGGGATCGGGGGGATGCCGTGGCACCCCCCAGGACCCCCGTTCCCCTTCCCAGCACGAACTGGTCCGGCCCTGCGTGTGCTGGCGGGCAGCTCCGACCGCGGCCGGGGATAACGGGACTCGGCGTTGGGCACGGGGGGTCCCGGCAGCGTCCCTGGGGACCCCCCGGAGAACGCGCTGGGGGCTGTCCTTGGCACAGGGACCCCGGTGGGGACGGGAAACCGGGAGGAACGGGCGCTGGAGCGGGCGGGGGGACAGGAGCTGCCCCCACCCGCGGGGCTCTGTGTGTGCGGGAGATTTTGGGGCGCCCCGTGAGGGCAGCGCTGGCTGGTCCAGGGGGCTCCGGGCGGAGGGGCGCGGGTGGGGGGCACAGGGGGTGCTGTGTGCCGGCTTTGCGGGGTGCAGAGTCCCGGCGCGGGGGTCCCGAGTGCCGGAGGGGGGGATGTCCGGTCCGGAGCTCGCCCCGGGGTGCGGGATGGAGCTCCCGCTCGGATCCCTCGGGTGCGGGATGGAGCTCCCGCTCGGATCCCCCGGGTGCGGGATGGAGCTCCCCCTGGGATCCCTCGGGTGCGGATGGAGCTTCCCCTGGGATCCCTCGGGTGCGGATGGAGCTCCCCCTCGGATCCCTCGGGTGCGGATGGAGCTCCCCCTCGGATCCCTCGGGTGCGGGATGGAGCTCCCGCTCGGATCCCTCGGGTGCGGGACGGAGCTCCCGCTCGGATCCCTCGGGTGCAGGATGGAGCTTCCCCTCGGATCCCCCGGGTGCGGGATGGAGCTCCCCCTCGGATCCCTCGGGTGCGGGATGGAGCTCCCGCTCGGATCCCTCGGGTGCGGGATGGAGCTCCCGCTCGGATCCCTCGGGTGTCCCCGGGCGCTGCGGGCGGTGGCGCAGCCGGAGCCGCCGAGGGGAGGGCGGGGCGGAGCGGGGCGGGTCCCGCCCGTTTCCCCCCCCCGCCCGCCCCGTCCGCCCGGTGCCGCCGCTCGGTGCCGGCCGTGGGTGCCGTCGTTCGCTCGGTGGACGGTGGCTCCCGTCCGGTCCCGTCGGGTGGAGCGGCGCGGCCATGTCGGCTCCCGGTGCCGGTGGGGACTGGCTGAGCGGCGGCTCCGGGCCCGAGCGGCGGCGGTACCTGAGCGCCCGGCTCTGCTGCACCGGTGACCGAGGGGCCGGGGGGGCGCGGGGGAGGGAGCGGGGGGCTCCCGGGGCGGGAGGGGAGCGCGGGGGGCGCTGGCGGAGGGGGTGCGGGAGCGGCGGGCCGGGGGGGACCCGGGAGGGCGGGGGGACACCGGGAAGGGCGGGGTTTGCTCCGTTCCCCCCCCCGTGAGTAACGCCCCCTCTGTGTCCCCACCCCCGGGGCCGCGCTGGGTTTGGGGCGGGCTCAGCAGGGACGGGTGATTGTGCAAATGTGTGTGCGTGTGTTTGTTTGTGTGTGCCTGTGGTGCGCGCCTGTGTGCGCCAGCGAGAGAACGGGTGTGCACGGCCGGGTGTGACTGTGTGTGACTGTGTGTGTAACGTGTGTGACTGTGTGTGTGTAAATGTGTGTGCGTGTGTTTGTTTGTGTGTGCCTGTAGTGCGCGCCTGCGAGCGCCAGAGAACGAACGGGTGTGCACGGCCGGGTGTGACTGTGTGTGACTGTGTGTGTAACGTGTGTGACTGTGTGTGTGTAAATGTGTGTGCGTGTGTTTGTTTGTGTGTGTTTGTCTGTGGTGCGCGCCCGCGAGCGTGTGCGCCAGAGAACGAACGGGTGTGCACGGCCGGGTGTGACTGTGTGTGTCTGTGTGTGTGTAACGTGTGTGACTGTGTGTGTGTAACATGTGTGTGTGACTGTGTGTCCCGTGTGTGTGTAACGTGTCTGTCTGTGTGTGACTGTGTGTGTCTGTGTGTGTGTAACGTGTGTGACTGTGTGTGTGCAAATGTGTGTGCGTGTGTTTGTTTGTGTGTGTTTGTCTGTGGTGCGCGCCTGCGAGTGTGTGCGCCAGCGAGAGAACGGGTGTGCACGGCCGGGTGTGACTGTGTGTGTCTGTGTGGATCCATGTGTGACTGTGTGTGTGTGTAACGTGTCTGTGTGTGTGTGTAACGTGTGTGACTGTGTGTGTGTAACATGTGTGTGTGACTGTGTGTGTCCGTGTGTGTGTAACGTGTGTGTGTGTGACTGTGTGTGTGTAACGTGTGTGTGACTGTGTGTGTGTAACGTGTGTGTGTGTGTGACTGTGTGTAACGTGTGTGTGTAACGTGTGTGTGTGTGACTGTGTGTGTGTAACGTGTGTGTGACTGTGTGTGTGTAACGTGTGTGACTGTGTGTGTGTAACATGTGTGTGTGACTGTGTGTGTCCGTGTGTGTGTAACGTGTGTGTGTGTGACTGTGTGTGTGTAACGTGTGTGTGACTGTGTGTGTGTAACGTGTGTGTGTGTGTGACTGTGTGTAACGTGTGTGTGTAACGTGTGTGTGTGTGACTGTGTGTGTGTAACGTGTGTGTGACTGTGTGACTGTGTGACTGTGTGTGTGTAACGTGTGTGTGTGACTGTGTGTGTGTAACGTGTGTGACTGTGTGTGACTGTGTGTGTGACTGTGTGTCTGTGTGTGTGTGTAACGTGTGTGTGACTGTGTGTGTGTCCATGGACTTGGGTGTGCACAGCCGGGTGTGACTGTGTGTGTCCCTGTGTCCCGTGTGTGACTGTGTGTGTGTGTGTGTGTAACGTGTGTGTGTGACTGTGTGTGTGTCCATGGGCTCGGGTGTGCACAGCCGGGTGTGACTGTGTGTGTCCCTGTGTCCCGTGTGTGTCCGTGTGTGACTGTGTGTGTGTAACGTGTGTGTGTGTGTGTGTGTGTCTGTGTGTGTGTAACGTGTGTGTGTCTGTGTGTATGTCCATGGGCTCGGGTGTGCACGGCCGGGTGTGACTGTGTGTGTCCGTGTGTCCGTGTGTGTGTCTGTGTGTCCCGTGTGTGTCCGTGTGTGACTGTGTGTGTCCGTGTGTGTGTGTCCCGTGTGTGTGTAACGTGTGTGACTGTGTGTGTGTCCGTGTGTGACTGTGTGTGTCCGTGTGTGTGTCTGTGTGTGCAGGCTGTGTGTCCGTGTGTCTGTGTGTGTGTGTGTGTCTGTGTGTGCAGGCTGTGTGTGTGTCTGTGTGTCCGTGTGTCTGTCTGTGTGTGCAGGCCGTGTGTCCGTGTGTCTGTCCGTGTGTGCAGGCCGTATGTCTGTGTGTCCGTGTGTCCGTGTGTCTGTCTGTGTGTGCAGGCTGTGTGCCTGTGTGCAGGCCGTGTGTCTGTGTCTGTCTGTGTGTGCAGGCCGTGTGTCCGTGTGTCTGTCTGTGTGTGCCGGCCGTGTGTCTGTCTCAGCTCCCGGTGCCCAACGAGCCTGGCGTGCTCCCCCCGCACCTCGGGGAGCCCCTGCCCCCCGTTCCCCCCGTTCCCTCTGTGCCCCCCGTGCCCCCCGTGCCCCCCGTGCCCTCCGTGCCCCCCATTCCCTCTGTTCCCTCAGTGCCCCCCGTGCCCCCCGTGCCCTCCGTTCCCTCAGTGCCCCCCGTGCCCCCCGTGCCCCCCGTGCCCATCCTCCCTGCTCAGGTCCCCCTGCTGCTGTCCCTGTCCCCGCTGTTGTCCCCGTGTCCCCGGGCCCTGCCACCCCCGGTTCGCTGCCGGTGCCCGCAGCCCCCGGCGCCTCCGGTTGCTCCGGGCACGGGGCTCGGGCTCTCCCTGGTGCCCCCGGGTCCCGCAGGGCTGTGCTGGCCCGTTGTCCCGGCCCGGTGCGTGGCGGTGTCACCCGGCTGTCACCACGGTGCCGGTCCAGCCCCGGTGCCCGCTCCGTGCCCGCGGGCGCCCGGCGCAGCGTCCGGGCGGGGGCGGCTCCCGGGGGTTCCCCCGGAGCCCCGAGGGTGGGAGACGCCGTGGGAAGGAGCCGGGCCGGCCCGGTGGCGTCGGCACCCGCGGGCGAGGCTGAGGCGCTCCTGCCCGGCCGGCCCGGCTGGCCCGGGAGCCGCCGGAGCCGGGAGCCGCCGGGGCCGGGAGCTGCCAGGGCCGGGAGCCGGGCGCCGCCTGCCCCGGGAGCCGCCGGGGACGGTGCCAGGAGCCGCCCCGTCAGGTCTTCAAAGCGCCCGCTCTGACGCCGCCGCGTCCTCCCGGTGGGTACCTGCTGGAACCGGGGGTACCGGAACCGGGGGTACCGGACCCTGGGGTGCCGGAACCGGGGGTGCCGGAGCCGGGGGTGCTGCAGCCGGGGGTGCTGCAGCTGGGGGTACCGGAACCGGGGGTGCCGGAGCCGGGGGTGCCGCAGCCTGGGGTACCGGAGCCGGGGGTGCCGGAGCCGGGGGTGCTGCAGCCGGGGGTGCCGGTGCCGGGGGTGCCTGTGCGGCGATTCCGCCCCTCACCCCGGAGCCATCCCAGGCTCTCAGAACCCTCCGGTCCCGGCTCGGTCCGTCGGGAGCGGTTCGGTCCGTGCGAGCGAGGTGCCAGAGCACAGCGGTGCCACCCTTGTCGCCGCTCTGGCAGTGTCACCCCCGTGTCCTTCCCTCGTCCGGTGGCACCTTCGGCCGTGTGGCGGTAGCCGCGGTCCCGGGGAGTCCCTGCCTCCCCCGACGTGCGTCAGCGGGGCTCCCCCCGCGCTCCGGGCGCCAGATGTGCGTGTGCCAGATGTGCCTGTGCCAGATGTGCCTGTGCCAGATGCGCTCTCGGCGGAAAAATGTGCGTGCCGGGGCCGGGGCCGGGCCGGTGCCGCCCGCATTCCGCGGCGGCCGCGCTGGCTCCGTCCCAGCGGGCACCGGCCCGGCCGCGGCTGCCGCTCCCTGACGGGCCCCCGCGGCCGCGGAGTGTCGCGGGTGGGTGCCGGGGTGGGTGTCACGGGTGGGTGTCGCGGGTGGGTGTCACGGGTGGGTGTCGCGGGTGGGTGACGGGGTGGGTGTCGCGGGTGGGTGACGGGGTGGGTGTCACGGGTGGCTGTCACGGGTGGCTGTCACGGGTGGGTGACGGGGTGGGTGTCACGGGTGGGTGTCACGGTGGCTGTCACGGGTGGGTGTCACGGTGGCTGTCGCTGTGGCTGTCACGGGTGGGTGTCACGGGTGGGTGTCACGGGTGGGTGTCACGGGTGGATGTCACGGGTGGGTGACGGGGTGGCTGTTGTGGGTCGCTGTCACGGGTGGGTGTCACAGTGGCTGTCGCGGGTCGCTGTCACGGTGGCTGTCACGGGTGGGTGTCACGGTGTCTGTCACGATGGCTGTCGCGGGTGGGTGATGGGGTCACTGTCGCGGGTCGCTGTCACGGTGGCTGTCCCGGGTGGCTGTCGCGGTGGCTGTCGCAGGTCGCTGTCGCGATGGCTGTCCCGGGTGGCTGTCCCGGGTGTCTGTCGCGGGTGTCTGTCGCGATGGCTGTCGCGGGTCGCTGTCGCGATGGCTGTCACGGTGGCTGTCCCGGGTGGCTGTCACGGTGGCTGTCGCGGTGGCTGTCGCGGGTGGGTGATGGGGTCACTGTCGCGGTGGCTGTTGCGGGTCGCTGTCGCGGGTCGCTGTCGCGATGGCTGTCGCGGTGGCTGTCCCGGGTGGCTGTCCCGGGTGTCTGTCGCGGTGGCTGTCGCGGTGGCTGTCGCGGGTCGCTGTCGCGATGGCTGTCGCGGGTGGGCGGGGGCCGGCGGGGCTCCCCGGGGCGCCGCAGCAGCGCGCTTGGACCGTGAGTCACGGCAGGACCGGGCACGGCCCCGCGGCCTTGGACTCCGCACTGAGGATGGGCCCTGCCCGCGCCGCACGGCGGCTCTTGGGGTGCGGGCACGGGTGTTGGGGTGCGGACATCGATGTTGGGGTGCGGGCACGGATATTGGGGTGCGGGAACGGATATTGGGGTGCGGGCACGGATATTGGGGTGCGGATACAGATATTGGGGTGCGGGCATGGATGTTGGGGTGCGGGCATGGATATTGGGGTGCGGACAGGGGTGTTGGGGTGCGGACATCGATGTTGGGGTGCGGGCACGGATATTGGGGTGCGGATACAGATATTGGGGTGCGGGCACGGATATTGGGGTGCGGGCATGGATGTTGGGGTGCAGGCATGGGTATTGGCGTGCGGACAGGGGTGTTGGGGTGCGGGCACGGATGTTGGAATGCAGACACGGATACTGGGGTGCAGACTCAGATGTTGGGTGCAGACAGGGGCGTTGGGGTGCAGACACAGATATTGGGGTGCGGGCACGGATGTTGGAATGCAGACTCGGATACTGGGGTGCAGACTCAGATGTTGGGTGCAGACAGGGGCATTGGGGTGTAGACACGGATGTTGGGGCGCAGACACGGGTGTTGGGGTGCAGGCATGGATGTTGAGGTGTAAACTCGGATGTTGGGGTGCAGACTCGGATTTTGGGGTGCAGACAGGGGTGTTGGGGTGCAGACTCGAGTGTTGGGGTGCAGACACAGCTATTGGGGTACAGACGGGGCTGTTGGGCTGCAGACACGTGTGTTGGGCTGCAGACTCGGATTTTGGGGTGCAGACTCGGGTGTTGGGGTGCAGACATGGGCGTTGGGGTGCAGACATGGATGTTAGAATGCAGACTCGGATTTTGGGGTGCAGACTCGGATGTTGGGGTGCAGACAGAGGCGTTGGGGCACAGGATGAGTGCCTTAGGGCACTGACGTGTGTGTTGGGGTGCAGAACGAGGTGTTGGGGTGCAGACTCGAGTGTTGGGGTGCAGAGCGAGGTGTCGGGGTGCAGACTCGGATGTTGGGGTGCAGACTCGGATTTTGGGGTGCAGACTCAGATGTTGGGGTGCAGAGCGAGGTGTCGGGGTGCTGGCGATGCCAGGCTGGCAGCGCTCCGAGCACCCGCAGCTGCGCTTTCCCCAGCGGCTGCCGGGGGTGGCGTTGGTGGCGTTGGTGGCATTGGTGACGTGGGTGCTGCTGCCATGGGCAGGACTGCCCGCTCCGTGTCACCCCCAGGGGCTGTGCCAGCCCCCCCGGGGGTCCCCAGTGTCCCCCGGGGGATGTTCCAGGGGGATGCAGCACCCAGTGGGGCACAAGCCCGGAATTTTCCCCTCCGCTGGCGTTGTCACCCTCTGGGGGAGGGCGGTGGGAGATGAATCCCTGGGAATTCCTTGGATTCCTCCAGCGCTGCCAGTGCTCGATTCGAGAGCCCGTGGGTGCTGTGGGGCACAGGGTGGGGTGCGGGGAGCTCTCCTGGGGTGCTCGTCCGGAGCGGAGCTGCTGGTGGGGCTGGGGACCCCCGGCGGAGTCTGTGGGGCTCGGTGCCCCCTCGCGGGGGTCCTGCAGCCCAGGGGGTTCTGACCTGAACCCCCGAGAGGGGTCCTGGGGGTCTGAGCCCCTCACATGTGCGACCTGGGGCTGGTGGCGCGGGGGGTTTGAGCCCCAGCTGGGGGGAGCGGGGGTCCTACAGCACCAGGGCATTGCTGGGGGCTCTGGGGTGGTCCCGGAGCTGCGGGTGGTGCCAAAACCGGGACTGAAGGTTCTGGAGACCCTCTGTGAGGGGCAAGGAGGAAACCTGGAAACCTGGGGGAGCTGAGCCTGTGGAGTTTGGAAAGCTGGTGGTCCTGAGGTGTGCTGAGTGGGGGTCCGACAGCCCCAGGCTGTGGGTCCCACCCTCCCCGGACTCGTGGGCCTGAGGTGTGGGGAGGGGTCTAGCCGCCCCGGGTGAGGGGTGAGGGGTTTCTGAGCACCCCGATCTTCAGGAACGAGGGTCCCGCTCCCCGCGCTGGCAGATCCGGGGGTCCCCGCGTGTGGGACTGGGGGTGCCGGCTCCTCGTGGGGCGCCCCACGGCTGCTCCGTGTGCCCCGTGCCGCCTGCAGGCGCAGGGAGGGAAGGGTTAAAGCTCGGGAGTTTCCTGTGGGCAGGGTCGGGGCGTGGGGCGTGGGGCGTGGGGCGGGGGGAGAGAGCCCCGTCTCCTCCCCGGGCCGCCCCACTCGCGGCGGGACCGGCGGCGGAGCGGGAAGGGAGAGCGGCGGCGTCGGGCTCGGAATGTCCCGGCCCCGGCGCAGCTCGGACGAGGCTCCGGCCCGAACGGGCTCCGAGGACAATCTGTACCTGGCCGTGCTGCGGGCGGCCGAGGGCCGCAAAGGTACGGCCAGGGGGGCCTGGAGGGGCCGCCCCAGCGCCGCATCCCCCACCCGGGGCGGTGTCCCCAGGGCTGGCCGCGGGACAGACCCCCAGAGCGGGGTGGGGTCCCTGGGGACACCCCCGTGCTGGCTCCGTGTCCCCAGGGCTGGCCGTGGGACAGACCCCCAGAGCGGGGTGGGGTCCCTGGGGACACCCCCGTGGTGGCTCCGTGTCCCCAGGGCTGGCCGTGGGGCAGAGCCCCACACAGGGGTGGGGTCCCCGGGGACACCCCCGTGCTGGCTCCGTGTCCCCAGGGCTGGCCGTGGGGCAGAGCCCCACACAGGGGTGGGGTCCCCAGGGCTGGCCGTGGGGCAGCCCCCCGCAGCAGAGCGGGGTCCCTGGGGCACAGCCCCACGCCGGGGCGGTGTCCCCAGGTTGGTGTGGCCAGGGCGGGCTGGGGCTCCGACCCCCACGCCGGGGAGATCTCTCGGGCCGGGATGTGGGGCAGCCCCCGTGTTGGGGCAGGCTATGGGGCAGGCTATGGGGCAGACCCTCGCTCTGGGGCGGACAGCAGCAGCCCCCCGCTCTGGGGCAGGCTCTGGGGCAGCCCCCCGCTCTGGGGCAGGCTATGGGGAAGCCCCCCGAGCTGGGGCAGGCTATGGGGCAGGCTATGGGGCAGCCCCCCGTGCTGGGGCAGGCTATGGGGCAGCCCCCCCGCTCTGGGGCAGGCTATGGGGCAGCCCCCCGAGCTGGGGCAGGCTATGGGGCAGCCCCCCGCTCTGGGGCAGGCTATGGGGCAGCCCCCCGCTCTGGGGCAGGCTATGGGGCAGCCCCCCGCTCTGGGGCAGGCTATGGGGCGGACCCCCGCTCTGGGGCAGGCTATGGGGCAGACCCCCGCTCTGGGGCAGGCTATGGGGCAGCCCCCCGCTCTGGGGCAGGCTATGGGGCAGCCCCCCGCTCTGGGGCGGACAGCAGCAGCCCCCTCGCCGCCGCCCAGCTCCATCCCCGCTGCCCGCGGTGGTTTCCTGCCACGCCCTGCCCGGCAGCCCCGGCCGCTCCTGTCCTTGTGCGTTCCCCGCGGGGCGGGCGCCGCTCTGGGGACCCCGGGGGTGTCAGAGCCGCGGGGCTCCGGTGTGGGTGTCCCCCGCTCGGGTACCCCACATTTCCTTCCTCCCTCCCTTCCTCCGGGCCGGCCCGGCCGAGCAGCGCGGGTCGGACGGGGCTGGGTCCCCGGGGAGCCCCGGCTGTGGGTGCTGGGTGCCGCTCGGGCAGATCCCGGCACGCTCCGCCGGGGCAAGACCCGGCACGCAGCGCTCGCCACGGCGAGGGCAGGGGGGGCCCGTGGCTGCCTCGGCACCGGTGCCATCGCCCCACGCGTCTGGGGTGTCGCTCCTGGCCCCCGAGCCCTCCTGGGCGGTGGCTCTGGGGACCGTGGGGACGGCACAAGGGGTGCTGGCGGTGGGGCACGGGGTGCGGGGCGGTGGGTGCTGGTCGCGGGTGCCCTGGGGGTGGGTCCTGTGGGATCCCGGGTTCCCATCCCGATGTGTCACCGTTCCCGTGGCATCCCTTAATGACAGGGCAGCGGGCAGGGAGCGCCGTGACTCACTGCAGCCCTGCTTGGCCCTGTGCCCGCAGAGAAGGGTGTCCCAGGGGTGTCCTGGAGTGTCCTGGGGTGTCCCGGGGGTGTCCTGGAGTGTCCTGGAGTGTCCCAGGGGTGTCCTGGGGTGTCCCGGGGGTGTCCCGGGGGTGTCCTGGAGTGTCCTGGAGTGTCCCAGGGGTGTCCTGGAGTGTCCCAGCGGTGTCCTGGGGTGTCCCAGGGGTGTCCCGGGGTGTCCCAGGGGTGTCCTGGGGTGTCCCGGGGTGTCCTGGGGTGTCCCAGGGGTGTCCTGGAGTGTCCCAGGGGTGTCCTGGGGTGTCCCAGGGGTGTCCCAGGGGTGTCCTGGAGTGTCCCGGCGGTGTCCTGGGGTGTCCTGGGGTGTCCTGGAGTGTCCGGGCGTGTCCTGGAGTGTCCTGGGGTGTCCCAGGGGTGTCCTGGGGTGTCCTGGGGTGTCCCTGGGGTGTCCCTGGGGTGTCCTGGAGTGTCCGGGGGTGTCCTGGGGTGTCCCAGGGGGTGTCCTGGAGTGTCCCAGGGGTGTCCCAGGGGTGTCCTGGAGTGTCCCGGGGGTGTCCTGGGGTGTCCTGGGGTGTCCCCGGGGTGTCCTGGGGTGTCCTGGGGTGTCCTGGAGTGTCCTGGGGTGTCCCAGGGGTGTCCTGGAGTGTCCCGGGGGTGTCCCAGGGGTGTCCTGGGGTGTCCCAGGGGTGTCCCTGGGGTGTCCCTAGGGTGTCCTGGGGTGTCCTGGGGTGTCCCTAGGGTGTCCTGGGGTGTCCCGGGGTGTTCCTGGGGTGTCCCGAGGGTGTCCTGGAGTGTCCCTGGGGTGTCCTGGAGTGTCCGGGGGTGTCCTGGAGTGTCCCAGGGGTGTCCTGGGGTGTCCTGGGGTGTCCTGGGGTGTCCCAGGGGTGTCCCTGGGGTGTCCCGGGGTGTCCTGGAGTGTCCCAGGGGTGTCCTGGGGTGTCCCAGGGGTGTCCTGAGGTGTCCTGGGGTGTCCCTGGGGTGTCCTGGAGTGTCCCTGGGGTGTCCCTGGGGTGTCCTGGAGTGTCCCAGGGGTGTCCTGGAGTGTCCCAGGGGTGTCCTGGGGTGTCCCAGGGGTGTCCCGGGGGTGTCCTGGGGTGTCCTGGAGTGTCCCAGGGGGTGTCCTGGGGTGTCCCACGGCGCTGGCACTGCAGACGCTGCCTGGGCTCATCTCGATCCCGTGCGTGTCCCACCAGGGCCCTGCCTGTGGGGCTGGAACTGTGCCGGGGTGGTGTTGGGACAAACACCCCATGGCCTTTGTGCCATGGCCACCCCTCTCAGCCAGCCCAGGGCACTGCTGGGGCTCCTCACGGCGCTGCCGCAGCGCTCAGGTGGGCACCTCCTGCTCTGAGCCGTCACAGAGGATATTCTGAGCTGGAAGGAATTCCATTTTCAGCTCACATTCTGAACTGAAAGGAATTCCACAAGGATCACCGAGTCCAACTCTTCATTTGTCCGTACCGGGGTTGAACCTTCAACCTCGGTGTTATTGGCACCGTGCTCTGGCCAACTGATCTAATCTGGGTGCTGGGTGTCGAGGCGCTGCTGGGTGCTCCTGGGTGCTGGGTGTCGAGGCGCTGCTGGGTGCTGCTGGGTGCTGGCAGGCAGGGGCCGGTCCCCGTTAGCTGTTTCCTTTCCCCACACCCCGTGACTCACCGTGCTTCCCCAGAGCCGTTGGCTCATCGTTTCCTGCGCCAGCCGTGCCCCGCGGTGCCGCCGGCGGGGCCTGGTTTTTGCCGTGCCGCCGTCCCGGTGCCGCTGGCTCACCTGGCCTTCTCCTCTCTTGCAGATGAGCGAGATCGTGTCCAGAAGAAAACCTTCACCAAATGGGTCAACAAGCACCTTATCAAGGTACAGGCACCGCCAGTCCTGCGGGCACCGCTGCCCCAGCGGGTCCAGCACTCCCTGGGGACTCCCAGTCCTGCGGGCACCGCTGCCCCAGCGGGTCCAGCACTCCCTGGGGACTCCCAGTCCAGTGGCCACCTCTGCCCCAGCAGTCCCCATCGGTCCCCAGTGGTCCCCAGTGGTCCCCAGCAGTCCCCAGCAGTCCTGGGCACTCCCAGTCCAGTGGCCACCTCTGCCCCAGCAGTCCCCATCGGTCCCCAGTGGTCCCCAGCAGCCCCCAGCAGTCCCTGGGCACTCCCAGTCCAGTGGGCACCACTGCCCCAGCAGTCCCCATCAGTCCCCAGTGGTCCCCAGTGGTCCCCAGCAGTCCTGGGCACCCCCAGTCCAGTGGCCACCACTGCCCCAGCAGTCCCCATTGGTCCCCATTGGTCCCCAGCGGTCCCCAGCAGTCCTGGGCACTCCCAGTCCAGTGGCCACCACTGCCCCAGTGGTCCCCAGCAGTCCTGGGCACCCCCAGTCCAGTGGGCACCGCTGCCCCAGCAATCCCATGCCCCAAATCCCCGCCAGCCTCAGCCCCGTGTGCTGGAGCGGCCGAGGACGTGGCACTGGAGGGTCACCGGTGCCAGCATCGCTGCCACACCCCGGTCGAGGCCCCTCAGCTGCCTCCGTGGTGGGGGTCTGCCCTCCAGGCAGGATCTGCCCTCCCACCCATGCCATGGGAACGGTGCCCCTGGCACCTGGGGATGTGTCCTGTGCCTTGAGGCCCCCAGTCCCGTCCCTCTCCTGCCAGTCCCCGTTCCCTGGCACCCCCTGCCACAGGCAGAGCCCCACCGTGGCACCTGGGACACGGCCCAGCCCCCCCAGTGTGTGTCACATGTCCCTGAGCCCGCAGTGCCACCGTGGTGCCACCACACTCTGCCCATGCTGGCTCCCCCCTCTGCTCTCTCCTAACCGCTCTCTTCTCTCTGCCCTGCGCAGCACTGGCGACCAGAGGTAGGTCCTTCCTCTCTCTCTGTCCCACTGCGCTCTTCCTCCCTGCACACCCCCTTCCCCTGCCCGGGGATGGACCCCGCTGTGGTGGGCGGGGGGCCTGACCCCTCCGTGCTGGGTGGGTGGGGGGCTCTGACCCTGTCCCGGTGGGTCTCTGCATGCCAGAGTGACGCTGGAGTGACGCTGGAGTGACGCTGGAGTGACGCTGGAGCGGCACGGGGGGAGCTGCCGTGTGTGTTTTTTTGGGGGCCGTGGCACCGGGGACACCGTGGGGCCGTGTGTGAGCGCCCGTGCCCGGCTGTCCCCGGCGCCGCCGACGCCGTCGCTGTCCCCGCAGGCGCAGCGCCACGTCAACGACCTGTACGAGGACCTGCGGGACGGGCACAACCTCATCTCGCTGCTGGAGGTGCTGTCGGGTGACACGCTGGTAGGTGCCGCGCTGCGCCCCGCTCCCCGCCACGCGCCGGCTCCTCTCCGCCGGCCTTCCTCGTCCTCATCCTCGCCCTCGCCGCCTGCCTCTGTTCCCTCTCTTCCTGCTTGGCCGTCGGTCCGTCCCGGTGAGCCCGGAGTGCCCGCGCCCCCCGCCCCCGCCTCTAACCTCTCTTT
This sequence comes from Periparus ater, assembly GCA_032357785.1. Lineage (NCBI taxonomy): Eukaryota > Metazoa > Chordata > Aves > Passeriformes > Paridae > Periparus > Periparus ater. The sequence goes on along the minus strand of CM063609.1, from coordinate 156,004,377 downwards.
GCTTTGGTGCCCTCTCTGCTTCCTGGCGCCGGCCCCCGGCCCACCGCCGCCTTTGCCTCCTCCTCCTCCTTCCTCTCTCTGCTCCTCTCCGCTCGGCTCGGCCGGGGCAGCCCCGGGAGCGCGACGTCCTGCGGACCTTGCGGTTGGTGAGTGGTTCTGCCGTCGGCTCTTGGCATGGCCCGGCACGGCGAGCGGCGCCGTAGCACCGGCACGGAGCGGTGCCGAGCATGTCCCAGGACTGTCTGCATGGCGTGTGCCAGCCGTGTGCCATACGTGTGCCATCCATGTGCCACCCATGTGCCGTGTGCCATCCGTGTGCAGTGTGCCATGTGCCACCCATGTGCCGTGTGCCATCCGTGTGCCATCCGTGTGCAGTGTGCCATCCATGTGCCATGTGCCATCCATGTCCCATGTGCCATCCATGTCCCATGTGCCATCCATGTGCCATCCATGTTCCGTGTGCCATCCATGTTCCGTGTGCCATCCATGTGCCGTGTGCCATCCGTGTGCCATGTGCCATCCATGTTCCGTGTGCCGTGTGCCATCCATGTGCTGTGTGCCATCCACGTTCCGTGTCCCATGTGCCATCCGTTTGCCATGTGCCGTGTGCCATCCATATGCCATGTGCCATCCATGTGCCGTGTGCCATCCATGTCCATGTGCCATGTGCCGTGTACTGTGTGCCATCCGTGTGCCATCCATGTGCCATCCATGTTCCGTGTGCCATCCATGTTCCGTGTGCCTGCCGTGTGCCATGTGCCGTGTGCCATCCATGTGCCATGTCCCAGCCGTGTGCTGTGTGCCATGTGCCATCCATGTGCCGTGTGCCATCCACGTTCTGTGTCCCATGTGCCATCTGTGTGCCGGGTGCCATGTGCCATCCATGTGCCGTGTGCCATGTGCCGTGTGCCATGTGCCGTGTGCCATGTGCCATCCATGTGCCGTGTGCCATGTGCCATCCATGTGCCGTGTGCCATGTGCCGTGTGCCATGTGCCGTGTGCCATGTGCCAAGCCCATCCCAGTGCCATCCGTGTGCCATGTGCCATCCATGTGCCGTGTGCCATCCATGTGCCATCTATGTCCATGTGCCATCCATGTGCCATCCATGTTCTGTGTGCCATCCGTGTGCCGTGTGCCATCCATGTGCCGTGTGCCATCCATGTGCCGTGTGCCATCCATGTTCCGTGTACTGTGTGCCATGTGCCATCCATGTGTCGTGTGCCATCTGTGTGCCATGTGCCATGTGCCGTGTGCCATCCATGTTCCGTGTGCCGTGTGCCGTGTGCCATGCCCGTCCCTGTGCCATCCCGGTGCCCTGGCTGCATGCTCTGCCTGTCCTGGTGTCCCCTGATGCCGAGAGCTGTTGGGGTGGCTTTCCCTGGGCCGGGGCTCAGTGGCAGCAGCAGGAGAGGAGTTTCCTTCCACGAGAGCCGGGAGCGATCCCACCGTGCTGGGCCTCGGCAGGCTGGAGCGGGACTGTGGCTCCCAGCACCACAGCAGGACGCGCTGCCGGCTCTGAGGGGTGGCTGGCAAGGGGTGCCACGTGGCCACCAACTCCCTGGCTCTCACAATAGCGCTGGCCCTGGCCCCGAGTGGCCGCGGGTCCGTGCTGGCCCCTTTCTGTGGGACAGGAGTGGCCCTGCTCTGCTGCTGAGTGACACAAGGGGTCGATGGAGTCCCCAGCTCTCCTGGCAGCCAAATCTGGGCTCAGCCGGTGGAATGTGGGGCAGGAACGGGTGGGGGTCTGGGCAGGACCCAGGGGACCCCGGCCGGGACCCACAAGTTTGGGGGACTCACCCAGCTTGGCAATTCCTGGTCGTGCTGAGGGGACACGGAGCGTGCTGGGGACCTGCATGGCGAGGGACACGGCGGCCACGCGTGCAGCGCCGGCAGGACCGTGGTGCGTTGGCACCGCCGGGCAGCGGCTGCCGTGCCCACCCTCGGCTCCCCTCGGGACGGTCCCGGTGTCGGGTGCGGCGTGGGAACAGCCTGTGCCGGCGGGGGGAGCGCGGGGAGCGTCCCCACCCCTGCGGGGACAAAGTGCGAGGGCGGCTGCCATCGGCATGTGCCGGGAGGGGCCGGGCAGGGCCGGGGTGACAGGGGTGACAGGATGGGGTGGTGGCATCGCGGGGGGGCTGCGGTGGCCGGACACGGCGGGGCCCGCGCTCACCACCCTCCTCTCCCCCAGCCCCGGGAGAAGGGCCGGATGCGCTTCCACAAGCTGCAGAATGTCCAGATTGCCCTCAACTACCTGAAGCACCGGCAGGTGAGGATGGATGGGGTGGGAGCCCCGGTGCGCTGCGACCCCTGGGCTGTGCCACGAGCCCTGGGCTGTGCCGTGACCCCTGGGCTGTGCCGCGACCCCTGGGCCGTGCCGTGAGCCCTGGGCTGTGCCGCGAGCCCTGGGCTGTGCCATGACCCCTGGGCTGTGCCGCGAGCCCTGGGCTGTGCCGCGAGCCCTGGGCTGTGCCGTGACCCCTGGGCTGTGCCACAAGCCCTGGGCTGTGCCACGAGCCCTGGGCTGTGCCGCGAGCCCTGGGCTATGCCACGCTCCCCCAGCCCTGAGCCATGACCCCTGGGCTGTGCTGTGACCCCTGGGCTGTGCCACAAGCCCTGGGCTGTGCCGCGAGCCCTTGGCTGAGCCGCGAGCCCTGGGCTGAGCCGCGAGCCCTGGGCTGTGCCGTGACCCCTGGGCTGAGCCGTGACCCCTGGGCTGTGCCGTGACCCCTGGGCTGTGCCACGAGCCCTGGGCTGTGCCGCGAGCCCTGGGCTATGCCACGCTCCCCCAGCCCTGAGCCATGACCCCTGGGCTGTGCCGTGAGCCCTGGGCTGTGCCGTGACCCCTGGGCTGTGCCGCGAGCCCTGGGCTGTGCCGTGCTCCCCTAGCCCTGAGCCACGAGCCCTGGGCTGTGCCGTGACCCCTGGGCTGTGCCGCGAGCCCTGGGCTGTGCCGTGACCCCTGGGCTGTGCCGCGAGCCCTGGGCTGTGCCGCGAGCCCTGGGCTGTGCCGCGAGCCCTGGGCTGTGCCGCGAGCCCTGGGCTGTGCCGCGAGCCCTGGGCTGTGCTGTGACCCCTGGGCTGTGCCGCGAGCCCTTGGCTGTGCCGTGAGCCCTGGGCTGTGCCGTGAGCCCTGGGCTGTGCTGCGAGCCCTGGGCCGTGCCGCGCTCCCCCAGCCCTGAGCCGCGCACCTCCTGTGCCGCAGGTGAAGCTGGTGAACATCCGCAACGATGACATCGCCGACGGCAACCCCAAGCTGACGCTGGGGCTCATCTGGACCATCATCCTCCACTTCCAGGTGAGCCCGGCGGGGTGGGCACCGGGCCGTGGTACCCAGGGCCAGGGTTCCGTGGGGCTGGGGTCTCCCCGCGCCGCTCTGGTCCCCTCCAGCGGGGCAGGAGCGGCGTCACCGCCGTGCAGCCAGGGTCGCTGTGCCAGCGCCGGTTTGCGGAGTAACGGCCGTGTCCTGGCAGATCTCGGACATCCAGGTGAGCGGGCAGTCGGAGGACATGACGGCCAAGGAGAAGCTGCTGCTCTGGTCACAGCGGATGGTGGAGGATTACCAGGGCCTCCGCTGCGACAACTTCACCACCAGCTGGCGGGACGGGCGCCTCTTCAATGCCATCATTCACCGGCACAGGTGGGTGCCGTGGTGGTGCTGCCGTGTGTCCGTGGGCAGCCGTGTGCTCACCGGGGCTACCGTGTGCTCACCGGGGCTGCTGTGCCAATCCTGCTCACTGGGGCTACCGTGTGCTCACCGGGGCTACCGTGTGCTCACCAGGGCTGCTGTGCCAATCCTGCTCACCAGGGATACTGTGTGCTCACCGGGGCTGCCATGAGCTCACCAGGGCTACCGTGCCAATCCCCACTCACCAGGGCAGCCGTGCCAATCCCCCTTACCAGGGTGGCTGTGCCAATCCCCACTCACCGGGGCTACCATGTGCTCACCGGGGCAGCCGTGCCGATCCCGCTCACCAGGCAGGCTGTGCCAATCCTGCTCACCAGGGCGGCTGTGCTGATCCTGCTCATTCAGGGTGGCTGTGCCGATCCCCCTCACCGGAGCTACCATGTGCTCTCCGGGGCTGCTGTGCCGATCCTGGCTCACCGTGGCAGCCGTGCCGATCCCGCTCGCCAGGGTGGCTGTGCTGATCCCCCTCACCGGGGCTGCCGTGCCCATCCTGCTCACCAGGGTGGCTGTGCCAATCCCCACTCACCGGGGCTGCCGTGCTGATTGATCCCCACTCACTGGGGCAGCCGTGCCAATCCCCCTCACCAGGGCGGCCGTGCCGATCCCCCTCACTGAGGCAGCCTTGTGCTCACCGGGGCTGCTGTGCCAATCCCCCGTACCAGGGCGGCTGTGCTGATCCCCCTCACCGGGGCGTCTGTGCCGATCCCTGCTCACCGGGGCTGCCGTGCCAATCCCGCTCACCGGGGCTACCGTGTGCTCACCGTGGCAGCCGTGCCGATCCCGCTCGCCAGGGCGGCCGTGCCAATCCCCGCTCACCGAGGCAGCCGTGCCAATCCCCGCTCACCGGGGATACCGTGTGCTCACCGGGGCAGCTGTGCCAATCCCCCTCACCGAGGCAGCCGTGCCAGTCCTGCTCACCGGGGATACCATGTACTCACCGGGGCGGCTGTGCCCATCCCCGCTCACCGTGGCAGCCGTGCCGATCCCCGCTCACCGTGGCAGCCGTGCCAATCCCCGCTCACCGAGGCAGCCGTGCCGATCCCCTCGTGCTCCTGGCGAGTCCCGGCCCATCGGCGGTGCCGGCAGAGCCGTGCCCGCTGCCGGCGTGCCGGGGCGGTGGCAGGCAGGTCCCCACGGCTCCTGCTGGGGCTGCCGCGTGCTTTGGGGAGAGCAAATACGCGCAGGCGGGCGCCCCGTGGGGGGAGATGTCACAGCCGCGCCGCGCCGCGCTCCAGGGCGCTGCCACGCTGAGGCACACGTGGTCCCACCATGGAGCTCCAAGGGGTCCCAAGGTGTCAGCCCCACACGGTGTCAGCCCCACACGGTGTCAGCCCCACCAAGGATTGGGGTGTCAGCCCCACAGAGGATTGGGGTGTCAGCCCCACAGGGTGTCAGTCCCACAAGGTGTCAGCCCCACAGGGTGTCAGCCCCACAGGGGACTGGGGTGTCAGCCCCATGCAGGGTTGGGGTGTCAGCCCCACAGGGCGTCAGCCCCAGAGAGGATTGGGGTGTCAGCCCCACAGGGCGTCAGCCCCAGAGAGGATTGGGGTGTCAGCCCCACACGGTGTCAGTCCCACAAGATGTCAGCCCCACAGAGGATTGGGGTGTCAGCCCCACAGGGTGTCAGTCCGACAAGGTGTCAGCCCCACAGGGTGTCAGCCCCAGAGAGGATTGGGGTGTCAGCCCCACAGGGGATTGGGGTGTCAGCCCCAGAGAGGATTGGGGTGTCAGCCCCACACGGTGTCAGCCCCATGCAGGGTTGGGGTGTCAGCCCCACAGGGTGTCAGCCCCACAGAGGATTGGGGTGTCAGCCCCACGGGGTGTCAGCCCCATGCAGGGTTGGGGTGTCAGCCCCACACGGTGTCAGCCCCAGAGAGGATTGGGGTGTCAGCCCCACACGGTGTCAGTCCCACAAGATGTCAGCCCCACAGGGGTTTGGGGTGTCAGCCCCACAGGGTGTCAGCCCCACACGGTGTCAGCCCCACAAGGTGTCAGCCCCACGGGGTGTCAGCCCCAGAGAGGATTGGGGTGTCAGCCCCACACGGTGTCAGTCCCACAAGGTGTCAGCCCCACAGGGGTTTGGGGTGTCAGCCCCATGCAGGGTTGGGGTGTCAGCTCCACACGGTGTCAGCCCCACACGGTGTCAGCCCCACAGGGTTTGGGGTGTCAGCCCCACAGAGGATTGGGGTGTCAGCCCCACAAGGTGTCAGCCCCACGGGGTGTCAGCCCCATGCAGAGTTGGGGTGTCAGCCCCATGGGGTTTGGGGTGTCAGCCCCATGGGGTGTCAGCCCCACAGGGTGTCAGCCCCACGGGGTTTGGGGTGTCAGCCCCATGGGGTGTCAGCCCCACAGGGTGTCAGCCCCACAGGGATTTGGGGTGTCAGCCCCACGGGGTGTCAGCCCCATGCAGGGTTGGGGTGCCCAGTTCACAGCACACGGGGGGCTCTGGCTGTGCCAGGGTTCCCACTGGGGTCTGTGTGTGCCCCCAGCTCCTCCTGTCCCTGTGCTGGCTCTGGGGGTCTCCCCCAGCGTGGGGCTGTGGGGTGGCTGGGCAGGAGTCCAGGTGGCCATGGCAGCCCCAGGAAGGGGGGAACCTGCTCTCCTCGGGGTGTTGGGGTCCCCACTGACCCCTCCTGACCCCTCCTGACCCCCTCCCCACAGGCCAATGCTGATCGACATGAGCCGGGTGTACCGCCAGAGCAACCTGGAGAACCTGGACCAGGCCTTCACCGTGGCCGAGCGGGACCTGGGGGTGACGCGGCTGCTGGACCCCGAAGGTACCGGGCTGGGGTCACCGCGGGGTCCCTGTGCAGCCCCCTCCCCACCGCGGGGTCCCTCTGCAGACCCCTCCCCACCGCGGGGTCCCTCTGCAGACCCCTCCCCACCGCGGGGTCCCTCTGCGGCCCCCTCCCCACCGCGGGGTCCCCCAGCTGACCCCTCCCCACCGCGGGGTCCCCCAGCTGACCCCTCCCCACCGCGGGGTCCCTCTGCAGACCCCTCCCCACTGCAGGGTCCCTCTGCGGCCCCCTCCCCACCGCGGGGTCCCTCTGCAGACCCCTCCCCACCATGGGTACCTCTGCAGACCCCTCCCCACCGCGGGGTCCCCCAGCTGACCCCTCCCCACCACGGGGTCCCTCTGCAGACCCCTCCCCACCGCGGGGTCCCTCTGCAGCCCCCTCCCCACCGTGGGTACCTCTGCAGACCCTTCCCCACTGCGGGGTCCCTCTGCAGACCCCTCCCCACCATGGGGTCCCTCTGCAGCCCCCTCCCCACCGCGGGGTCCCCCAGCTGACCCCTCCCCACCGCGGGGTCCCTCTGCAGCCCCCTCCCCACCACGGGGTCCCTGTGCAGACCCCTCCCCACCGCGGGGTCCCTCTGCAGACCCCTCCCCACCGTGGGGTCCCTGTGCAGACCCCTCCCCACCGCGGGGTCCCCCAGCTGACCCTGTCCCTCCCCGCAGACGTGGACGTGGCGCAGCCGGACGAGAAGTCCATCATCACCTACGTGTCGTCCCTGTACGACGCCATGCCGCGCGTGCCCGAGGTGCAGGACGGCGTCAAGGCCAACGTGAGTCGGGGCGCCGGGGGTCACCACCGCCGCCGCCAGCCCCACGGTGCCACCCCCAGCCCCACACGTGTCCCCTCCCCAGGAGCTGCAGCTGCGCTGGCAGGAGTACTACGAGGTGGTGACGGGGCTGCTGCAGTGGAGCCGGCAGCACTCGGCGCTCTTCGAGGAGCGGCGCCTCCCTGCCAGCTACGAGGAGATCGAGGTGAGGCCGCCGGGACGGGCGTGGGGTGAGGACAGGAGCAGCGCTGCTGGCCTGGCACGGCGACGGGCACAGGGACAGGCACGGGGACGGGCACAGGGACAGGCACGGCGACGGGCACAGGGACAGGCACGGCGACGGGCACAGGGACAGGCACGGTGCTGCCACAGCCGTGCCCAACCTCGGGAGCCGCTGGGAGCCGGGGCAGCGTGGGGCAGAGTCACAGCTGGCCCTGCTGAGGGTGGCTCATGCCCAGTGTGGGTGTCTCATACCCTTTGAGGGGTGCCAGCCGGCCTGTGGCCCCACCGTGAGTGGCTCATGCCCAGTGAGGGGTGACAGCCAGCCGGCCTGTGGTGCCCCTGTGGGTGTCTCGTGCCCATTGAGGGGTGTCAGCCAGCCTGTGACCCCACTGTGGGTGTCTTGTGCCCATTGAGGGGTGCCACCCAGCCTGTGGCGCTCCTGTGGGTGGCTCATGGCCAGTGAGGGGTGGCTCATGCCCACCATGGGTGGCTCATGCCCATTAAGGGGTGTCTCGTGCCCACCGTGGGTGTCTCGTGCCCATTGAGGGGTGCCAGCCAGCCTGTGGCTCCCTTGTGGGTGTCTTGTGCCCATTGAGGGGTGCCAGCCAGCCTGTGACCCCACCATGGGTGTCTTGTGCCCAGTGAGGGGTGCCACCCAGCCTGTGGCGCTCCTGTGGGTGTCTCATGCCCAGTGAGGGGTGTCTCATGCCCAATGAGGGGTGCCAGCCAGCCTGTGGCCCCACCGTGGGTGTCTCGTGCCCACCGTGGGTGTCTCGTGCCCAGTGAGGGGTGTCACCCAGCCTGTGACCCCCCTGTGGGTGTCTTGTGCCCATTGAGGGGTGTCAGCCAGCCTGTGACCCCACCATGGGTGGCTCATGCCCATTGAGGGGTGCCAGCCGGCCTGTGACCCCACCGTGGGTGTCTCATGCCCACCGTGGGTGTCTCATGCCCAGTGAGGGGTGGCTCATACCCTTTGAGGGGTGTCAGCCAGCCTGTGACCCCACCGTGCGTGTCTCATGCCCATTGAGGGGTGTCACCCAGCCTGTGACCCCCCTGTGGGTGTCTCATGCCCCATGGCAGCACCCTGGCAGCCCAGGGCCAGCCGTGCCGCGCCGTGGGTCACCGTGAGACCCGGCTGCCGCTGCGTCCATGGGGGGGCCCCTGTGACTCAGCCTCCCCGGCCGTGCCGTGAGTCACCGCTGGCAGAGTCCCAGCGCGGCCGCTTCCTTCCCTCCGGCCCCACACACGGAAAGCGGGGAGGGGGAGGGGGGGGTACGTGGGGAGGGGGCAGCAGCGGCTGGGGGTCCCCGCTCAGCTGTGCCCCCCACCCACCCCCCCCGGGCAGATCCTGTGGCGCCAGTTCCTCAAGTTCAAGGAGACGGAGCTGCCGGCTCGCGAGGCCGACAAGAACCGCTCACAAAGCCATTTTCCAGGCGCTGGAGGTACCAGGGGCTGGGGCTGGAGCCGGGGTCCGGAGGGTCCGGGGTGTTGGGGGTCCCGAGGGGGTGGGGGTCCCGAGGGGGAGACCCTGGGGTGGAAATCCCGGGGAGTTTGGGGATCCCGAGGGGGAGACCCTGGAGTGGAAATCCCGGGGTGTTTGGGGGTCCCGAGGGGGAGACCCCTGGGGTGGAAATCCCGGGGTGTTTGGGGGTCCCAAGGGGGAGACCCTGGAGTGGAAATCCCGGGGTGTTTGGGGGGTCCCGAGGGGGAGACCCTGGAGTGGAAATCCCGGAGTGTTTTGGGGGTCCCGAGGGGGAGACCCTGGGGTGGAAATCCCGGGGTGTTTGGGGGTCCCGAGGGGTGGGGGGGAGACCCTGGGGTGGAAATCCCGGGGTGTTTGGGGGTCCTGAGGGGTGGGGGGCCTGATGGGGAGACCCTGGGGTGGAAATCCTGGGGTGTTTGGGGGTCCCGAGGGGGAGACCCTGGAGTGGAAATCCCGGGGAGTTTGGGGGTCCCGAGGGGGAGACCCCTGGGGTGGAAATCCCGGGGTGTTTGGGGGTCCCAAGGGGGGAGACCCTGGGGTGGAAATCCCGGGGTGTTTGGGGGTCCCGAGGGGGAGACCCTGGGGTGGAAATCCCGGGGTGTTTGGGGGTCCCGAGGGGTGGGGGGCCTGAGCAGCCAAGGGGGCTCGAGAAACTGGGGATGTGTCCCAAGGGGGATGACAGTCCTGCGGGGCTGGGGGCTTCGGGGGGCTCTGGGTGGGTCCCAGGAGGATGGTGGGGGGCTGTGGGATGCTGGGGGTCTCGGGGTTTTGGGGGGCTCTGGGTGGGTCCCAGAGGATGATGATTCTGGGGGCTGTGGGATGCCGGGGGTTTTGGGGGGCCCTGGGATGCCGGGGGTTTTGGGGGGCCCTGGGTGGGTCCCAGGAGGATGCCGGGGGGGTTTTGGGGGGCCCTGGGTGGGTCCCCGGAGGATGGTGGGGGGCTGTGGGATGCCGGGGGTTTTGGGGGGCCCTGGGTGGGTCCCCGGAGGATGGTGGGGGGCTGTGGGATGCCGGGGGTTTTGGGGGGCCCTGGGTGGGTCCCAGGAGATGATGGGGGCTGTGGGATGCCGGGGGGTTTGGGGTTTTGGGGGCTCTGGGTGGGTCCCAGGAGGGTGATGGGGGGCTGTGGGATTTTGGGGGGCTCTGGGTGGGTCCCAGGAGGATGGTGGGGGGGCTGTGGGATGCCGGGGGTTTGGGGGGCCCTGGGATGCCGGGGGGTTTTGGGGGGCTCTGGGTGGGTCCCAGAGGATGATGGATGATTCTGGGGGCTGTGGGATGCCGGGGGTTTTGGGGGGCCCTGGGTGGGTCCCAGGAGGATGATGGGGGGTTTTGGGGGGCCCTGGGTGGGTCCCAGGAGATGATGGGGGCTGTGGGATGCCGGGGGTTTTGGGGGGCTCTGGGTGGGTCCCAGAGGATGATGATTCTGGGGGCTGTGGGATGCTGGGGGGTTTTGGGGGGCCCTGGGATGCCGGGGGGTTTTGGGGGGCCCTGGGTGGGTCCCCCGGAGGATGGTGGGGGGCTGTGGGATGCCGGGGGTTTTGGGGGGCTCTGGGTGGGTCCCAGGAGGATGATGGGGGGTTTTGGGGGGCTCTGGGTGGGTCCCAGGAGGATGATGATCCCCGGGGGGTCCCGCGGCAGTGCCCCGCACGCCCCTTTGGAGGCAGGCCGTGACATTTGGGGTGCGCAGGGCGCGGTGCAGTCGGGGCAGCTGAAGGTGCCCCCCGGGTACCACCCCCTGGACGTGGAGAAGGAGTGGGGGCGGCTGCACGTGGCCGTGCTGGAGAGGGAGAAGCTGCTGCGGGCAGAATTCGAGAGGCGAGTTGGGGGGGCCGGGGGGGGCGGGCAGGGCTGAGCTGGCCACCGACACCCCCCTGCCGCTGCCAAAGCGCGGGGCTGGGCCGGGGTGGGGTGTCCGGCCCCCCCGAGGGGGGAACCACAGCGCTCTGAGTCACCGATCCTGCGGGGAAAGATCTGCGGCCCCGAGCGCGGCACGGCAGGGCTGGGGACGGGAGCGGGGACAGGGGGACACCGGGGTGGCACGGCAGGACAGGGCTGGGGACGGGAGCGGGGACAGGGGACACCGGGGTGGGATGGGGACGGGAGCGGGGACAGGGGACACGGGGGTGGCACGGGGGTTGGGATGGGGACAGGGGACACGGGGGTGGCACAGCAGGACAGGGATGGGATTGGGGACAGGGGACACGGGGGTGGCAACGGGGGTTGGGATGGGGACAGGGGGACAGGGGACACAGGGGTGGCACGGGGGATGGGGACAGGATCGGGGACAGGGGGACACCGGGGTGGCACGGCAGGACAGGGATGGGATCGGGGACAGGGGACACGGGGGTGGCATGGGGATTGGGACAGGATCTGGGACAGGGGACACGGGGGTGGCACGGGGGTTGGGATGGGGACAGGATTTGGGGACAGGGGACACCGGGGGGTGGCACGGCAGGACAGGGATGGGGACGGGATTGGGGACAGGGGACACGGGGGTGGCACGGCAGGACAGGGATGGGATTGGGGACAGGGGACACGGGGGTGGCACGGGGGGTTGGGATGGGGACAGGATCGGGGACAGGGGACACGGGGGTGGCACAGCAGGAGAGGGCTGGGGACGGGAGCGGGGACAGGGGACACCGGGGGTGGCACAGGGGTTGGGATGGGGACAGGATTTGGGGACAGGGGACACGGGGGGTGGCACGGCAGGACAGGGCTGGGGACGGGATCGGGGAACAGGGGACACCGGGGTGGCACGGCAGGACAGGGATGGGACCTGGGGACAGGGGACACCAGGGTGGCATGGGGATGGGGACAGGATTTGGGGGACAGGGGACACGGGGGGTGGCACGGGGATTGGGATGGGGGACAGGGGACACCGGGGTGGCACGGCAGGACAGGGATGGGATCGGGGACAGGGGACACCGGGGGTGGCACGGGGGTTGGGGACAGGATTTGGGGACAGGGGACACGGGGGTGGCACGGCAGGACAGGGCTGGGGATCGGGGACAGGGGACACCGGGGTGGGACGGGGGTTGGGATGGGGAACAGGATTTGGGGACAGGGGACACGGGGGTGGCACGGCAGGACAGGGATGGGGACGGGACTGGGGACAGGGGACACCGGGGTGGGACGGGGCAAGGAGGTGGGATGGGGATTGGGGTGGGGATTTGGATGGGGACAGGATCGGGGACAGGGGACACGGGGGTGGAATGGGGATTTGGATGGGATTTGGATGGGGATTTGGATGGGATTTGGATGGGATTTGGATGGGATTTGGATGGGAATTTGGATGGGGATTGGGATGGGATTTGGATGGGATTTGGATGGGATTGGGATGGGGATTTGGATGGGATTTGGATGGGATTTGGATGGGAATTTGGATGGGATTTGGATGGGGATTGGGATGGGGATTTGGATGGGGATTTGGATGGGATTTGGTTGGGGTGGGGGGCATTGGGAACGGATGAGGGGCAGGATGGGGGACTGAAATGGGGATGGGATGTGGGGGATTGGGGTTGAGGTTGGAAGTCGGGTGAGGGCCAGGATGGGAGAACCAAGATGGGGGACGGGGGGATTGGGATGAGGATGAGGAGCAGGGACAGGGACCAGGCTGCAGCAGGGGACAGGAGCCATGCTGTCCATGGCCAGCTGTCCCCTCCCTGCGCTGAGCACGTCCCCCGGCGTGTCCCCCGCAGGCTGGAGCGGGCTGCAGCGCGTGGTCACCAAGCTGCAGATGGAGTCAGGGCTGTGTGAGGAGCAGCTGAACCAGGCGGACGCTCTGCTGCAGGCAGTGAGTGCCGGGGCCACCGGGGCACCGGGGGCTGCTGGCACCGTGTCCTCACTGTCCCTCCTGCGCAGGACGTGCGGCTGCTGGCGGCCGGGAAGGCGCCGCAGAAGGCGGCGGAGGTGGAGCGGGACCTGGACAAGGCGGACGCGATGATCCGGCTGCTCTTCAACGACGTCCAGAGCCTCAAGGACGGGCGGCACCCGCAGGGCGAGCAGATGTACCGTCGGTACGGGCCTGTCCCCACGGCCTGTCCCCATGGCCTGTCCCTGTGGCCCTGTGTCCCCGTGGCCCTGTGTCCCCATGGCCTGTCCCCACGGCCTGTCCCCGTGGCCCTGTGTCCCCAGAGCCTGTCCCCACAGCCTGTCCCCATGGCCTGTCCCCATGGCCTGTCCCCCACGGCCTGTCCCCATGGCCTGTCCCCATGGCCTGTCCCCCATGGCCTGTCCCCATGGCCTGTCCCCGTGGCCCTGTGTCCCCACGGCCTGTCCCCATGGCCTGTCCCCATGGCCTGTCCCCATGGCCTGTCCCCATGGGCCTGTCCCCCTGGCCCTGTGTCCCCATGGCCTGTCCCCATGGCCTGTCCCCATGGCCCTGTGTCCCCCACGGCCTGTCCCCATGGCCTGTCCCCATGGCCCTGTGTCCCCATGGCCTGTCCCCACGGGCCTGTCCCCGTGGCCCTGTGTCCCCACGGCCTGTCCCCGTGGCCCTGTGTCCCCACGGCCTGTTCCCCATGGCCCTGTGTCCCCAGAGCCCTGCCTGTCCTCCTTGTCCTTCCTTCTGTGCCCCTAAAAGCCCTCCGTGGCCCCCCAAAGCCCTTCACGTGTCCTCTGTCCCCCGTGTCCCCTGTGCCCCCCAAAGCCCTGCAAAGCCCCCTGTGCCCCCTGTGCCCTGCGTGTCCCCCGTGTCCCCTGTGCCCCCCAAAGCTCTGCAAAGCCCCCTGTGCCCCCTGTGCCCTGCATGTCCCCCGTGTCCCCTGTGCCCCCCAAAGCTCTGCAAAGCCTCCTGTGACCCCCGTGTCCCCTGTTCTCCTCAAAGCCCCCCATATTCTCTGTGCCTTTGAGCCCCCAAAAGCCCCCTGTGACCCCTGTACACCCCAAAGCTCCTCATGTCCCCAAAGCTCCTCATGTCCCCAAAGCCTCTCACGTCCCCAAATCCCCAGTTTGCTGTACCCCATTGTAACCCCTGTACACCCCAAAGCTCCTCATGTCCCCAAATCCTCCCATGTCCCCAAACCCCCCATCCACTGTACCCGATTGCATCCCCTGTACACCCCGAAGCTCCTCATGTCCCCAAAGCCTCCCATGTCCCCAAACCCCCCTGTCCCCAAAGCCTCCTGTGTCCCCAAACCCCCCCCTGTTCGTTGTACCCCATTGCAACCCCTGTACACCCCAAAGCTCCTCTTGTCCCCAAAGCCTCCCATGTCCCCAAACCATGTCCCCCCTGTTCACTGTACCCCGTTGCATCCTCTGCACACCCCAAAGCTCCTCATGTCCCCAAAGCTCTTCATGTCCCTGAATCCTCCCATGTCCCCAAACCCCCCATCCACTGTACCCGATTGCATCCCCTGTACACCCCAAAACTCCTCATGTCCCCAAAGCCTCCCATGTCACTCCCCAAAGCTTCTCATGTCCCCAGAGCTCCTCATGTCCCCAAACCCTCCCCGTTTGCTGTACCCCCATTGTAACCCCTGTACACCCCAAAGCTCCTTGTGTCCCCAAAGCCTCCCTGTTCACTGTACCCCATTGCAACCCCTGTACACCCCAAAGCCTCCCATGTCCCCAAAGCTCCTCATGTCCCCAAAGCTCCTCATGTCCCTGAATCCTCCCATGTCCCCAAACCCCCCCCTGTCCCCCAAATCCTCCCATGTCCCCAAAAGCCTCCCATGTCCCCAAACCCCCCCCCATTTGCTGTACCCCATTGCATCCCCTGTACACGCCAAAGCTCCTCATGTCCCTGAAGCTCCTCATGTCCCCAAACCGCCCCCATTCACTGTACCCCCTTGTAACCCCCTACACCCCAAAGCTCCTCATGTCCCTGAAGCTCCTCATGTCCCCAAGCCTGCCCTGTTCACTGTACCCCCCTTGTAACCCCCCTACACCCCAAAGCTCCTCGTGTCCCCGGTGTCCCCAAGCCCCCCTGACGCCTCCCCCCCGCAGCGTGTACCACCTGCACGAGCGCCTGGTGTCCATCCGCACCGAGTACAACCTGCGGCTCAAGTCGGGGGCGCCGGTGCCGGCGGTGACGGCCGCGTCGGTGACGTCGGCGCAGCGGCGGCCGGAGCCGGACGAGGCCCCCGCTGCGGTACCTGCAGGAGCTGCTGGCCTGGGTGGAGGAGAACCAGCGGCGTTTGGCCACGGCCGAGTGGGGCGTGGACCTGCCCACCGTGGAGACGCACCTGGGCGCCCACCGCGGGGCTGCACCGCGCCATCGAGGAGTTCCGCGCCAAGGTGGAGCGGGCACGGGCCGATGAGGTGAGACCCCCGGCGCTGGGGACCCCCCCTGGTCCTGGGGGTGACCCTGCAGGGTCCTGGGGGTCCTCTGGGGCTGTTCCCCGCTCTGCTTCAAGGGGTCCCCCCCAGCGCTGTCCTCCTCCCCTGCTGCTGAGCATTTCCTGTGGCGCCGCTTTCTTCTGTGCCTCAGGGTCCCTGGAGCACCGCGGTCGCCCCTCTTTCTGCCCCTGGGGGTCCCCAAATCCCCCTGGGCTCACCCACCTCTGCTGCTGGGGGTCCCCAGATCCTCTGGGATCACCCACCTCTGCCTCTGGGGGTCCCCAAAGCCCCCCAGGCTCACCCACCTCTGCTCCTGGGGGTCCCCAAAGCCCCCCGGGCTCACCCACCTCTGCCCCTGGGGGTCCCCCAGATCCTCTGGGCTCACCCACCTCTGCCCCTGGGGGTCCCCAGATCCCCCCCTGCTCACCCACCTCTGCTCCTGGGGGTCCCCAGATCCTCTGAGCTCACCCACCTCTGCCCCTGGGGGTCCCCAAATCCCCTGGGCTCACCCACCTCTGCTCCTGGGGGTCCCCAAAGCCCCCCAAGCTCACCCACCTCTGCTCCTGGGGGTCCCCAAAGCCCCCCGGGCTCACCCACCTCTGCTCCTGGGGGTCCCCAAATCCCCCAGGCCCACTCACCTCTGCTCCTGGGGGTCCCCCAAAGGCCCCCCCAAACACACCCACCTCTGCTCCTGGGGGTTCCCAAATCCCCTGGGCTCACCCACCTCTGCTCCTGGGGGTCCCCAAAGCCCCCCAGGCTCACCCCACCTCTGTCCCTGGGGGTCCCCAAATCCCCCGGGCTCACCCACCTCTGCTCCTGGGGGTCCCCAAAGCCCCCCAAGCTCACCCACCTCTGCTCCTGGGGGTCCCCAGATCCTCTGGGCTCACCCACCTCTGCTCCTGGGGGTCCCCAGATCCTCTGAGCTCACCCACCTCTGCTCCTGGGGGTCCCCAGATCCTCTGAGCTCACCCACCTCTGCTCCTGGGGGTCCCCAAAGCCCCCCAAGCTCACCCACCTCTGCTCCTGGGGGTCCCCAAAGCCCCCCCAAGCTCACCCACCTCTGCCCCTGGGGCCGTGCACAGCCCCGCTGCGGGGTCTGGTTTGGGCAGAGCCGCCCATCCCGCTCCCCACAGCCCTCTGGACCCCCCTCTGGACCCCCCTCTGGAGCCCCTCTGGGGTCTGGGGTGCCCTGGGGAGGGTGGGGGTCCCCGAGGGTCCCCGCAGCCCCCCTGGTGTGACCCCCTCCCCGCGTGGCGGGGGGCTGGCACTGACGCTGTGTCCCCCAGAGCCAGCTGGCCCCCGGCCCCAGCGGCGCCTACCGGGAGAGCCTGGGCAAGCTGGAGCTGCAGTACGCCAAGCTGCTGGTGAGGGCTGCAGCTGCAGCGGGGGGCTGCAGTGGGGCTGCAGTGGGGCTGCAGTGGGGCTGCAATGGGACTGCAGTGAGGGCTGCAGTGGGGCTGGAGTGGGGCTGCAGTGGGGCTGCAATGGGGCTGCAGTGAGGGCTGCAGCGGGGGCTGCAGTGGGGCTGCAGTGGGGCTGCAGTGGGGCTGCAGTGAGGGCTGCAGCTGCAGCGTGGGGCTGCAGTGGGGCTGCAGTGAGGGCTGGAGTGGGGGCTGCAGTGAGGCTGCAGTGGGGCTGCAGTGGGGCTGCAGTGAGGGCTGCAGTGAGGGCTGCAGTGGGGCTGCAGAGGGGGCTGCAGTGGGGCTGCAGTGGGGCTGCAATGGGGCTGCAGTGGGGCTGCAGTGAGGGCTGCAGTGGGGCTGCAGTGGGGCTGCAATGGGGGCTGCAGTGGGGCTGCAGTGAGGGCTGCAGTGGGGCTGCAGTGGGGCTGCAATGGGGGCTGCAGTGGGGCTGCAGTGAGGCTGCAGTGGGGCTGCAGTGGGGGCTGCAATGGGGGGCTGCAGTGGGGGTTGCAGTGGGGCTGCAATGGGGGGCTGCAGGAGGAGGAAGGGGAGATGTGTGGAGGATGAAGGAGATGGGGGAAGTGAGGAGGAGGAGGAAGGGGAGATGTGTGGAGGATGAAGGAGATGGGGGAAGTGAGGAAGAGGAAGGGGAGATGGTGGAGGATGCAGATGGGGGGAAGTGGGGAGGAGGAGGAAGGGGAGATGTGTGGAGGATGCAGGAGATGGAGGGGAGGAAGTGAGGAGGAAGAAGGGGAGATGTGTGGAGGATGAAGGACACGGGGGGAAATGGGAAGGAGGAGGAGGAAGGGGAGGTGTGGAGGATGCAGATGGGGGGAAGTGGGGAGGAGGAGGAAGGGGAGATGTGTGGGAGGGAGGAGGAAGTAGGGGGAGATGTGGTGGAGGATGCAGAACACGGAGGGGAGGTGAGGAGGAGGAAGGGGAGATGTGTGGAGGATGAAGGACACGGAGGGGAGGAAGTGAGGAGGGAAGAAGGGGAGATGTGTGGGAGGGAGGAGGAAAGAAGGGGAGATGTGTGGAGGGAGGAGGAAGAAGGGGAGATGTGTGGAGGGAGGAGGAAGAAGGGGAGATGTGTGGAGGATGCAGGATGTGGGGAGGAGGAGGAAGGGGAGATGGTGGAGGATGAAGGACATGGAGGGGAGGAAGTGAGGAGGAGGAGGAAGGGGAGATGTGTGGAGGAGGAGGAGGAAGAAGGGGAGATGTGTGGAGGGAGGAGGAGGAAGAAGGGGAGATGTGTGGAGGATGAAGGACATGGCGGGGATGTGAGGAGGATGAAGGGGAGATGTGTGGAGGGAGGAGGAGGAAGGGGAGATGTGTGGAAGGGAGGAGGAGGAAGGGGAGATGTGTGGAGGATGAAGGACATGGAGGGGAGGAAGTGAGGAGGAAGAAGGGGAGATGTGTGGAGGGAGGAGTAAGAGGGGGAGATGGTGGAGGAAGCAGGAGATGGGGGGAGGTGAGGAGGAGGAGGAAGGGGAGATGGTGGAGGATGCAGGATGTGGGGGGAGGAAGTGAGGAGGAGGAAGGGGAGATGTGTGGAGGGAGGAGGAGGAAGGGGAGATGGTGGAGGATGAAGGAGATGGGGAAGTGAGGAGGAGGAAGGGGAGACGTGTGGAGGATGAAGGACACAGAGGGGAGGTGAGGAGGAGGAGGAGGAGGAAGGGGAGATGGTGGAGGATGCAGCACACAGGGGGGATGTGACGGAGGAGGAAGGGGAGATGTGTGGAGGATGCAGCACATGGGGGGGATGTGAGGAGGAGGAAGGGGAGATGTGTGGAGGATGAAGGACACGGGGGGCTGTGAGGAGGAGGAGGAAGAAGGGGAGATGGTGGAGGATGCAGGAGATGGGGGAAGTGAGAGAGGAGGAAGGGGAGATGTGTGGAGGATGAAGGACACAGAGGGGAGGTGAGGAGGAGGAGGAGGAGGAAGGGGAGGTGATGGAGGATGCAGATGGGGGGAAGTGAGGAGGAGGAGGGAAGGGGGGGAGATGTGTGGCAGGATGCAGCTCACGGGGGGGATGTGAGGAGGAGGAAGGGGAGACGTGTGGAGGATGCAGATGGGGGGAAGTGGGGAGGAGGGAGGAAGGGGAGATGTGTGGAGGATGAAGGACACGGAGGGGAGGAAGTGAGGAGGAGGAAGAAGGGGAGATGTGTGGAGGATGCAGCATGCAGGGGGGATGTGAGGAGGAGGAAGGGGAGGTGATGGAGGATGCAGGATGTGGGGGGGAGGAGGAAGGGGAGATGTGTGGAGGATGAAGGACACGGAGGGGAGGAAGTGAGGAGGAGGAGGAAAGGGAGATGTGTGGAGGATGCAGGACACGGGGGGAAATGGGGAGGAGGAGGAGGAAGGGGAGATGTGTGGAGGATGCAGGAGATGGGGGGAGTGAGGAGGAGGAGGAAGGAGAGATGTGTGGAGGATGAAGGACACGAGGGGAAGTGAGGAGGAGGAAGGGGAGATGTGTGGAGGATGAAGGAGATGGGGGGAGTGAGGAGGAGGAAGAAGGGGAGATGTGTGGAGGATGAAGGACACGGAGGGAAGGAAGTGAGGAGGAGGAGGAAGGGGAGATGTGTGGAGGGAGGAGGAGGAAGGGGAGATGTGTGGAGGATGCAGCACACAGGGGGGATGTGAGGAGGAGGAAGAAGGGGAGATGTGTGGAGGATGAAGGACACGGGGGGCTGTGAGGAGGAGGAGGAAGGGGAGATGTGTGGAGGATGAAGGACACGGAGGGAAGGAAGTGAGGAGGAGGAGGAAGGGGAGATGTGTGGAGGGAGGAGGAGGAAGGGGAGATGGTGGAGGATGCAGCACACGGAGGGGAGGTGAGGAGGAGGAGGAAGGGGAGATGGTGGAGGATGCAGCACACGGGGGGCTGCGGGGAGGAGGAGGAAGAGGGGGGACAGAGGCTGTGGAGGGGCAGCTCGGGGGCGATGAAGGTGCGGGGTGTGGCCGTGCAGGGCCAGGACACGGCTGCCACCCCCCTGTGTGTCCCCAGAACTCCTCCAAGTCGCGGCTGCGGCACCTGGAGAGCCTCCACGGCTTCGTCTGCGGCGCCACCAAGGAGCTGCTGTGGCTGAGCGAGCGCGAGGAAGAGGAGCTGGCCTTCGACTGGAGCCACAACAACCCCGCCATGGCCGCCAAGAAGGAGAGCTACTCGGTACGGACACGGGGGGGACACGGGGGGGGACACGGGGGTGGACATGGGGATGGACAGAGGGATGGACACGGGGATGGACACGGGGATGGACACGGGGGTGGACACGGGGGGGGACACGGGGGTGGACAGAGGGGTGGACAGAGGGATGGACACGGGGATGGACACGGGGATGGGACACGGGGGTGGACACGGGGATGGACATGGGGATGGACATGGACACAGACATGGACACAGGGATGGGTGTGGACACAGGGATGGGTGTGGACACAGACATGGACACAAGGAGGGGTGTGGACATGGGGATGGACATGGACATGGACACAGACATGGACACAAGGAGGGGTGTGGACACGGACACAGGGATGGGCACAGACATGGACACAGGGATGGGTGTGGACACAGGGACGGGTGTGGACACGGACACAGGGATGGTCATGGCCGTGGCCTGGCCGTGCACACGGGCACACAGGCACGGAGAGCAGCGGCTCCAGGTGCACACAGCCACGGACACACACCTGTGTGCCATCCCCACACACGGACACGCACACGGCTGTGCACACCTGTGTGAGCTGTGACCCCTCCTCACCTCACCTGTGCACACCTGTGTGAGCTCTGATCCCACCTGTGAGCCCTGATCCCTCCTCACCTCACCTGTGCACACCTGTGAGCCCTGACCCCACCCCACCTGTGCACACCTGTGAGCTCTGACCCCTCCTCACCTCACCTGTGCACACCTGTGTGAGCTGTGACCCCTCCTCACCTGTGCACACCTGTGAGCCCTGACCCCTCCTCACCTCACCTGTGCACACCTGTGAGCCCTGACCCCACCTGTGCACACCTGTGAGCTCTGATCCCCCTCCTCATCCCACCTGTGCACACCTGTGAGCCCTGACCCCGCCCCACCTGTGCACACCTGTGAGCTCTGACCCCTCCTCACCTGTGCACACCTGTGAGCTCTGATCCCCCTCCTCATCCCACCTGTGCACACCTGTGAGCTCTGTCCCCACCTCACCTGTGCACACCTGTGAGCTCTGACCCCTCCTCATCCCACCTGTGCACACCTGTGAGCCCTGACCCCTCCTCACCTGTGCACACCTGTGAGCCCTGACCCCTCCTCATCCCACCTGTGCACACCTGTGTGAGCTCTGATCCCACCTGTGAGCCCTGATCCCTCCTCACCTCACCTGTGCACACCTGTGAGCTCTGACCCCTCCTCACCTCACCTGTGCACACCTGTGTGAGCTCTGACCCCTCCTCACCTCACCTGTGCACACCTGTGAGCTCTGTCCCCACCTGTGCACACCTGTGAGCCCTGACCCCTCCTCACCTCACCTGTGCACACCTGTGAGCTCTGACCCCTCCTCATCTCACCTGTGCACACCTGTGAGCTCTGACCCCTCCTCACCTCACCTGTGCACACCTGTGAGCTCTGACCCCTCCTCACCTCACCTGTGCACACCTGTGAGCTCTGACCCCTCCTCACCTGTGCACACCTGTGAGCTCTGTCCCCACCTGTGCACACCTGTGATCCCTGTCCCCACCTGTGCACACCTGTGAGCTCTGACCCCACCTGTGCACACCTGTGAGCTCTGACCCCACCTGTGCACACCTGTGAGCTCTGACCCCTCCTCACCTGTGCACACCTGTGAGCCCTGACCCCACCTGTGCACACCTGTGCACACCTGTGAGCCCTGTCCCCACCTCACCTGTGCACACCTGTGAGCTCTGACCCCTCCTCATCCCACCTGTGCACACCTGTGAGCCCTGACCCCACCTGTGCACACCTGTGAGCTCTGTCCTCACCTGTGCACACCTGTGAGCCCTGACCCCTCCTCACCTCACCTGTGCACACCTGTGAGCTCTGACCCCTCCTCACCTCACCTGTGCACACCTGTGTGAGCTCTGACCCGTCCTCATCCCACCTGTGCACACCTGTGAGCTCTGTCCTCACCTGTGCACACCTGTGAGCTCTGACCCCTCCTCATCTCACCTGTGCACACCTGTGAGCTCTGACCCCTCCTCACCTGTGCACACCTGTGAGCTCTGACCCCACCTGTGCACACCTGTGAGCTCTGACCCCACCTGTGCACACCTGTGAGCCCTGACCCCTCCTCACCTGTGCACACCTGTGAGCCCTGACCCCTCCTCACCTCACCTGTGCACACCTGTGAGCTCTGACCCCACCTGTGCACACCTGTGAGCCCTGACCCCACCTGTGCACACCTGTGAGCCCTGACCCCACCTGTGCACACCTGTGAGCCCTGTCCCCTCCCCACCTGTGCACACCTGTGAGCCCTGTCCCCACCTCACCTGTGCACACCTGTGAGCCCTGACCCCACCTGTGCACACCTGTGCACACCTGTGAGCCCTGTCCCCACCTCACCTGTGCACACCTGTGAGCCCTGTCCCCACCTGTGCACACCTGTGAGCCCTGACCCCTCCTCACCTGTGCACACCTGTGAGCCCTGACCCCACCTGTGCACACCTGTGAGCCCTGACCCCTCCTCACCTGTGCACACCTGTGAGCTCTGTCCCCACCTCACCTGTGCACACCTGTGAGCCCTGTCCCCACCTGTGCACACCTGTGAGCTCTGGCCTCACCTGTGCACACCTGTGAGCCCTGACCCCTCCTCACCTGTGCACACCTGTGAGCTCTGTCCCCACCTCACCTGTGCACACCTGTGAGCCCTGTCCCCACCTGTGCACACCTGTGAGCCCTGCCCCGCCGCAGGCGCTGATGCGGGAGCTGGAGCTGCGGGAGCGGCGGATCCAGGAGCTGCGGAGCTCGGGGGAGCGGCTGCTGCGGGAGGAGCACCCCGGGGCGCAGACGCTGGAGGTGGGCGAGGGGCTGGGGGCAGATGGGGGGCAGCGGGGGACCGGGGGGCACTCGGGAGTCTGGGGGGCAGCGGGGACCGGGGGGCAGCGGGGACCGGGGGGCAGCAGGGACTGGGGGGCAGCAGGGACCGGGGGGCACTCGGAAGTCTGGGGGGCAGCGGGGACTGGGGGGCAGTGGGGACCGGGGGGGGCAGCGGGGACCGGGGGGCACTCGGAAGTCTGGGGGGCAGCAGGGACTGGGGGGGCAGCAGGGATGGGGGGCAATGGGGACTGGGGGGCAGCGGGGACCGGTGGCAGCGGGGACTGGGGGGCAGCGGGGACCGGGGGGCAGCGGGGACCGGGGGGCACTCGGGAGTCTGGGGGGCAGTGGGGACCGGGGGCAGCGGGGACCGGGGGGCAGTGGGGACTGGGGGACAGCGGGGACCGGGGGGCAGCAGGGACTGGGGGGCACTCGGGAGTCTGGGGGGCTGCAGGGACCGGGGGGCAGCGGGGACTGGGGAGCACTCAGGAGTCTGGGGGGCAGCAGGGACCGGGGGGCAGCGGGGTCCGGGGGGCAGCGGGGACTGGGGGGCACTCGGGAGTCTGGGGGGCAGCAGGGACCGGGGGGGCAGCGGGGACCGGGGGGCAGTGGGGACTGGGGGGCACTCGGGAGTCTGGGGGGCAGCAGGGACCGGGGGGCACTCGGGAGTCTGGGGGGCACTCGGGACTCTGGGGGGCAGCAGGGACCGGGGGGCAGCGGGGACCTGGGGGTCCGGGAGGGTGTGGGGAGTCCGGAGGGAGCCTGGGGGTCTCGGTGATCTTGGGAACCGGAGGGGCTGGGAGAACCTGAGGGGCACCTGGGGGCCCTGGTGGGCTTGGGAGGGGGGCGTTCAGGAGGGTCTGGGCACTGGGGGTCACTGGGGGTCACTGGTGGGGCACAGTGGGCACTGGGGGTCACTGGGGGTCACTGGTGGGGGCAGTGGGCACTGGGGGTCACTGGTGGGGCACAGTGGGCACTGGGGGTCACTGGGGGTCACTGGTGGGGGCAGTGGGCACTGGGGGTCACTGGGGGTCACTGGTGGGGCACAGTGGGCACTGGGGGTCAGTGGTGGGGCACAGTGGGCACTGGGGGTCACTGGGGGTCACTGGTGGGGAGTGCAGTGGGCACTGGGGGTCACTGGTGGGCTGCCTGTCGAGGTGCAGGTGTGGGTGCAGGTCAGGTGAGGGTGCAGGTGAGGGTGCAGGTGTGGGTTCAGGTACAGGCGTGGGTGCAGATGCAGGTGAGGTTGCAGGTGTGGGTGCAGGTCAGGTGTGGGTGCAGGTGTGGGTGCAAATGCAGGTGTGGGTGCAGGTCAGGTGTGGGTGCAGGTGTGAGTTCAGGTCAGGTGAGGTTGCAGGTGTGGGTGCAGATGCAGGTGTGGGTTCAGATGTAGGTGTGGGTGCAGGTGTGGGTGCAGGTGAGGGTCCAGGTCAGGTGAGGGTGCAGGTGTGGGTTCAGATGCAGGTGTGGGTGCAGGTCAGGTGTGGGTGCAGGTCAGGTGTGGGTGCAGGTGAGGGTCCAGGTCAGGTGTGGGTGCAGGTCAGGTGAGGGTGCAGGTGTGGGTGCAGGTGCAGGTGTGGGTGCAGATGCAGGTGAGGGTTCAGGTGTGAGTTCAGGTCAGGTGAGGGGGCAGGTGTGGGTGCAGATGCAGGTGTGGGTGCAGGTCAGGTGAGGGTGCAGGTGAGGGTGCAGGTGTGAGTGTAGGTGTGGGTGCAGGTCAGGTGTGGGTGCAGGTCAGGTGTGGGTGCAGGTGCAGGTGTGGGTGCAGGTGTGAGTTCAGGTCAGGTGAGGGGGCAGGTGTGGGTGCACCTGTGCCAGCACAGGTGTCCTCGGTGCCAGCCCCGGTGTCCCCCCCTGTCCTCCCCTGGTGTCCCCCCGGTGTCCCCCCTGTCCCCCCAGGCGTTCCTGGCAGCGCTGCAGACCCAGTGGAGTTGGATGCTGCAGCTCTGCTGCTGCATCGAGACCCACCTGAAGGAGAACTCCAACTACTTCCAGGTACGGGTGTGCCCGGGAGAGGCTGCCAGGGAGGGAGGGGCTGGCAGGGAGGGAGGGAGGGGCTGGCAGGGAGGGAGGGGCTGGCAGGGAGGGAGGGAGGGGCTGGCAGGGAGGGAGGGTGACCCCAGAGCTGACCCCTGGCCCCCCAGTTCTTCGCCGAGGTGCGCGAGGCCGAGGAGCTGCTGCGGAAGACGGAGGAGACGATGCGGCGCAAGTTCAGCTGCGACCGCGGCACCACGGCCACGCGCCTGGAGGACCTGCTGCAGGACCTCGCGGTGAGGGCACCCCAGAGACCCCCAGGAAGACCCCCAGACCCCGAGGGGACCCCCACAGTGTCCCCCAGACCCTGGGGACCGTCCCAAGATCTCCAGGGTGACCGTGACCTTGTAGTGCCCATGGGAGCCCAGGGGGGCTGCCCAAGTGGACCCCCCAAGACCTGCAGGGTGACACCTCCAGGGTGACCCCAGACCCGTGAGAACCCCGGGCTGACCCCCCCAGACCTGCAGGGTGACCCCAGACCTGTGACAACCCCAGGCTGACCCCAGACCTGCAGGGTGACACCTCCAGGGTGACCCCAGACCCGTGACAACCCCAGGCTGACCCCCCCAGACCTGCAGGGTGACCCCAGACCCGTGGCAGCCCCAGGCTGACCCCCCCTGCAGGGTGACACCTCCAGGGTGACCCCAGACCCGTGACAACCCCAGGCTGACCCCCCAGACCTGCAGGGTGACACCTCCAGGGTGACCCCAGACCCGTGACAACCCCAGGCTGACCCCCCCAGACCTGCAGGGTGACCCCAGCCCCTGGCAGCTCTGAGGTGTCAGCCCCCTGCAGCCCCCTGGGTGACCCCCAAAATCGGGGTGTCACCCCAGCACGTCCAACTGCTGCAACAGACCGGGGTGACCCCCCCTGCCTCATATTTACTGACCCCTCCCCAAACTCCTGGGACCTCCCCCCTCTTCCAAAACCCCAAGAGCTCCTGGTATTTCTGAGCTCTCTCAAGAAAACGGGTACCTCCCTAAAATCCCGATGCCCCTCACACCGTGGGACACCCCAAATGCTGAGGTGTCCCCAAACCTGTCCCCACAGGAGCAGAAGGAGCAGCTGGCCGAGCTGGGGGCGCAGCTGGGGGGTCTCTCCCGCCGTGCCAGGACCATCGTGCAGCTGAAGCCGCGCAGCCCCGCGACGCCCCTGCCGGGCCGGCCCCCCATCCAGGCCGTCTGCGACTACAAACAGATGGAGGTGAGGGGGGACACGAGGCTGGGATCGGGGCTGGATCCCCTGGGGAGGCCGTGGGGGGATGTGGGGAGATGTGGGGAGATGTGGTGGGTCCGGCACGGTGGCTGATGCTGCCCCAGACCCACGGGGGGGACACAGGAGGGATCCCCCTCTGGTCTGGCACCACCCTGGGGGACAAGGGGAGATGTGGGGGATCTCCCACCCTTCTCTCACACAGCCCCAGCCCCATGGGGGGACACAGGAGGGACCCCTCTGGTCTGACACCACCCTGGGGGACAAGGGGACACATGGGGGACCTCAGCCCCAGCCCCATGGGGGGACACGGGAGGACCCCCCCTCTGGTCTGACACCACCCTGGGGGACAAGGGGACACGTGGGGGACCCCCCACCCTTCTCTCACAGCCCCAGCCCCATGGGGGACCCCCCCTCTGGTCTGACACCACCCTGGGGGACAAGGGGACACGTGGGGGACCTCACACAGCCCCAGCCCCATGGGAGGACACAGGAGGGACCCCCCCCTCTGGTCTGACACCACTGTGGGGGACACGTGGGGGACCCCCCACTCTTCTCTCACAGCCCCAGCCCCATGGGGGGGACACAGGAGGGACCCCCCCCTCTGGTCTGACACCACTGTGGGGGACACGTGGGGGACCTCCCACCCTTCTCTCACAGCCCCAGCCCCATGGAGGACCCCCCCTCTGGTCTGACACCACCCTAGGGGACATGTGGGGGACCTCCCACCCTTCTCTCACAGCCCCAGCCCAATGGGGGGACACAGGAGGGACCCCTCTGGTCTGACACCACTCTGGGGGACAAGGGGAAATGTGGGGGACCTCCCACCCTTCTCTCACAGCCCCAGCCCCATGGGGGGGACACAGGAGGGACCCCCCTTTGGGGGACACGTGGGGGACCTCCCACCCTTCTCTCACAGCCCCAGCCCCACAGGGGGGACACAGGAGGGACCCCCCTTTGGGGGACACGTGGGGGACCTCCCACCCTTCTCTCACAGCCCCAGCCCCACGGGGGGGACACAGTGGGGGACACAAGGAGCCCCCCACCCAGACTGAGACCACCCCAGACCCATAGGGGAGTCTGGGGCGACACCGGGAGAGGCACAGAGGGGCACGAGGAGCCCACCCTGACCCCCTGTGCACCCCGCAGGTGACGGTGCACAAGAACGACACCTGTGCCCTGCTGAACCACGCGCAGCCGCAGCAGTGGCGCGTGCTGAGCGCCGGCGGCAGCGAGGCCGTCGTCCCCTCCGTCTGCTTCCTCCTGCCGCCCCCCAACAAGGAGGCTCTGGACGCCGTGCACAGGTGGGGACGGGGACCCTGCGCCCCGCCGGGGCTCCCCCCCGCGTCCCTGCTCTGACTCCACGTCCCCGCAGGCTGGAGACCACCCACCAGCAGCTGCTGGGGCTGTGGCAGCAGCTGCACCAGGACCTGCGCAGCCTCCGCGCCTGGCAGTGCCTGACCCGGGACATCCAGCAGATCCAGTCCTGGACGCACGTCACGGTGAGTCCCCGGGGGTCCCCGTGTGCCACAGGGGTCCCGGGGGTCCCGACGGGGGCTGACGTGGCCGTGCCCCCCCCCAGTTCCGCACGCTGCCGGCCGAGGAGGTGCGCCAGGTGCTGTGCAGCCTGGAGAACCACTACCAGGAGTTCCTGCGGGACAGCCAGGACGCCCAGAGCTTCCAGCCCGACGACCGGCTGCAGGTGGAGCGCGACTACAACGCCTGCACTCACAAATACGAGCTGCTGCTGCGGAGCCAGGAGAAAGGTGGGCGGCCCCTCTCTGCCTTCTCCTGAAGGGTGGGTGTCCCCGGGGTGTCCCCAGGGTGTCCCTGGGGTGTCCCTGGAGTGTCCCCGGGGTGTCCCCTGGGTGTCCCCTGGGTGTCCCCAGGTGCTGAGCATCCGCAGGTCCCCGTGATGTCCCGGGGTATCGCCGTGGGGCTGAGCTGTCCCAGTCTCCCAGGGGTGCTGAGCCGTCCCTGTGTCACCCCTCCCTGCTGTGGGGTCCCCGTGTTGTCCCCACGCTTTCCAAGGGTGTCATTCCCCTGTCCCCTCTCCCTGCTGTGGGTGCCCCGGGTGTGCCCAGGGTGCTGAGCCATGCTGGTGTCCCTGCAGTGTCCCCGCTGTGTCCCCGCTGTGTCCCCGCAGTGTCCCCACGGTGTCCCTGCTGTGTCCCTGCTGTGTCCCCGCTGTGTCCCCACTGTGTCCCCGCTGTGTCCCCATGGTGTCCCCGCTGTGTCCCCGCGGTGTCCCCACGGTGTCCCTGCTGTGTCCCTGCTGTGTCCCCACGGTGTCCCCACTGTGTCCCCACGGTGTCCCCGTGGTGTCCCCGTGGTGTCCCCGCTGTGTCCCTGCTGTGTCCCCACTGTGTCCCCGCAGTGTCCCCGGGGTGTCCCCGCTGTGTCCCCGCTGTGTCCCCATGGTGTCCCCGCTGTGTCCCCACGGTGTCCCCGCTGTGTCCCCGCTGTGTCCCCACGGTGTCCCCGCTGTGTCCCCGCAGTGTCCCCGCTGTGTCCCCACAGTGTCCCCGCAGTGTCCCCACAGTATCCCCACTGTGTCCCCGCTGTGTCCCCGCTGTGTCCCCACGGTGTCCCCACGGTGTCCCTGCTGTGTCCCTGCTGTGTCCCCGCTGTGTCCCCGCTGTGTCCCCACGGTGTCCCCGCAGTGTCCCCGTACACTGAGCCGTCCCCCTGTCCCCGCAGGAGAGCAGGACGAGTCTCTGTGCAGGAGCTACATCTCGCAGCTGAAGGACATCCGGCTGCAGCTGGAGAGCTGCGAGAGCCGCACCGTGCATTGCCTGCGCCTGCCCCTGGAGGCCGACGCCCTGCGCGAGTGCGCCCAGCGCCAGGCCGAGCAGCAGGTGGGTGACACCTGTGTGGTGTCCCCGTCACAGGGCCAGCACGGGCCTGGGGCGTGGTTTGGGTTGGAAAAGCCCTCAGAGCCCATGGAGTCCCCCCTGTCCCCCTGGCACTGCCGAGGCCACCCCGACCCCGTCCCCAAGTGCCGCATCCACACGGCGGCAGAACCTCGGCAGGGGTGGCACTGCACCCCTGGCCTGGGCAGCTGCACCAGGGCTGGACAGCCCTGTCCAGGAGGAGCTTTCCCAAGATCCCTCCTAAACCTGCCCCGTCCACCTGCACCGAGGGGCTGCAGAGCCTTCCCCTGCTCCGCCCCTGGGCTTTCGGTCGCGGGTCGTTCCTGACCTGCAGCCAGCAGGGACTGAGGGACTCCCTCCTTCCCTGCAGCAAACACACCTGGAGCTGGAGGGCATCCAGAAGAACCTGGCCAAAGTCAGCGAGAAGACGGAGCAGGTGCTGGCGCAGCCGGAGCAGGCGGGCTCAGCGCCGGTGCTGCGCTCCGAGCTGGAGGTCACCCTGCGGAAGATGGAGCAGGTGTACAGCCTCTCCAGCATCTACCTGGAGAAGTGAGTGAGCCCTGGCAGCGCCACAAAGAGGATCCTCAGCGCCTGGGGAGTCTGGGCAGAGCCAGCATGCCATTCCCTTTCTTTTCCTTCCCTTTTCTTCCCCCTGTTTCTCTTTTCCCTTTTTTTTCCCTTCCCTTTTCTCTTTTCTTCCTCTTGTTTCTCTTTTCCCTTTTTTCCCTTTTCCCCTTTTCTTTCTCTTTTCTTCCTCTTGTTTCTCTTTCCCCTTTTTTATCTTTTCCACTTTTCCTTCCCTTTTCTCTTCTTCCTCTTGTTTCACTTTTCCCTTTTTTCCCTTTTCCCCTTTTCTTTCCCTTTTCTCTTCCTCTGGTTTCTCTTTTCCCTTTTTTTTTCTCTTTTCCTCTTTTCTTTCTCTTTTCTCTTCTTCCTTTTGTTTCTCTTTTCCCTTTTTTTTCCCTTTTCCTCTTTTCCTTCCCTTTTCTCTTCTTCCTCTTGTTTCTCTTTTCCTGTTTTTTCCTTTTCCCCTTTTCCTTCCCTCCTGGGTGTGCGGTGCTGCTCTTGCTGAGCTGTCCCACTCCTATCCTGATCCTGGCTAATCCGTCCTGCTCCCATCCCATTCTGCTCCTGCTGATCCCGTCCCATTCCTGCTGATCCCGTCCCATTCCTGCTCATCCCGTCCCATTCCTGCTCATCCCATCCCATTCTGCTCCTGCTGATCCCATCCCATTCCTGCTGATCCCATCCCATTCCTGCTCCTGCTGATCCCATCCCATTCCTGCTGATCCCATCCCATTCCTGCTGATCCCGTCCCATTCCTGCTCCTGCTGATCCCGTCCCATTCCTGCTGATCCCGTCCCATTCCTGCTGATCCCGTCCCTTTCCTGCTGATCCCGTCCCATTCCTGCTGATCCCATCCCATTCCTGCTCCTGCTGATCCCGTCCCATTCCTGCTCCTGTCCCATTCCTGCTCCTGTCCCATTTCTGTTCCTGCTGATCCCATCCCATTCCTGCTGATCCCGTCCCATTCTGCTCCTGCTGATCCCGTCCCATTCTGCTCCTGCTGATCCCGTTCCATTCCTGCTCCCATCCCATTTCTGCTCCTGCTGATCCCATCCTGTTCCTGCTCCTGTCCTATTTCTGTTCCTGCTGATCCCGTCCCATTCCTGCTGATCCCGTTCCTGTTCCTGCTGATCCCGTCCCATTCCTGCTGATCCCGTTCCTGTTCCTGCTGATCCCGTCCCATTCCTGCTGATCCCGTCCCATTCCTGCTGATCCCGTTCCTGTTCCTGCTGATCCCGTCCCATTCCTGCTGATCCCGTTCCATTCCTGCTGATCCCGTCCCGTTCCTGCTGATCCCGTCCCATTCCTGCTGATCCCGTCCCATTCCTGCTCCTGTCCCATTCCTGCTGATCCCGTCCCATTCCTGCTGATCCCGTCCCATTCCTGCTGATCCCGTCCCTTTCCTGCTGATCCCATCCCATTCCTGCTGATCCCATCCCATTCCTGCTCCTGCTGATCCCGTCCCATTCCTGCTCCTGTCCCATTCCTGCTCCTGTCCCATTTCTGTTCCTGCTGATCCCATCCCATTCCTGCTGATCCCGTCCCATTCTGCTCCTGCTGATCCCGTCCCATTCTGCTCCTGCTGATCCCGTTCCATTCCTGCTCCCATCCCATTTCTGCTCCTGCTGATCCCATCCTGTTCCTGCTCCTGTCCTATTTCTGTTCCTGCTGATCCCGTCCCATTCCTGCTGATCCCGTTCCTGTTCCTGCTGATCCCGTCCCATTCCTGCTGATCCCGTTCCTGTTCCTGCTGATCCCGTCCCATTCCTGCTGATCCCGTCCCATTCCTGCTGATCCCGTTCCTGTTCCTGCTGATCCCGTCCCATTCCTGCTGATCCCGTTCCATTCCTGCTGATCCCGTCCCGTTCCTGCTGATCCCGTCCCATTCCTGCTGATCCCGTCCCATTCCTGCTCCTGCTGATCCCATCCCATTCCTGCTCCTGTCCCATTCCTGCTGATCCCGTCCCATTCCTGCTGATCCCGTTCCTGTTCCTGCTGATCCCGTTCCTGTTCCTGCTGATCCCATCCCATTCCTGCTGATCCCATCCCATTCCTGCTCCTGCTGATCCCGTCCCATTCCTGCTGATCCCGTCCCGTTCCTGCTGATCCCGTTCCTGCTGATCCCGTCCCTGTGCCGCAGGCTGAAGACCATCGGGCTGGTGATCCGGAGCACGCAGGGGGCGGAGGAGCTGCTCCGCAAGTACGAGGAGCAGCTGAAGGACGTGCAGGCAGTGCCGGCTGACCTGGCTGAGCTGGAGGCCAGCAAGGCTGAGCTGAAGGTACCGGGGGCTCTGGGGGTGCCACGGGGAGCCGGGGGGGCGGCTGGGGACACCGTGTGACCCTGACCGGTGCCCGTCTGCCGCAGCGGCTGCGGGCGCAGGCCGAGGGCCACCAGCCCTTCTTCAGCACGCTGGAGACCGACCTCGACAAGGCCAAGGACGTCAACGAGCGCATGGTCCGCGGCCACAGCGAGCGGGACGTGGACCTGGAGCGGTACCGGGAGCGCGTGCAGCAGCTGCTGGAGCGCTGGCAGGCCGTGCTGGGCCAGGCCGACCTGCGGCAGCGCGAGCTGGACCAGCTGGGCCGCCAGCTGCGCTACTACCGGCAGAGCTGCGACGCGCTGCGCCAGTGGATCCGCGACGCCCGGCAGCGCCAGGAGGCCATCCAGGCCGTGCCCATCACCGACAGCCAGGCCGTGCGCGAGCAGCTGCTGCAGGAGAAGGTAGTGCTGGCAAGGGGGGCTCCAGCAGGGCCAGGGGTGGGCTTGGCCATCCCCAGTGGGGCGAGGGGTGCTCCAGGGCATTCCCCAGCGGCACCAGGGGTGTCCCGTGGCCGTGGCGTGGCAAGGAGTTCACCTGGCTGTCCCCAGCAGAGTGCAGGGTGCCCCTGCCCATCTCTGTGTGTGGCACAGTGAGGGGAGTGCCCGGCTGTCTCCAGTCCTGGCACGCTGACTGCTGCTCCTGGGTGGCTGCAGGAGGGTGGGGACCATCCCTGGCCGTGGCACGTGGAGGGTGCCCTCAGCCATCCCCAGTGGGATGGGGGGTACCCCTCACCATTTTTGGCTGCAGCAGAGGGAGGATGCTCCGGGCCATTCCCAGCCATGGTGGGGCCCGTGGTGCTCCTGGCCATTCCCAGCCGTGTCAGGGCATTTGGTGCTCCTGGCCATTCCCAGCCATGGTGGGGCCCGTGGTGCTCCGGGCCATTCCCAGCCATGGTGGGGCACGTGGTGCTCCTGGCCATTCCCAGCCATGGCCATTCCCAGCCATGCCATGGCACGTGGTGCTCCTGGCCATTCCCAGCCGTGTCAAGGCACGTGGTGCTCCTGGCCATTCCCAGCTGTGGTGGGGCATTTGGTGCTCCTGGCCATTCCCAGCCATGGCACATGGTGCTCCTGGCCATTCCAGCCATGGCCATTCCCAGCCATGGTGGGGCCCATGGTGCTCCTGGCCATTCCCAGCCATGGCATTTGGTGCTCCTGGCCTTTCCCAGCCGTGTCAGGGCACGTGGTGCTCCGGGCCATTCCCAGCCATGGTGGGGCCTGTGGTGCTCCTGGCCATTCCCAGCCGTGGTGGGGCCCGTGGTGCTCCTGGCCATTCCCAGCCATGTCAGGGCATTTGGTGCTCCTGGCCCTTCCCAGCCGTGTCAGGGCCCGTGGTGCTCCTGGCCATTCCCAGCCGTGGTGGGGCACGTGGTGCTCCTGGCCATTCCCAGCCATGGCCATTCCCAGCCATGTCAGGGCATGTGGTGGTCCTGGCCATTCCCAGCCATGGTGGGACACGTGGTGCTCCTGGCCATTCCCAGCCATGTCAGGGCACGTGGTGCTCCTGGCCATTCCCAGCTGTGGTGGGGCATTTGGTGCTCCTGGCCATTCCCAGCCATGGCCATTCCCAGCCATGGCACGTGGTGCTCCTGGCCATTCCCAGCCATGACACGTGGTGCTCCTGGCCATTCCCAGCCGTGTCAGGGCACGTGGTGCTCCTGGCCATTCCCAGCCGTGGCCATTCCCAGCCATGGTGGGGCAGTTGGTGCTCCTCGCCATTCCAGCCATGGTGGGGCCCGTGGTGCTCCTGGCCATTCCAGCCATGCCAGGGCATGTGGTGCTCCTGGCCATTCCAGCCATGCCAGGGCGTGCTCTTGGCCACCCCTGGGGTGAGGTGTGCTCCTGGGTGGCCGTGGGGGGCCTGGGCTCACCCCCTCATGTCTCCCCAGAAACTGCTGGAGGAGTGCGAGCAGCACAAGGAGAAGGTGGAGGAGTGCCAGCGCTACGCCAAGCAATACATCGACGCCATCAAGGTGTGCCCACTGCCCGGGGGGCTGAGGGGGCAGCACGGTGTCCTGCAGGGGTGGGCTCACGGCACCGTGGCCAGGGGGCTCGTCCCAGGTCGCAGAGCTTTGATCACTCTCTCCTCCTCAGGACTATGAGCTGCAGCTGGTGAGCTTCAAGGCGCAGGTGGAGCCGGTGGCGTCGCCGGCCAAGAAGCCCAAAGTGCAGTCGGCATCTGACAGCATCATCCAGGAGGTGAGGAGGGGTCTCGCTGCCGCTGCCTGGGATGTCCTGCAGCTCCTGGGGCGTGGCTGCTCACTGCAGGGGTGGACCGGGGGGTGTGGCGCGTGGTTTTGCCTCCGTGCAGCCCCATCATTGCTGGGCTGCCGGCGGGCGAGCTCCTGTCTCTCCTGCTGACCCACTGTCCCCACAGTACGTGGACCTGCGGACGCAGTACAGTGAGCTGACCACGCTCACCACCCAGTACATCAAGTTCATCACCGAGACCCTGCGGCGGCTGGAGGACGAGGAGGTAGGGAGCGGTGCAGGGCGGCATGGCCGGCTCTGTGACCCAAAGGAACGCACTTCAGGGGGTCTCTGGTCCCACCACTAACGCCAGCCCACGGCCGTGGCTCCAGCCCTACCACTGACCGTGGTTCATGGCCTGACTCTGGCCTTACCACTAACGCCAGCCCACGGCCGTGGCTCCAGCCCCATCACTGACAGTGGCCCGTGGCTGTGGCTGCAGTCCCATCACTAACACTGGCCCGTGGCTGTGGCTCCAGCCCCATCACTGACAGTGGCCCATGGCTGTGGCTCCAGCCCCATCACTAACAGTGGCCCGTGGCTGTGGCTCCAGCCCCATCACTAACACTGGCCCATGGTGGCTCCAGCCCATCACTAACACTGGCCCATGGTGGCTCCAGCCCATCACTAACACTGGCCCATGGCTGTGGCTGCAGTCCCAGCCCATCACTAACAGTGGACCATGGTGGCTCCAGCCCATCACTAACACTGGCCCGTGGCTGTGGCTGCAGCCCCATCACTGACAGTGGCCCGTGGCTGTGGCTCCAGCCCCATCACTGACAGTAGCCCATGGCCGTGGCTGCAGCCCATCACTAACACTGGCCCGTGGCTGTGGCTGCAGCCCCATCACTAACACTGGCCCATGGCCGTGGCTCCAGCCCCATCACTGACAGTGGCCCATGGTGGCTCCAGCCCCATCACTAACACTGGCCCATGGCTGTGGCTGCAGCCCCATCACTGACAGTAGCCCGTGGCCGTGGCTCCAGCCCATCACTAACACTGGCCCATGGCCGTGGCTCCAGCCCATCACTAACAGTGGCCCATGGCCATGGCTCCAGCCCATCACTAACACTGGCCATGACTCTGGCCCTCTCAGTAACACTGGCCCACAGCCCCGAGCTCCTGCTCCCTGCTGGGCTCCTGGGAGCGAGGCTGCGGCTCTGCGGGTCTCCGGGCCGAGCTGGCTCTGGGCACCGGGGCTCTGGTGTGACTGGTGGTAGGAGGCACTTCCCAGATACACGTCGTGCAGTCAGCACCTGCCTGCGCATGCTGCTGTGCCGGGCGCTGGCCCGCGGGGTCTGGCGCGGGGTAACCTCTCTAACTCTTGGTTTCTGCCCTCGGAGCCGCTTTGCCAGTGCTTTTTCTTGGGGAATATTTGTGTTGGTGGGGATCTAATGGAGGGTAAAAAACCAGGATGACTCTGGCAGCCGTGCACCAGGTACTCACTCTGCGCATGCCTTCTCCCCGCGGCACCCTCCGCCTCCCCCACGGCTCACCACCCTCTCCTCGCCCTCCTCCACATCTGCACCGGGACCAGGGGTCCGCTGTGGGTCTGGCTCCCCTGCATGCGCTGCCCGCCCCGCCGAGCGCGCGGCTGCCTCGCTCACGGTGCATGTGGTGCGCGTGCCGCGGCACGGCCCCGAGCCCGGCGCCAGCCGCCTCGGCCCTTCGGCAGAGCCCGCTCCCGGCTGTCTGGAGAGGGCTGGGACGGGTCTGAACCAGCTGAACTGCTCTCTCCTGCTGAGGCTTTCCCGGCAGGGAAGGCTCTGCCGGCGCCGCCCTCGCACCGCTCCCCTCTGTTCTGCTCCCGGTGCTCCGGCCGTCTCTCTCGTTTCCCCACGGCAGGGGCTGTCTGTGCCGGCCCCCTCGCAGGGGCAGCCACGGTGGTGATGTGCACGCTGCTCGCATCGTCTTCATCGCTTGGGCTCCGCTCGCTCTCTGTCCCTTCTCTCTGGAACGTGGCTTCCCGTGCTGCTGTCTGGCTCCTGTTGCCTGTCTGGCTGTGCTGTCGTGTGTCCCCTCTCGTGCCACACATCTTCTGGAAGCCGGCGTCACCGGCTCGTGCGGTGGCCCGGGGGCCGAAGCCATTCCACGCGCATCTGCCACCCCTCCGCTGTCTCGGCAGTGCGTGGCTGGGCCAGCATCGAATCCACGGCGCGATCGCATCCCTTGTGATTTGTCTCTCTCTCCCCTCTCTGTCCCCTGCACCCTCTTTCCCCTCCAGAAAGCCGCCGAGAAGCTGAAAGAGGAGGAGAGGAAGCGGCTGGCGGAGGTGGAGGCGCAGCTGGAGAAGCAGCGGCAGCTGGCCGAGGCCCACGCCAAAGCCAAGGCACAGGCGGAGGCGGAGGCGCAGGAGCTGCAGCTCCGCATGCAGGAGGAGGTCACCCGGCGGGAGGTGGTGGCCGTGGATGCCGAGCAGCAGAAGCAGAACATCCAGCAGGAGCTGATGCAGCTGCGGCAGAACTCGGACCACCAGATCAAGTCCAAGGTGAAGCTGATCGAGGAGGCCGAGTACAACCGCAAGAAAGTGGAGGAGGAGATCCGCCTCATCCGCCTGCAGCTGGAGAGCACCGAGAAGCAGCGGGAGAGCGCCGAGACAGAGCTGCAGGAGCTGCGGGCACGCGCCGAAGAGGCCGAGCGGCAGAAGCGGCAGGCACAGGAGGAAGCCGAGCGCCTGCGCCGGCAGGTGAAGGAGGAGAGCCAGAAGAAGCGGGAGGCGGAGGAGGAGCTGAAGCGCAAGGTGCAGGCCGAGCGCGAAGCGGCGCGGGAGAAGCAGAAGGCGGTGGCGGACCTGGAGCAGCTGCGGCTGCAGGCGGAGGAGGCTGAGCGACGCATGCGGCAGGCGGAGGCCGAGAAGGACCGGCAGATCCAGGTGGCCCAGGAGGTGGCCCAGCGCAGCGCTGAGGCCGAGCTGCAGAGCAAGAGGCTCTCTTTCGCCGAGAAGACGGCGCAGCTGGAGCTGTCGCTGCAGCAGGAGCATGACGTGGTGGCCCAGCTGCAGGAGGAGGCTGAGCGGCTGAAGAGGCAGCAGCTGGAGGCCGAGCGCTCGCGGGAGGAGGCTGAGAAGGAGCTGGAGCGCTGGCGGCAGAAGGCCAACGAGGCGCTGCGCCTGCGCTTGCAGGCCGAAGAGGTGGCCCACAAGAAGTCGCTGGCGCAGGAGGAGGCCGAGAAGCAGAAGGAGGATGCAGAGCGCGAGGCCCGCAAGCGCGCCAAGGCGGAGGAGGCCGCCCTGCGGCAGAAGGAGCTCGCGGAGGAAGAGCTGGAAAAGCAGCGGGAGCTGGCAGAGGGCACAGCCCAGCAGAAGCTGGTGGCGGAGCAGGAGCTGATCCGGCTGAAGGCGGAGATGGAGAACGGGGAGCAGCAGCGCCTGCTCCTGGAGGAAGAGCTCTCACGGCTGAAGGGGGAGGTAAACGAGGCCATCCAGAGGAGGAAAGAGCTGGAGGAGGAACTGGCCAAGCTGCGGGCAGAAATGGAGGTCCTGCTGGAGAGCAAGGCCAAGACGGAGGAGGAATCGCGCTCCAGCAGTGAGAAGTCCAAGCAGCGGCTGGAGGCGGAGGCCAACAAGCTGCGGGAGCTGGCCGAGGAGGCCGCCCGCCTGCGCGCCCTCTCCGAGGAGGCCAAGCGGCAGCGGCAGCTGGCAGAGGATGAGGCCAGCCGGCAACGGGCCGAGGCCGAGCGCATCCTGAAGGAGAAGCTGGCGGCCATCAACGAGGCCTCACGGCTGAAGGCGGAGGCGGAGATCGCGCTGAAGGAGAAGGAGGCCGAGAACGAGCGGCTGCGGCGGCTGGCGGAGGATGAGGCCTACCAGCGCAAGCTGCTGGAGGAGCAGGCGGCCCAGCACAAGCAGGACATTGAGGAGAAGATCGCCCTGCTGAAGCGCTCCTCAGAGAGCGAGCTGGAGAGGCAGAAGGGGCTCGTGGAGGATACGCTGCGGCAGCGGCGGCAGGTGGAGGAGGAGATCCGTGCCCTCAAGGCCAGCTTCGAGAAGGCCTCAGCTGGCAAGAGCGAGCTGGAGCGGGAGCTGAACCGCATCCGCGGGGAGGCGGAGGAGGTGCAGCGCAGCCGGGAGCAGGCAGAGCGGGAGGCCGAGCGGCAGCGGGCGCTGGCGCTGGAGGAGGAAGGCCGGCGGCGCGAGGCCGAAGAGAAGGTGCAGGCCATCCTGGCGGCCGAGGAGGAGGCCGGGCGGCAGCGGCGGCTGGCCCTGGAGGAGGTGGAGCGGCTGCGGGCCATGGTGGAGGAGGCGCGGCGACAGAAGGAGCTGGCGGAGAAGGAGTCGGAGCGGCAGATCCAGCTGGCACGGGAGGCGGCGCAGAAGCGGATTGCGGCGGAGGAGAAGGCGCACCTGGCTGCCGTGCAGCAGAAGGAGCAGGAGCTGCTGCAGACGCGCCAGCAGGAGCAGAGCCTCCTGGACCGGCTGCGCGAGGAGGCCGAGCGGGCCCGGCGGGCGGCCGAGGAGGCCGAGTTTGCCCGTGGCAAGGCCGAGCAGGACGCCAGCTTGTCCCGGCAGCGCGTGGAGGAGGCCGAGCGGCTGAAGCAGCGGGCAGAGGAGGAGGCGCAGGCCAAGGCGCAGGCACAGGCGGATGCGGAGAAGCTGCGCAAGGAGGCCGAGCTGGAGGCCGCGAAACGGGCGCAGGCGGAGCAGGCGGCCCTGCGGCAGAAGCAACTGGCCGATGCCGAGATGGAGAAGCACAAGAAATTTGCCGAGCAGACGCTGCGGCAGAAGGCGCAGGTGGAGCAGGAGCTGACCAAGGTGAAGTTGCAGCTGGATGAGACAGACCACCAGAAGGGCATCCTGGACGAGGAGCTGCAGCGGCTGAAGGAGGAGGTGACGGACGCCGTCCGGCAGAAGGCCCAAGTGGAGGAGGAGCTCTTCAAGGTGCGGGTGCAGATGGAGGAGCTGGCCAAGCTGAAAAGCCGCATTGAGGAGGAGAACAAGGCGCTGATCCTCAAGGACAAGGACAACACGCAGAAGTTCCTGGCGGAGGAGGCAGAGAAGATGAAGCAGGTGGCAGAGGAGGTGGCCCGGCTGAGCGTGGAGGCGCAGGAGGCCGCCCGCATGCGGCAGCTGGCTGAGGACGACCTGGCGCAGCAGCGGGCGCTGGCGGAGAAGATGCTGAAGGAGAAGATGCAGGCGGTGCAGGAGGCCACGCGGCTGCGGGCTGAGGCTGAAATGCTGCAGAAGCAGAAGGATCTGGCGCAGGAACATGCCAAGAAGCTGCAGGAGGACAAGGAGCAAATGCAGCAGCGCCTGGCTGAGGAGACCGAAGGCTTCCAGAAGACACTGGAGGCCGAGCGCCGGCGGCAGCTGGACATCACAGCTGAGGCCGAGCGCCTCAAGCTGCAAGTGGCCGAGATGAGCATGGCCCAGGCCAAGGCTGAGGAGGAAGCCAAGCGGTTCAAGAAGCAGGCGGAGGAGATCAGTGAGAGGCTGCATGAGACAGAGCTGGCCACACAGGAGAAGATGACGATGGTGCACACCCTGGAGATCCAGCGGCACCAGAGCGATGAGGACGCAGAAAAGCTGCGGAGGGCCATCGCTGACCTGGAGAAGGAGAAGGAGAAGCTGAAGCAGGAGGCAGCGCTGCTGCAGCAGAAGGCAGAGGAGGTACTGGGCTGTGGGTCTCCCGTAGTGGTGGTGGTACACAGGGAGGCTGTCCCTCTTCCCAGCCAGCCCACACCATCCCTGGGCAGGTCCCCGAGGACCGGCACTGGGGATGGTGGGGCAGGATCCCCTGTGCAGGTCAGGGGTGCGCGTAGACTTGGGGGCAGTGGAACAAACCCCTCAGGCAGCGTCGGAGCAGGACCCCGAACCCCTGGAGCTGTGGAGGTGGGATCCCCATCGCCTGGGCCGGCTCTTCCACCCCGTGGCGTGTCCTGCCGTGTTCTTCTCTGTGCCCGGCTCCCAGCCTTAGTGCCGGGGCTTCCCTTGTGTCCTTCCCCTGCTCATCCTGCCCCGTGCTGTGTGTGGCTCCCTAACCCGGCTCTGCTCCTTAACTCCTACCTGTTGTAGGGAGTGTGGGGGTGACTCTGTGCCTCCCCTGCCTCAGACCACCCTCAGACCCCCCCACTGCCCTCCTGGGTGTCTGACCACGCTGTTCTCTCTCCCACCCCAGATGCAGGTGGCCCAGCAGGCTCAGCTCCGTCAGGAGACGCAGCTCCTGCAGCAGAGCTTCCTGACGGAGAAAGATGCCCTGCTGCAGAAGGAGAAGTTCATTGAGGAGGAGAAATCAAAGCTGGAGAAGCTCTTTAAGGATGAGGTGAACAAAGCCCAGAACCTGAAGGCAGAGCAGGAGCGGCAGCAGCAGGAGATGGAGCAGGAGAAGCAGCAGTTGAAAGCTATGTTAGATGAAGCTAAGAAGCATCAGAAGGAAGCTGAGGAAAACGTCAGGCACAAGCAGGAGGAGCTACAGCAGCTGGAGAGGCAGCGACAGCAGCAGGAGAAACTTCTGGAAGAAGAGAACAAGAAGCTGAGGGAGAGGCTGGAGCAGATGCAGGAGGAGTACAAGGCTGCCCTGGCGCAGCGCCGGGAGATCATGATCCAGACAGATGACCTGCCTGGGGAGGTGGTTACCACAACGCAGCTGCTGGACATCAAGGCTGTGCCCAACGGCCGGGATGCAATGGATGGCTTGGCCCAGAACGGGGAGCCGGAGTTCGCCTTTGACGGCATCCGGCAGAAGGTGTCGGCGGAGAAGCTGGCTGATGCTGGCATTCTGAGCAGGGACAGCTTAGACAAGTTGGCCAAGGGGGTTGTGAGCGTGGGCGAGCTCTCTCAGAGGGAGGATGTCAAGAAGTACCTGCAGGGCCAGAGCAGCATTGCTGGTTTGCTGATCAAACCCTCCAACCAGAAGATGAGCATCTACGAAGCCATGAAGAAGAAGCTGCTGAGCCCAGGCACAGCACTGGTGCTCCTGGAGGCACAGGCTGCTTCTGGCTTCATCATCGACCCCGTGCGGAACGCGAGGCTCTCGGTGAACGAGGCGGTGCGGGAGGGAGTCATCGGGCCAGAGCTGCACAACAAGATGCTGTCGGCCGAGCGGGCCGTCACCGGCTACAAGGATCCGTACACGGGTGACAAGATCTCCCTGTTCCAGGCCATGCAGAAGGATCTCATTGTCAGGGACCACGGCATCCGCCTGCTGGAGGCCCAGATCGCCACCGGCGGCATCATTGATCCTGTCAACAGCCACCGCCTGCCCGTGGAAGCCGCCTACAAGCGCGGCTACTTCGACGAGGAGATGAATCAGGTCCTGTCTGACCCCACTGACGACACCAAGGGCTTCTTCGACCCCAACACTCAGGAGAACCTCACCTACCTGCAGCTCATGGAGCGGTGCGTGACTGACCCGGACACGGGGCTGTGCCTCCTGCCCCTCACCGACCAAGCAGCCAAAGCTGGAGAGCTGGTCTACACTGACAAGGAAGCCAAGGATGTCTTCAAGAAGGCCACAGTGACAGCACCGTTTGGCAAGTTCCAAGGGAAGACGATGACCATCTGGGAGCTCATCAACTCTGAATACTTCACCGAGGACCAAAGGCGGGACCTGATCCAGCAGTACAGGACTGGCAAGATCACGGTGGAGAAGATCATCAAGATCGTCATCACGGTTGTGGAGGAAAGCGAGAAGAAGAGCCAGATGTGCTTCGAGGGCCTGCGGGGCCCCGTGCCCGCTGCCGAGCTGCTCGAGAGCAAGATCATCAACAAGGACCTCTACAACCAGCTGCACCAGGGCAAGAGGTCCGTAAAGGATGTGGCAGAGATGGAGTCCGTACGGCAGTACCTGAAGGGCACGGATGCCATCGCTGGTGTCCTGGTGGAGTCTACGGGCCAGAAGCTCACCTTCTACGAGGCCCTGAAGAGGAACTTGCTGAGGCCAGAAGTTGCCCTGTCCCTGCTGGAGGCACAAGCTGCCACCGGCTACATCATCGACCCTGTGGCTAACAAGCTCTTCTCTGTGGACGAGGCGGTGAAGGCTGAGGTGGTGGGGCCGGAGTTCCACGAGAAGCTGCTGTCGGCAGAGAAGGCAGTGACTGGCTACAAGGATCCCTACACAGGTCAGACGGTTTCCCTCTACCAAGCGCTCCAGAAGGGCCTCATCCCCAGCGACACTGGGCTCCGGCTGCTGGACGTCCAGCTTGCCACCGGTGGCATCATCGACCCCGTCAACAGCCACCGGCTCCCGCTTGACGTCGCCTACAAGCGCGGCTACTTTGACGCGGAGATAAACAAGGCTCTGACCGAGCTCCGCGACGATGCCAAGGCTTTCTACTGTCCCAACACCCAGGAACACCTCACCTACGCCCAGCTGCAGAAGAGCTGCCACCGCGACAAGCAGACGGGGCTGTGTCTGCTGCCCCTGTCCGACAAGGCCATCCAGTCGCAGCAGGA
This sequence comes from Periparus ater, assembly GCA_032357785.1. Classification (NCBI taxonomy): domain Eukaryota; kingdom Metazoa; phylum Chordata; class Aves; order Passeriformes; family Paridae; genus Periparus; species Periparus ater. The sequence goes on along the minus strand of CM063609.1, from coordinate 155,962,075 downwards.
GGAGGTCTACACCGACAGCCAGGCCAAGGAGTGCTTCGACAAAGCAACCATAGAGGTGCCGGTGGGCAGCATGAAGGGCCAGACGATGACCATCTGGGAGCTGATCCACTCTGAATACTTCACAGAGGAGCACAGGCGGGAGCTGCTCCGACAGTACAAGACTGGCAAAGTGACAATCGAGAAGATCATCAAGATCGTGATCACCATCATCGAGGAGGCAGAGACCAAAAAGCAGGAGAAACTGACGTTCAGCGGTCTGCGTGCACCGGTGCCAGCCAGCGAGCTGCTGGAGTCCCGCATCATCAGCAAAACCCAGTACGAGCAGCTGAAGGAAGGCAAGAAATCGGTGAAGGACCTCTCTGAGACAGATGCGGTGAGGAGATTCCTGCACGGCAGCGACTGCATTGCCGGTGTCTATGTGGAAGCCACCAAGGAGAAGCTGAACATCTACGAGGCCATGAAGAGGAACCTGCTGAGGCCCAGCACTGCCGTGGTCCTCCTGGAGGCCCAGGCAGCCACTGGGTTCTTGATTGACCCTGTGAAGAACCGCAAGCTGTACGTCAACGAGGCGGTGAAGGCTGGCATCGTCGGGCCCGAGCTGCACGAGAAGCTGCTGTCGGCTGAGAAGGCGGTCACGGGGTACAAGGATCCCTACTCGGGCGATACCATCTCCCTGTTCCAGGCCATGAAGAAAGGGCTGATTGTCAAGGAGCACGGCATCCGCCTGCTGGAGGCGCAGATCGCCACCGGCGGCATCATCGACCCCGTGCACAGCCACCGCGTCCCCGTGGAGGTGGCCTACAAGCGCGGCTACTTCGACGAGGAGCTGAACCGGACCCTCTCCGACCCCACCGATGACACCAAGGGCTTCTTCGACCCCAACACTCAGGAGAACCTCACCTACCTGCAGCTGAAGGAGAGGTGCATCGAGGACCCCGAGACGGGGCTGTACCTGCTGCCTCTGCGGGAGCCTGAGAAGCCAAAAGTGGTGGAAACCACTCACATGTACACAGAAGCGGAGACACGGAAGGTGTTTGAGGAGACACAGGTGGACATCCCTGTGGGCAGCCGGGCAGGCTCCTCCATGTCGCTGTGGGAGATCATGCACTCGGACCTGCTGCCTGAGGAGCAGCGTAAACATCTCATGGAGGAGTTCCAGTCGGGCCGCGTGTCCAAGGAGCGCATGATCATCATTATCATCGAGATCATCGAGAAGACTGAGATCATCCGGCAGCAGAACCTCACGTCCTATGACTACGTCCGGCGCCGCATCACAGCCGAGGACCTCTACGAGGCCAAGATCATCTCACAGGACATCTACAACCTGCTGAAACAGGGCTCCAAAACCTTCCGGGAGCTCCTGGACGTGGAGACTGTCTGGAAGTACCTTTACGGCTCGGGCTGCGTGGCCGGCATCTACATCCCCTCCTCCAAGCAGACGCTCAGTGTCTACCAGGCGCTGAAGAAGGGGCTGATTAACCCCGAAGTGGCCCGCTCCCTCCTGGAGGCCCAGGCAGCCACCGGCTTCATTATTGACCCCACGAAGAATGAAATGCTGACTGTGGATGAGGCGGTGAGGAAGGGTGTGGTGGGGCCGGAGATCCACGACCGGCTCCTGTCTGCAGAGAGGGCTGTGACCGGCTACAGAGACCCGTACAGCGAACAGAAGATTTCCCTCTTCCAGGCCATGAAGAAAGATCTCATTCCCAGCGAAGAGGCCCTCAAGCTCCTGGACGCCCAGATCGCCACCGGTGGCGTCATTGACCCGCACTTGGGCTTCCACCTGCCCCTGGAGGTGGCCTACCAGCGGGGCTTCATCAACAGGGAGACGTACGAGATGCTGTCGGAGCCCAGCGAGGTGCGCAGCTACGTGGACCCCTCCACAGACGAGAAGCTCAGCTATACCCAGCTGCTGAAGCGGTGCCGGAAGGACGAGAGCTCCAGGCTCCTCCTGCTCCCGCTCTGCGACACGCGGAAGCTCACCTTCCGGGGGCTGCGGAAGCAGATCACCGTGGAGGAGCTGGTCCTCTCGCAGGTGATGGATGAAGCCACAGCCCAGCGCCTCCAGGAGGGTCTCACCTCTGTTGAGGAGGTCTCTAAGAACCTGAAGAAGTTCCTGGAGGGCACCAGCTGCATCGCTGGCGTCTTCGTGGACTCCACAAAGGAGCGTCTGTCCATCTACCAGGCCATGAAGAAGGGGATCATCCGGCCCGGCACTGCCTTCGAGCTCCTGGAGGCGCAGGCGGCCACGGGCTACGTGATTGACCCCATCAAGGGCCTCAAGCTGACGGTGGAGGAAGCTGTGCGCATGGGCATCGTGGGCCCCGAGTTCAAGGACAAGCTGCTCTCCGCTGAGAGGGCCGTCACCGGCTACCGGGACCCCTACACCGGGAAGCTCATCTCCCTCTTCCAGGCTATGAAGAAGGGTCTGATCCTGAAGGACCACGGGATCCGCCTGCTGGAGGCCCAGATCGCCACGGGAGGCATCATCGACCCTGAGGAGAGCCACCGCCTGCCCGTGGAGGTGGCCTACAAGCGCGGCCTCTTTGATGAGGAGATGAACGAGATCCTGCTGGACCCCAGTGACGACACCAAGGGCTTCTTCGACCCCAACACGGAGGAGAACCTCACCTACCTGCAGCTCATGGAGCGGTGCATCACAGACCCAGAGACTGGCCTCTGCCTCCTGCCTCTGAAGGAGAAAAAGCGGGAGAGGAAGACCTCCTCCAAGTCCTCCGTCCGCAAGCGCCGGGTGGTGATCGTTGACCCGGAGACGGGCAAGGAGATGTCCGTGTACGAAGCTTATCGCAAGGGCCTCATAGACCACCAGACTTACCTGGAGCTGTCGGAGCAGGAGTGCGAGTGGGAGGAGATCACCACCTCCTCCTCCGACGGCGTGGTGAAGTCAATGATCATCGACAGGCGCTCGGGCCGCCAGTATGACATCGATGATGCCATTGGCAAGGGTCTGATTGACCAGTCAGCCCTGGACCAGTACCGCTCGGGCACCCTCTCCATCACCGAGTTTGCCGACATGCTCTCTGGCAACATGGGTGGCTTCCGGTCGCGGTCGTCCTCAGTCGGATCCTCCTCCTCCTACACCGTCAGCCCCGCCCTGTCACGGACCCAGATCTCCATGTGGACTGACCCAACCGAAGAGACCGGGCCAGTGGCAGGCATCCTGGACACGGACACTCTGGAGAAGGTGTCCATCACCGAGGCCATGCGCCGCAACCTGGTGGACAACATCACAGGGCAGCGGCTGCTGGAAGCCCAGGCCTGCACCGGGGGCATCATCGACCCCAACACCGGTGACAAATGCACCGTCGCTGACGCGGTCACCAAGGGCCTGGTGGACAAGATCATGGTGGACCGCATCAACCTGGCGCAGAAGGCCTTCTACGGCTTCGAGGACCCGCGGACCAAGACGAAGATGTCGGCGGCGCAGGCACTGAAGAAGGGCTGGCTGTACTACGAGGCCGGGCAGCGGTTCCTGGAGGTGCAGTACTTGACAGGGGGCCTGATCGAGCCCGATGCCCCGGGCCGCGTCTCCCTGGACGAGGCGCTGCAGAAGGGCACCATTGACGCCAGGACTGCCCAGAAGCTGCGGGATGTCAACACCTACTCCAAGTACCTCACCTGCCCCAAGACCAAGCTCAAGATCTCCTACAAGGACGCCATGGACCGGAGCATGATCGAGGATGGGACCGGCCTGCGGCTGCTGGAGGCCTCCTCCCAGTCCAGCAAGGGCTACTACAGTCCCTACAACATCAGCAGCGCCGGCTCCACCTCCGGCTCACGCTCGGGCTCTCGCACCGGCTCCCGCTCAGGCTCCCGACGTGGCAGTTTCGACGCCACCGGCTCCGGCTTCTCCATGACCTTCTCTTCCTCCTCCTACTCCTCCTCGAGTTTCGGGCGCAGATACGCGGGGGGCACGCAGGGCGCCGTGGAGGTGGCTGCCCTTGCCCTCGGCCTGGCCTCGTCCAGAAGCTGCGGGTGGGAGGCGAGCAGGGAGTGCTCCGGGGCGTGTGGGCCCCTGCTCCACGTGGCCTGAGAGCTGCCAGCCCCCCGAGGCGCTGCCTCACCCGCTCCGCATGTGGCAACGCTGCTGGCTAATCACTAGTATTTTTTTTTTAATTTTGAACCTCCACTCTTCTCCCAAAGCAGTGCCTCAAGTTTAACCAAAAAAGACAAGACTAATAAATTAATATATGAGAATGTGCTGACAGTGTTTGTATATTAAGAGACAAGAGACAACACACACTACCCTCCCCACCCCGTGCCCCAGGAGCCGGACACCGTTCCTGCTCCTGGCTGCGCCAATCCCGCCGCTGCTCGCACACGGCGCAGCCGAGCCGGACACCAGGAAAACAGTTCCCTGTTTGGATCTAACCACTTAGCACTCTTTTGTAATTAACCTGCCGGCTTCAGCCCCTGCACCCCAAAGGAGGAGACTGCCTTGGCCCCGTGGTGCACCCCGCTGCAGCTGATGTGCCAGAGGAGGACGTTGCAGGCTCCTCGGCACTGCACAGCCAGACACACCACACCAGCCCTGAAGCTGCTGCCTGGACCCCTTCCACGTGTCCTCACTGCAGCGAGGAGGGGGCTCTGCCCCCCGGCCCCCGAGCTGCCCCATCTCCCTGCCTTGGCCTCCCGGCACGTCCCCACCACCGCGCCGCGGAACCGGTGCCCCAACCGTAAGTGCCGCGCTGGCGCTGCCCGGTGCTTGCGCGCCACGCGGGGGGACCTGCCTCCGCTCGCCGCTTCGCCCGCCGAGGGGCTTCGCTGCGTGCCCGCCTCCGCCAGCCCACCCGCTCACCCGGGACGCGCCTGCCGCGGTCTGTCTGTCTGTCTCTCCGTGTATCTGGGAAGTGCTTCTGCTCCAGGTTGATTTCCTCACACTCACGTGGCTCCATCACCTGTTGGCAGGTGTCTGCCAGAGCCCGTGCCCCAGCCTGGGTCTGCGCAGCTCCTGCACGCAGACCCCCCCAGAGCCGCGGGGGTTTTCCTGACCCTCGCAAAGGCTGTGAGGGCCGTGGGACTCCTGCAGCACAGGGTGGGCCACGGGGTGCTGCAGCAGCCTGACACACATCCTTGTTAGAAATAGGCAGATTTCTGTAAAACCGGCCTCCTTCTCCTCCTCCGCGGTAATTCCACGGCCCTGGCTCCCCCTGTGCCGGCGCTAACGCGCTCTCTCTCTGGCAGACGTCTTTTTCCAGTCCCAACAAAGACCTCCCAGTGCCGCTGGGCGAGCTCCTGAGCTGGGTCTCCGACATCAGCAGGTCGTGGATGGGCTCGAGGGAGGCCCTGGAGGCGGCAGCTGCTCGGCCGTGCTCACCAGCGCAGGTAACGCCGCCCTCCCCGCTCTGTCCCGGTCCCACAGAAGGTGCGCGGCACCGACGGCCGGGCTCGGTGCCTTCATTTCATGGATTGTTCTCATCCCATCTTTTCTGTTCGCTTTGTTGTAGTGTGGCTGGATGTCCATACCACCTCCCCTCATCGCCGCCGTGGAGCCCGTCCCCAGCCCTGAGGCCGGTGGGACCGCGCCTGAGGACACAGGGACCTTCTCCCTCACCCTTTGCACTTGCCAGAGTCCCCGGCCAGAGACTGGGGCCACAGTGCCCGAGCAGCCAATGGCCCGAGAAACACCCACAGGGCCAGCACAGGGCCCCCCCTCGCCCCACACAGTCCCTCCTCCCCAGGGATGGCCTCGTGGTGTGGTGTCGGGCTCACTGCGGATCTCCAAAACATCTCCTCCTTCCCACCCGCTCTCATCTGCCTCCTGTAAATCCAGTCATGTTACCCTCCGCCTCTGGTGTCATTCTTGCTCTCATTACCCCCTTTGGCTTTGCATGAGGTGCCTCTGCGCGCAGCTCCAGGACAGTCCCCGCTCCCGGGGCCCCCCGCACCCCGACCATCACTCACCGCGCCAGGGGGGCTCCATCGATGACCCCGCCACATCTCCTTTTGGGGACAAAACACTAAACTTGTACATACCACCAAGTGTCTGTAAAAGAGCAGTGTGGACCCAGGGCTCCCCTGCAAGGGCAGTAAAGGAGAATCCTCTGAAACCAGCCGGCAGCTCTGCGTGGTCTGTTCGCCCCCTGGCCTTGCCACCGTGGCCGTGGGCTCCCATTGCCCCCTGCAGCTTCATGCCATGGGCTGCCGCAGGTGGTGGTGAAGTGTGTTGGGCTGCCGGGGCCTGAGCAGCACCTGCTGCAGGTGCTGCACCCGAGCGCTGGGCCTGGGGGTAGCCGTGGTGCTGCCAGGGACAGAGCAGGGCCACGGGGTTGTCCCCAGAGCTGCCCCGTGCTGGTGGCACAGCTGACACTGCTGGGAGTCATGGTGGGTGCAGCACCTGGCCAGGGGACCCCTGGTTTTGGGGAGGGGGTGCTGCTGGTGCTGTGGGGGCTTCTGAGCATCGCTTGTACGAGCACAGACCTGTCCCTTCGTCAGTGGGGCTGGGCAGGGGCATTGTCCTCCATGGTCCTGTTCCCACGTGTGCTGCTGCCACTGCCGGCCCGGGGCGTGCTGGCCACTGCCATGGGCACTGCCTGGTGTGGGCTGAGCCGTGGGCACTGCCTGGTGTGGGCTGAGCCGTGGGCACTGCCCGGTGTGGGCTGAGCCGTGGGCACTGCCCAGTGTGGGATGCACCATGGCCACTGCCCGGTGTGGGCTGAGCCATGGGCACTGCCCGGCGTGGACTGCACTGCCCGGTGTGGGCCGAGCCATGGCCACTGCCCAGTGTGGGCTGAGCCATGGGCACTGCCCGGTGTGGGCTGAGCCGTGGGCACTGCCCGGTGTGGGCCGAGCCGTGGGCACTGCCCGGTGTGGGATGCACCGTGGCCACTGCCCGGTCTGGGCTGCACTGCCCGGTGTGGGCCGAGCCGTGGGCACTGCCCGGTGTGGGATGCACCATGGCCACTGCCTGGTGTGGGCTGAGCCGTGGGCTCTCCCTCTCTGGGCAGTGAGGAGCTGTTGTGGGTGGATGGCAGCAGCCGCTGAGGGGCTGAGGGGGGTTCAGGATGGGTTCAGGGGTTCAGGGGTTCAGGATGGGTTCGGGGGTTCAGGGTGGGTTCAGGATGGGTTCAGGGTGGGTTCAGGGGTTCAGGGTGGGTTCAGGATGGGTTCAGGGGTTCAGGGTGGGTTCAGGGTGGGTTCAGGGGTTCAGGGGTTCAGGGTGGGTTCAGGGGTTCAGGATGGGTTCAGGGGTTCAGGGTGGGTTCGGGGTGGGTTCAGGGGTTCAGGATGGGTTCAGGGGTTCAGGGTGGGTTCGGGGTGAGTTCAGGGGTTCAGGGGTTCAGGGGTTCAGGGTGGGTTCAGGGTGGGTTCAGGGGTTCAGGATGGGTTCAGGGGTTCAGGGTGGGTTCAGGGTGGGTTCAGGGGTTCAGGGTGGGTTCAGGGGTTCAGGGTGGGTTCGGGGGTTCAGGGTGGGTTCAGGGGTTCAGGATGGGTTCAGGATGGGTTCAGGGGTTCAGGGTGGGTTCAGGGGTTCAGGGTGGGTTCAGGGGTTCAGGATGGGTTCAGGGGTTCAGCCTGGCACCCACTGCTAGGGCAGCAGATCCAGAAGGGAAGGCCTGGCAAACCTGGAGACGTCAGTGCAGCCACTGGCACAGGAGGCTCCAGGGGTGTGTCCAGCGCAGGGAGACCGGAACCCCTGCACAGCCGGGACTCCCTGAGCAGAAAGGTCCCGGCAGTGCTGCGAGCCCCAGGCGCTGTGCCAGGAGCACCAGAGCTGCCAGGACCTTGTGGGACCCCGGCAGTGTCCAGGGGCTGGTGGGGTCTCAAGCGTGCCGGGACCAGCCAAGCATGTCAGCAGCCCCGGGTGGGGCGGCCGGGCTGGCCGGGACAGATGGCGGTGCCTGGGTAGGACGTTAATTGCATTGTCCGTCAGCAATTAACCGCAACGTCCGTCTGTCCCCACCAGCAGCGGGATGTGGCCGTTGGGCACAGCCCGGCCGGGGGGACCCAGGGGGGGCTGCAGGCTGCTGCAGCCATTGGGGGGCTCAGGAGAGGTCCCAGGAGAGCAAGATGCTCCCCCAGGTGACACAAGATGCTCCCCCAGGTGATGCAAGATGCTCCCCCAGGTGATGCAAGATGCTCCCCCAGGTGACACAAGATGCTCCCCCAGGTGACACAAGATGCTCCCCCAGGTGACACAAGCTGCTTGAGGCCCCAGCCCACCTCACCGGCCCCCCAGATATTTCCTTGTGTCCCCCCGATGTTCCCTGCTCCCCCAGATATTCCTTGCTTACCCTCCAGCTTCCTGACTCCTCCCCCAGCCCCAGTAACCCCTCCTAAAGCTCACGGGGCCACCAAGAGCCCTCTGACCCATGACCCGGTCCCTCGTCATGGGCTGGTAGCCCCTCACACCCCCTCCCCAACACTGGTGGGGTCCAGCTCTGTTTCCTGGTGAGAAACGCCCCTGCTCCCAGGCCCAGCCACAGGACTCACATCCCTGTGCCAGGGGGGATCCTGTTCCCCACTCCCCTTCCACCCCGTGCCCCCGGGACCCTGCCAGGCGTGCCCGAGGCCCTGGCATCCCCCCGCGGTGCCTGGCAAAGGGGCGAAGGAGGGTGGGCAGGGGGATGCCCTGAGGCCCAGGCTGACTGCTCTGCCCGCAGTGTCCCTTGTCCACGGACACTCTTCATCATCTTGTGTTGCTCCACGTCACCCTCCTGTCCTTCAGCACCGTGAGTGACCGGGCCAGACTCATCGCGGAACTCCATGATTTCCCCATTTTCATGCCCTGCATGTCATCCTGCCCTGCTCTGCGGAGGCTGGAGCTGACCCTCTCCACCCCCGCGGCTTCACCCACCCCTCAGCTTTTCGGGATCCCCAATGAGGCACCGAGAGCCTGGCGGGGTGAGGGGCAGCACCGCCCCGTCCTGGCTGTGCCCCGTGGCGTGGGAGCCGTGGCCGCTGTGCCAGGCGTGGCTCGGTCGTGCTGGCACGGAGCAGCCGCCAGCTCCCTGTGCCCACCGCCCCGGGCGCTGCTGGCTCGGCCCCCGCCGCGCCGGGAACGCTCTGTACCGCCGCTCCACAAAGACCGGCCGGCCTCTCCCACGCCCCCCCCCTCGCTGGGGAGCCCGATCTCCTCACGGCCGGGACCCCGAGACCCCCCCGGCCCTGCCGCCGAGGCTCGGAGCCCGGCCAAGGGCGGCTGTGCCGAGCGAAGCGCCGCGGTCCGTGCCCGGCCGGAGCGCTCAATGCCCCCGGGGGCCGCGGGGCTGCGAGCGGGGATGGAGCTGCAAGTTTTAGATTCAGGTCCCCCGGAGCTCAGGGCCGGGCGGTGGCGGTGCTGCCGTGCGGGCAGCGCGGTGCGGGGACCCTCAGGCTCCCGGAGCGGCTCCGCGGAGCTGCTGTCGGGCAGCTCCGGGGCTCTTTGCTCCGGCTGTCGCGTCCCCGGGGCCGCCCGCGGTGGCCGGTGCCGCAGCCGGCGCTGGGGGTTGCTCTGACCCGCTCCCCCCGGGTGTGCCGGGGCAGGCGGCGGCGCTGGGACCCGCACAGAGCACCCAGAGGGTCCCAGCACCCGTCTGGGCTTCGCTGCTCCTCGGGGTCTCGGGTCTCTTGGCACGTCCCGGCTGGAGCAGCCGCGCTGGCACCGCGTGTGGGACAGGCTGGCAGTGATTCCATGCCCTGCCCCAGCCCCACTGCCCAGGCTGAGCTTGAGCTGAGCTTGAGCTGAGCTTGAGCTGAGCTTGAGCTCTTTGAGCTGAGCTTGAGCTGAGCTTGAGCTGAGCTTGAGCTGATTTTGAGCTGAGCTTGAGCTAAGTTTGAGTTGAGCTGAGCTTGAGCTGAGTTTGAGCTGAGCTTGAGCTGGAGTTTGAGCTGAGCTTGAGCTGAGTTTGAGCTGAGCTTGAGCTATGTTTGAGCTGAGCTTGAGCTGAGCTTGAGCTGAACTTGAGCTGAACTTGAGCTGAGTTTGAGCTGAGCTTGAGCTGAGTTTGAGCTGAGCTTGAGCTGAATTTGAGCTGAGCTTGAGCTGAGTTTGAGTTGAGCTGAGCTTGAGCTACATTTGAGCTGGAGTTTGAGCTGAGCTTGAGCTGAGTCTGAGCTGAGCTTGAGCTGAGTTTGAGTTGAGTTTGAGCTGAGTTTGAGCTGAGCTTGAGCTCTTTGAGCTGAGTTTGAGCTGAGTCTGAGCTGAGTCTGAGCTCGTTAGTATCTTGTTTCTTGTGTTTATTGAAGGATCCTTACAAAACTTAACGGGCTGGCTACACAAGGTTAATCTTGGCAATTTGGCACATTTCTTTCTTCTGGTGGTACAAACAAGGCCTTGTGGCTCACTTCGTGTCTGATGCACAAAATGGCCTCGAAATACGCAGTTCTTTTATCTTTATACCTATTTTTACCCAATTAACAATCGACACATATATTATTTTTCTTAATGACCCAATGACCCATCACCTCTGTGATGCACTGCGGCATTTTCTGTCCAATCACCCAAAAACCTCCAGGAGAAGAAGATGAAGAAGAAAGAAGAAGGGACAAGAGACAACACCCTAAATCCTCCATCTTGTCTCCTGTTCTCTAAACTACTTTTTCACCCAGTGATTTAAAAAACTTTCTAATCTACACATTCACACTTTTAGCTTTTCCTCTCTAACTTCAGCATTTGTTTTCATGTATCACCATGAAAACACGCTCATCAATTTCATATTATACGAAATCCAGTGGTTTTCTGGACCTTATAACTGAGTATGAGAAACAAGGACACGCACTCTGTATTCCAGGCTCCAGCAGGGTGGGCCCTGCTGGTGGCATCGTGAGCACACGTCCCCAGGTGTCCCTGACGGGACTGAGCCCTGCTGGGCACTCCAAACACAAGGAATTGCTGCGGCACCTGCACCCAGCACCTGCCTGCTGCCTCTTCCCCTCATCCAGGGAATTCACAGCTGCTCCTGGTGGGTTCCTGACCAGACCCTGGCTGAGGTTCCTCCTGCAGCAGACGTACCCCAGGCACTCCCTGGTGCTGCAGCTCCTGCTCAGCTGCTTTATGTCACCTTCCCCGGGCCCATCACGGCAGCAGTGCCTCGTTGTTCCTGCACCACGGGGGTTTTATCTCGTTTATTCCTCCCACATTCCCCGGCTCCTTCCCCTGGTACAACATCTTGGAGATGTGCTCGTGTCCTGAGGTCTTGGGCCCGTCATCAGCTTTGTGGCACCGCTGTGGCAGTGCCCATTTCCCTCACAGGATCCACAGGGCTGTTTCCCCCTCCTTGCGCTCAGCCGGGTGACCTTAATTAATTAATTAATCACCAGGCTTAGCGAGCAGTTAATTGCAGGGCTGGGGGAGCAGGATCACCCTCAGCCTTTGGGTGCAGGTTTGGTGTGACCCCTCCTGCCAGTCCCGCTCTCCACTGGGACACCGAGTATCTGCTGCTGCCCGTTGGTGTCCCGTGCCCGGGGCATCGCTGGTTTGTGGATCCTGGTGTTTCCCTGGCATCTTCTCCCACCTGCTGGGGCGAAGGGGCTGCTCTTGCAGCACCTGGGGAGGATCTGGTGTGAGACACCGCTGCTCCCTGCCCTGCAGGGGGTTTTCCATGGGTCAGTTTGTTGTTGCTCGTTTTTTGCTGGGGTCAGTTTGCCACGGCTCGGTTCGGGCTGGAGCGTGGCTCTGGACACCAGGGACCGAGAGGCAGCGGGGCGAGATCCGGGAGAAATCCCAGCTGGAAAAGGCTGAGGAATTGGGGTGAATGAATGAATTCCACAGGAATGCAGAGGAGCTGGAGCCAAACCAAAAGCCGCAGGTCCTGGTGGTGGCCGGAGCCCGGGACAGGTGTGGGGGATCCTGGCCAGGGGAGCTCTGTCCCTGGGGAGCCACAGCCACACCCCAAAGCTCCACACCGGGATTCCAGGGCAGGGCTGGCCCCTGTCCCCGTGCCAGGTGTGGTGTCCCGTTCCCACCGCCCCTCTGCTCTGCTTGCAGGTGCCCCGCGCTGCAGGAGACCCTGGGCTCGCCGGGGACGGCGTGGAGGGGTCGCCGTGGGACAGGGAGGACATGGACAGGTACGGGCACCGCCAGGTGTGTGGGGAGCGGCGCAGGTGTCCCTGGCACCGTCACGGGGAGATGGTGAAACCTGCACGGGTCAGGGGTCCGGGCCAGTCTGGGGTGGGGAGGGCGAGGGTTGGATGTGGGAGGGGGCGAGCGCAGGTGTGAGCACAGGTGTGAGCACAGGTGTGAGCACAGGTGTGAGCCCAGGTGTGGGCACAGGTGTGAGCACAGGTGTGAGCACAGCTGTGAGCACAGGTGTGAGCAGAGGTGTGAGCACAGCTGTGAGCACAGCTGTGAGCACAGGTGTGAGCAGAGGTGTGAGCAGAGGTGTGAGCCCAGGTGTGAGTACAGGTGTTAACACAGGTGTGAGCCCAGGTGTGAGCCCAGGTGTGAGCACAGGTGTTAACACAGGTGTGAGCCCAGGTGTGAGCACAGGTGTGAGCAGAGGTGTGAGCAGAGGTGTGAGCACAGGTGTGAGCACAGGTGTTAACACAGGTGTGAGCACAGGTGTGAGCACAGGTGTGGGCACAGGTGTGAGCCCAGGTGTGAGCACAGGTGTGAGCACAGGTGTGAGCACAGGTGTGAGCGCAGGTGTGAGCACAGGTGTGAGCGTAGCTGTGAGCACAGGTGTGAGCACAGGTGTGAGCCCAGGTGTGAGCACAGGTGTGAGCGCAGGTGTGAGCCCAGGTGTGAGTGCAGGTGTGAGCACAGCCGTGAGCCCAGGTGTGAGCACAGGTGTTAACACAGGTGTGAGCCCAGGTGTGAGCCCAGCCATGAGCACAGCCGTGAGCCCAGGTGTGAGCCCAGGTGTGAGCACAGGTGTGAGCCCAGGTGTGAGCACAGGTGTGAGCGCAGGTGTGAGCACAGCCGTGAGCCCAGGTGTTAACACAGGTGTGAGCCCAGGTGTGAGCACAGCCGTGAGCCCAGCCGTGAGCCCAGGTGTGAGCCCAGGTGTGAGCCCAGGTGTGAGCACAGCTGTGAGCCCAGGTGTGAGCACAGCCGTGAGCCCAGCCGTGAGCCCAGGTGTGAGCCCAGGTGTGAGCCCAGGTGTGAGCACAGCTGTGAGCCCAGGTGTGAGCACAGCCGTGAGCCCAGGTGTGGCCGTGACACGCTCAGTACAGGTGTGCCACAAGCCTGGATCTCCGGGGCACAGAGGCCGTGTCCCCCAGGCCTGGTGTGTCTGTGCTCTCTCCGCAGAGCCCGGCTGCGCTCGGAGCAGAGACTGGAGGTGCAGGAGCAGCTGCTGGTGCTGCGGCACTGGCTGGACGCCGTGGAGAAGCGGCTGCTGGCGCTGCCGGAGCCCGGCACGGCCCTGCAGGTAACGCGTGGCCCCGGATGGTGACTGAGCCTGCGGAGCCGGGCAGGACCAGCCCACGTCCGCACCGAGGCCGCTGAGGGCCTGGTCCCCGGAAGGGAGGAAGGAATTCGGCCGCAGCTGTCAGGGAGAGCCTTCGGCACAGCCCTGCAGCCGTCGGCTGTCGGGTCTGGTGCTGCCTGCGGCTGTTGCTCCCCAGCCCGACAGCGCTGCGGGCTCGTGGGGTCACTGCCCTGGAGCCCTGCTGGCCACAGGGCCACCACCAGCACCAGCTGTGGCCACAGCTCATGGGGCTGCTGCCTGGGCACCGACAGAGCGGCTGAACAGCAGGGGTGTGCGGTGTGCGGCTGTGCGATGGGTGTGCGGCTGTGTGAGGGGTGTGCGGCTGTGCCAGGGGAGTGTGGCTGTGTGAGGGGTGTGCGGCTGTGTGAGGGGTGTGTGGCTGTGCCAGGTGTGTGCGGCTGTGCCAGGGGAGTGCGGCTGTGCCAGGGATGTGTGGCTGTACCAGGGGTGTGCGGCTGTATGAGGGGTGTGTGGCTGTGCCAGGGGTGTGCGGGTGTGCCAGGGGAGTGCGGCTGTGCCAGGGGTGTGCGGCTGTGCCAGGGGTGTGCGGCTGTGCCAGGGGTGTGCAGGTGTATGAGGGGAGTGCAGCTGTGCCAGGGGTGTGTGGCTGTGCCAGGGGAGTGCGGCTGTGTGAGGGGTGTGCGGCTGTGCGAGGGGTGTGCGGCTGTGCCAGGGGTGTGCGGCTGTGCCAGGGGTGTGCGGCTGTGCCAGGGGTGTGCGGTGTGTGTGAGGGGAGTGCAGCTGTGCCAGGGGTGTGTGGCTGTGCGAGGGGTGTGCGGCTGTGCCAGGGCTGTGCGGCTGTATGAGGGGTGTGCGGCTGTGTGAGGGGTGTGCGGCTGTGCCAGGGCTGTGCGGCTGTATGAGGGGTGTGCGGCTGTGCCAGGGGAGTGCGGCTGTGCCAGGGGTGTGTGGCTGTGCGAGGGGTGTGCGGCTGTACCAGGGCTGTGCGGCTGTGCGAGGGGTGTGCGGCTGTACCAGGGGTGTGCGGCTGTGCGAGGGGTGTGTGGCTGTGCGAGGGGTGTGCGGCTGTACCAGGGGTGTGCGGCTGTGCGAGGGGTGTGCGGCTGTGCGATGGGTGTGCGGCTGTGCCAGGGGTGTGCGGCTGTGCCAGGGCTGTGCTGCTGTGCAAAGGGTGTGCGGCTGTGCGAGGGGTGTGCGGCTGTACCAGGGGTGTGTGGCTGTATGAGGGGTGTGCAGCTGTGTGAGGGGTGTGTGGCTGTGCCAGGGGAGTGCGGCTGTGTGAGGGGAGTGCGGCTGTGCCAGGGGTGTGCAGGTGTGTGACGGGTGTGCGGCTGTATGAGGGGGTGTGCGGCTGTATGAAGGGTGTGCGGCTGTGCCAGGGGTGTGCGGCTGTACCAGGGGAGTGTGGCTGTGTGAGGGGAGTGCGGCTGTGCCAGGGATGTGCGGCTGTGCGAGGGGGGTACAGCCGGGCACAGGGGATGTACAGCCCAGCACACGAAATGTACAGAGGGCACAGGGGGTGTTTGGCTGTACATGGGGGTGTACAGCCGAGCACATGGGGTGTACAGCCGAGCACACGGGGTGTACAGCCGAGCACACGGGGTGTACAGCCAGGCCCAGGGGGTGTAGAGCCGGGCACAGGTGGTGTACAGCCCAGCACACGGGGTGTACAGCCAGGCACAGGGGGTGTACAGCCGTGCACAGAGGGTGTACAGAGAGCACATGGGGTGTACAGCCAGGCCCAGAGGGTGTACAGCCATGCACAGAGGGTGTACAGAGAGCACACGGGGTGTACAGCCAGGCCCAGGGGGTGTACAGCCCATCACAGGGGGTGTACAGCCAGGCCCAGGGGGTGTAGAGCTGGGCACAGGGGGTGTACAGCCCAGCACATGGGGTGTACAGAGGGCATACAAGGTGTACAGCCGGGCACACGGGGTGTACAGAGGGCAGAGGGGATGTACAGCCCATCACACAGGGTGTCCAGCCAGGCACAGGGGGTGTTAGGCTGTGCATGGTGTGTACAGAGGGCACAGGGGGTGCACAGCCGGGCCCAGAGGGTGTCCAGCCCATCACACGGGGAGTACAGCCAGGCACACAGGGTGTACAGCCCATCACACGGGGTGTACAGAGGGCACAGGGGGTGTCCAGCCCATCACACGGGGTGTACAGCCGGGCACACAGGGTGTCCAACTGGGCCAGGGGATGTACAGCCGGTCTCAGGGGGTGTACAGCCGTGCCCAGAGGGTGTACAGCCGGGCACAGGGGGTGTCCAGCCCATCAGAGGGGGTGTCCAGCCCATCACCCAGGGTGTACAGCCAGGCACACAGGGTGTCCAGCTGGGCCAGAGGATGTACAGCCCATCTCACGGGGTGTACAGAGGGCACAGGGGTGTCCACCCAGGCACAGGGGGTGTCCAGCCCATCACAGGGGTGTCCAGCCCATCACAGGGGGTGTACAGAGGGCACAGGGGGTGTCCAGCTGGCCCAGGGGGTGTCCAGCCCATCAGCCGGGGTGTGCCCGTGCCAGGCCAGGCCAGATGTGTGCCCTCGCCCTGGCTGTGCAGCCCGTGCTGCTGTGCCCCCCGGGCGGGCTCGGAGCCGCAGCGGGAGCGGTGCAGGGGGGGCTGCCCGCAGCCCCCTCCCCGCCGCCCCGTGCGCAGCCCCTCGCCGGCTCCTTTTGTTGGAGGCCTGGCCGGCACACGGGCTCCCTCGGCACACATGACGGCACAAACTGAATGCGCCATTCATCCCGGGCCCGGCACAGACAAAGCCGAGGCCGCACAGAAACCCACCCGGCTCCCGGGATCTGAGGCTGTGCATTCCAGCCGACCGCTCCCGCCCGGTGCCCCGCGCCGGGCTCCCCTGCCCGGGGCGCCCGTGCCACCCCGAGCCCGGTACCTGGGGCTGCGGAGCGTGCCGGGCGAGCTGCCGGCGGGCGCGGGGGACCGGGGTGGCGAGAGGCTCCGATCAGAGCTGGATCCTCACCCCCTGGCCCAGCTCCTGCCCGGCAGGTCCCGCCTGGGCTCCGTGGGTGCTGTGGGGTGCCTGGAGCGCCACGGGGCTCAGAGCCGCGCTGGGTGCCGAGCACTCGGTGCCAGCAGTGGGAAGCTCCAGAGGCGTGTGGGGAGGAGGAGGAGGATGCAGAGCTGCTGCAGGACGGTGCGGAGCCACCGAGGCCCTGGCAGATGCTAATTCCCGGCAGCGTCTCTGGCAGCAGACAAAGCCCCCGGCCCCGCCGCTCCCAGGAGACCCCAGGGAGCCCCATCCATCAGCGTGGCCGACGCGGCTGCAGCGGCCCCCCGGCTCCCGGGGCCCAGCAAGGGGCACCCGTGCGGCTCTGTGGGGCAGGACCCCCGTCCTGGGGGGCTCTCGGTGGCTGGGGGGCCGCGGTAGAATCAGGTGGGGATGGGGCTCACACCACGGGCAGGAGCAGCCCCCGGCCGGGCACCTCCGGCCGCCCCCGCTCCCTCCAGCGCCCAGGGCGGCAGCGAGGGGGGTCTGGAGACCCAGGCCCGCAGCACCCTGGCTCTCAGGGTGGGCTTCAATTCAGCATCTTAACAGCCCGGCCTGGCCCCCCAGCCCGGCCCTGCTCCACTGAGCCCCCCCGGGCCCCTGGCTGAGGGGCCCCCGCACCCAAAGGGCCCCCGGGAACGGCGCCCTCAGTGACCACAGCATCCACGGCCGGGGGGCAGAGCCAGGGAGGGGGTGCAAGCCCCGAGCTGGAGGGGCTGTGGGGCGGTGACACCGTGGGGCTGTGACACCGTGGGGCTGTGACACCGAGGGGCTGTGACACCGTGGGGCTGTGACACTGTGGGGCTGTGACACCGTGGGGCGGTGACACCGTGGGGCTGTGACACCGTGGGGCTGTGACACTGTGGGGCTGTGACACTGTGGGGCTGTGACACCGTGAGGCTGTGACACTGTGGGGCTGTGACACCGTGGGGCGGTGACACCGTGGGGCTGTGACACCGTGGGGCGGTGACACCGTGGGGCTGTGACACCGTGGGGCGGTGACACCGTGGGGCTGTGCTGTCCCGGGGCTGTGACACCGTGGGGCTGTGACACCGTGGGGCGGTGACACCGTGGGGCTGTGACACCATGGGGCTGTGACACCGAGGGGCTGTGACACCGTGGGGCTGTGACACCGTGGGGCTGTGACACCATGGGACGGTGACACCGTGGGGCTGTGCTGTCCTGGGGCTGTGACACCGTGGGGCTGTGACACCGTGGGGCTGTGACACCGTGGGGCTGTGCTGTCCCGGGGCTGTGACACCGTGGGGCTGTGACACCGTGGGGCTGTGGCACCGTGGGGCGGTGACACCGTGGGGCTGTGACACCGTGGGGCTGTGACACCGTGGGGCTGTGACACCGTGGGGCGGTGACACCGTGGGGCTGTGACACCGAGGGGCTGTGACACCGTGGGGCTGTGACACCGTGGGGCTGTGCTGTCCCGGGGCTGTGACACTGTGGGGCTGTGACACCGTGAGGCTGTGCTGTCCCGGGGCTGTGCTGTCCTGGGGCTCACTGTAAGGCAGCACAGCCTGGGCTGGTACCGGTGCAGGTGCCAGTGTCGGTTCCGGTGCCGGTGTCGGTGTCGGTGAAGGCGCAGGGGCAGCAGCAAGTGCTGGTGGGAGCACAGAGCAGGTGCCGGTGTCGGTTCCGGTGCCGGTGTTGGTGCCGGTGTGAGTACAGAGCAGGTGTTGGTGCCGGTGCAGGTGCCGGTGCCGGTGTCGGTGTCGGTGTCGGTGCAGGTGCAGGGGCAGCAGCAGGTGCCGGTGGGAGCACGGAGCAGGTGTCGGTTCCGGTGCCGGCACCGGTGTGAGTACGGAGCAGGTGCCGGTGCCGGTGTCGGTGCCGGTGTCGGTGCCGGTGCTGGTGTCGGTGCGGTGTCGGTGCTGGTGTCGGTGTCGGTATCGGTACCGGTGCCGGTATCGGTGTCGGTGCCGGTGCGGGGCGCGGGCTGTCGCCCCCCCGGGCGGCGCGGGGCGGGCGGTGGGCCGGCGCCGCCCCTCCCCCGCGGGATGGCTGCGGGGCCCCGGGGGTTTCCCCGGTAACGGCGGCGATCGGCTCCCGGAGGGTTAACGGGGGCGGCGGTGTGTCCGGGGTCAGAGCAGCCGGGCCGGGCCGCTGCCGGTGCCAGGCTCTCCGCCCGGTGCCCCCCGCGCTCCCCCCGCGCCGCGGGCGCGGCGCACAAAGGCGGCGGGGCCGGGGCGGCGGTAACGGGGACCGAGTCTCCCCCCGCCGCCTCCGCCCCGCTCCCCCGCACAGGCCGGGCCCCCCCGGAACGGTAACGGCGGCGGCGGCGCCCCCGGGCCGGCCCCATGGACGCCCGAAGTCGCCGAGGGGTGAGTGCGGGGCGGGGGCTCCGCGCGGGGCCGGGCGGGGTCCGTGTCCCGCAGCCCCCCCGGGGCGGGTGGCGCGGTTCGGGGTCTCCCCGGGTCACCCACCCACCGGTTCGGGGTCTCCCCGGGTCACCCGCCCACCCACCCGTGCAGCCCCGCGGGACCCCGGCAGGCGGGGGGCGCGGTGGGGTGGCAGCGCCCACGGCGGTGCGCGGGTGGGGACCCTGTGGGTGCCTGTGCGGGGACGCGCCCGGGGCGCGCTCCCGCCGCTCCCTGGGGGCTCGGGGGTGCCCAGGGCCGCGGTGGGTGCGGGTGGGTGCCCCACGCGTGTGCGGGGCTGCTGCAGGCGCGTTTCGTGTCCCGGCTGATACCGGCGTGGGGGTCGTGCCGCTGAGCCCCCCGCCCGAGCGGGGCTGCGAGGGTGGGCTCTGCCTGTCGGGGGGGTGTGCAGGGCTGGGATGGAGTGTGCGGTGTGTGCGGGGTGCGTGTGCGTGTTTGCACACGTGTGTTTGTGTGTACACACGTGCGCAGGGGCGTGTGCCCGGGGCCGTGCCGGAGGCCCGGGGCCGGGGCCGGGGGCAGCAGCGCTGCGGCTGCGGCGGGGGGGCTGCCGGGGGAGGGTCCTGCCGGGTCACGCCGGGATTTATGGCTGCGGCAGGGCTCGCAGGCTGCGGAGGCCACCTGCCCGTCCCCTGCTCGCCCCCCGCTTGGTGCCCCCCGTCCCCCCGGGCAGATGCTCCGCTCTCCCGGCTCCCCGTTAATCCAACGGCACAAGGCGGTGCCGGCCGGGAGCATCTGCCTCTCCCCAGCGCCTGGCGCTGCCGCCACTGCCGCGGCTTCTGCCCGGACGCGTGGGACAGGCACCCGGGCACTGCCGGGGGGTCCCTCGGGGTCCCCTCCCTGCGCCAGGCCCCGGTGACAGCCACTGTCCCATCTCGCTGTCCCGGTGGGTCTCGCCGGTCCTTTGCTGGGGGGCCGGGACCCCCAGCGCCCGAGTGCGGGGTCAGGGTCAGGGTCAGCGCAGTGAGGAGCGAGGGCCCACCCGAGCCGCGGGGGTCCCGCGGGTAACGCGCATCCCCTGCCTCATTGCAGGCCGGGATTTGAGGCGGGGGCCCGGCGCCCGCGCCATGGGGAACTCGGTGAGCCGGCCCAGCTGCCTGGGCGAGAAGAGCCGGCGGCCGGAGGAGCTCCTGCGGGAGCCGGGGCTGGACGCGGGGCAGCCATCCGCTGGAGGCGGCACGGAGGCCTGGCCGGGGCTGCCGGAGAAGGCGCCGGTGCCGGTGGAGAACGGCTGGAGCCCGGTGCCCGGTGCCACCCGGAGCCGGCCGGGCAGCCCGGTGCTGAGGCGCAGCCAGTCCGAGGTGGCGGTGCAGAACGGGGGCGCGGCTGGACTTGCGGTGAGGGGGCAGGCGGGGGGCGCAGCCTGGACCCCCCCCCGAGCCAGCGTTCCCCGCAGCGCCTGGTCCTGGAAACCCGTCACCACCCGGGAGGTGACGGAGGTGACGGAGGTGACCGAGACCATCGTGACGGAGATCGTGGAGGTGACCGAGTACCCGGCGGGTGAGAAGGGTGGCGAGCCCGTGGTCACCCGGACGGTCACCGTGCTGACGGAGTGCGTGGGGGAGCTCACTGCCGCTGCCTGCGCCGGACACACGGATGGCGCTGAGGTGACCGACGGACAGAGACCCCTGCTGGGAGGACGCTGTGCCAAAGCCCGGGCCGCAGGGCTGCCCTCCAGCACGGTTTTCTCCACGGCGAGTCTTGACCTTCACGGGCCTTGGCCAGGGCTCGTGTGGAGTCGCTGGCTGTGGCCCGGCGTGGGCTGGGCCAGTGGCACCCCTCGTGTTGGGCACCCAGCCTGGAGCTCTGGGACAGGGAGCTCCCCTCCCTCAGCTTTGGGGGTCTGCAGGGATCCGAACGGCACGGGGCGGGCGGGGCTCTGCTTTGGGGACCCCCGTGACGGATGCCAGGCAGGACCCCGGGGGCTGGACGTGCTCCCGGTGTCACCTCGGGGAGGGGACACGGTGTGGGGCCGCTGGCCAGCCCCATGGGCGGCTCAGCCACCTCTCCCCACAGGTGTCCCCACGGGCTGTCCCCGTCCCGGAGGAGGCAGCGGAGCGGGGCCAGGAGACGCTGGAGCGGCTGCTGGCCTGGGTGGCCGACATGGAGGAGCTGGTGAGCAACCAGAAGCCGCCGTCGGCGGAGGCGAAGGTGGTGAAGGCGCAGCTGGAGGAGCAGAAGGTCAGCAGGGCCGGCCGGCGGGTCCTGCCCACGCGTGCCCTGCCCGGGATTAGGGGGCCGGGGCTGGAGCGGCCGCCCGGGGCCGTGCCGGGGTGGGAGCGGTGCACGGGAGCCCCCGGCACAGCGCGGTGTCCCCGCAGCTCCTGAAGCGCCTGCTGGAGGAGCGGAGGCCGCGCGTGGAGCTCGTCCTGCAGGACAGACTGACGGCGCAGGGCTCCGGCACCGCCGCGCCCGAGGGCAGCGCCGGCCTCCTCAGCCTCGCCGAGAGGTGGGAGAAGCTGATGCAGGAGGCTGAGGCCAGGTGGGTCAGGGCCAAGCCCCCATCACTGCACCGGCCTCCCCGGCCCGCTGGCACAGGCTCTGCCCGCTGGTGTCTCTGTGACACCGCGATGTCCCCGCTGGCCCTGGGGCACCGCCGTGGGGGGAGCGTCCCCAGGGCTGCACAGGAGCAGCGGGGCCGGGGCTGCAGGGACAGGGACAGTCCCTCGCACGGGCTGTCCCCTCGGGTCCCTCTGTGGGGACACCGGCCTTGATGTGTCCCTTGTGCCAGGGCAGCATCCTGCTGTGGGGACAGGGGGCTTTGCTGTGTCCCTTGTGTCAGAGCAGCACCCCGCTGTGGGGACAGGGAACTTTGCTGTGTCCCTCGTGCCAGGGCAGCACCCTGCTGTGGGGACACCGGCCTTGATGTGTCCCTTGTGTCAGGGCAGCACCCTGCTGTGGGGACAGGGAGCTTTGCTGTGTCCCTCACATTGGGGCAGCACCCTGCTGTGGGGACAGGGGGCTTTGCTGTGTCCCTCACATTGGGGCAGCACCCTGCTGTGGGGACAGGGAGCTTTGCTGTGTCCCCCATGCCAGGGCAGCACCCTGCTGTGGGGACAGGGGGCTTTGCTGTGTCCCTCACACCAGGGCAGCACCCTGCTGTGGGGACAGGGAGCTTTGCTGTGTCCCCCATGCCAGGGCAGCACCCTGCTGTGGGGACAGGGGGCTTTGCTGTGTCCCTCACACCAGGGCAGCACCCTGCTGTGGGGACAGGGGGCTTTGCTGTGTCCCCCATGCCAGGGCAGCACCCTGCTGTGGGGACGGGGCTTTCCTGGCTGGGATCTCGGGCCGGGGGCTGCCCGCTCACCCGGCCCTCCCGGCGCAGGTACGGCTGCCTGGAGCGGATCCTGCCCGCGGCCCAGGGCTTCCAGGAGGCCGTAGACGCCTTCCAGGAGTGGCTCGGTGCCACGGAGCGGCAGCTGGCCCAGCTCTGGCGTGCTGACGGCTGCGTCGGCCGCGTGCAGGACGCCCACCAGCAGACCCAGGTGGGCGCAGGGTGGGCGCGGGGTGGGCGCGGGGCGGGCGCGGGCACCGGTGTCATCACTGGTCACTGCTGCAGGCCCTCTGTGAGGAGATCCGCGGGCGGCTGGGAGAGCTGGATGGTGCCCTGGAGAGCGGGCAGCGGGTCCTGGAGATGGTGACAGGCGAGTGGCGATGGCTGGGAGTGGTGGCCACAGGGTCAGGACCATGGGACCGGGGATGGGATGAGCACAGAGAGCGGCAGCCGAGGCCAGCAAGGGAACCCCGGGCACCGGGGGTGCCTGGGGCGTGCTGCTCCCCACCGGGAGCCGTGGTGAGGTGTGAGGGGGCAGCCAGCGCCCCATGGGGTGCAGAGGGGCCAGGACAGAGCCTGTGGGTCAGGGACATGAAGGGACAGGGTTCAGAGGTCCAAGGTGCAGCTGGGGAGGTGAGTCCTGCTGGCCGTGGGATGAGAGGCCGGAGCTGGGTCTGGGTAGGAGAGGGGAAGGGTCAGGACAGAGTGATCATCACACCAGTGGTTGGAAGCTCCCAGTGTGGCCAGTTCCATGCCCGGGGGTGCCGGTGTGGTGGCCCTGATGCCGGTGTCACACTGCCACAGGGGAGGAGGCCCAGCTGACGCAGGAGAAGATGGAATCGCTGAGGATGAGGTACCTCATCGTGGGCCAGAGCAGTGCTGACACCGCACACCGGCTGGGGCAGACCCTGGAGGCCTCGTCTCGCCTGGGCACGGCCCCCGAGGACCTGGCACTGTGGCTGAGCCGCATGGAGAAGGAGCTGGGCGAGCAGGAGAGGCAGCAGGATGGCCAGGAGCCCTCAGTCACTGCCAGTGACAGGGAGAAGGTGTGGGACACTGGGCTCCCCGAGCCCCTCCCCAGCATCGCTGTCTGCAGGGGGAGCTCGGTGTGGATGGGACGGGGTCGTGGCACAGCCCCGTGGGATGCGCTGGCCATCCGCGACCGAAGCAGCTGTCCCGGTGCATTCACAGCCTCCCTGGCTGAGCTGTGTCCCTCTGCTGCAGTTTGAGCAGGTCCTGGAGTCCCAGCTCGGCCGTGTGGCCGGGCTGGCTGAGCGACTGGAGGAGATCGGCCGCGTGCAGCTGGATGCCGAGGCTCTGCGCTCGCAGCTCTCCGAGCAGAAGGTGGGTCTGCAGCGGCGCCCAGGGGTGCGGGGGGCACTGCCTTGCTGTCCCCATCCCACCGGCTCCTGCCGGGACCCGGCACCCACCGGCGGCTCCGTTGCAGCTGCTCTCCGCCGAGATCCTGCACTGCCGGGGCCTGGTTGAGCGTCTGCTGAGCTTCTCGGAGCCGCTGCTGCGCTGCTGCCCCGAGCCCCTGCGGCAGCGCCTCCAGGTGAGCCGGGAGAGCGCCGGGGGACGTGGGCAGCACCCGGGGCCGGCTGTGCCCCGTGTCCCCGGCCACGCGGTGACCTCTGTCCCCTCAGCCGGCCGTGCAGGCGCTGCGGGAGCGCACGGAGCAGCTCTCGCTGCGCAGCGGCGCCTGTGCCGTGCAGCTGGAGCACGCCCAGTCCCTGCTCGCCCAGTTCTCCGAGGCCCTCGAGGAGCTGCTGCCCTGGCTGGAGGAGACGCAGGCCCTGGGCGTGCAGCTCTCCCCCAACGCCATCAGCTACGAGGCCTTCAAGGAGCAGCAGGCGCTGCTGCAGGTGCGGGCAGGGCAGGGGCCAAAGGGACTCGCTCGGCCGCCCCCAGGCTGGGACAGGGGACGGGACGGGGGTGGCATCGCCGTGGGCACCTTGGGGCTGGAGCGAACAGGAGCCCTGTGGGAGCAGCACCCAGCACATCCGTGGGGCACAGCCCTGTGGGGCACAGATCTCTGTGGGGCACAGATCCCTGTGGGGCACAGATCCCTGTGGGGCACAGATCTCTGTGGGGCACAGATCCCTGTGGGGCACATCCCATGGGGCACATCCGTGGGGCACAGCCTGTGGGGCACAGCCCGTGGGGCACAGCCCGTGGGGCACATCCCATGGGGCACATCCGTGGGGCACAGATCCCTGTGGGGCACATCCGTGGGGCACATCCCGTGGGGCACATCCGTGGGGCACAGCCCGTGGGGCACAGATCCCTGTGGGGCACATCCGTGGGGCACAGATCCCTGTGGGGCACAGCCCTTGCCAAGGCGCCCCACGGCTCTTCCTCGCCGCCAGAGCCTGCGGGAGGCCATCGCGGAGCACCGGCCGCTGGTGGGGAAGCTGCAGCGGGTGTCGGCGCAGCTGCTGCAGCTGAGCCCGGAGCAGGGAGCCCCGTTCCAGCGGCGCTGGCAGGAGCTGGAGGAGCAGTACGGCCACATCCGCGAGCGTGTGCGCCAGGCAGCGGCTCTGCTGGAGGATGCCCTGCCGCGGTACAGCCAGGTACGGGGCTGGAGACACAGCCAGGTGTGGGGCTGGAGATACAGCCAGGTGTGGGGCTGGAGATACAGCCAGGTGTGGGGCTGGAGATACAGCCAGGTGTGGGGCTGGAGATACAGCCAGGTGTGGGGCTGGAGATACAGGCAGGTGTGGGGCTGGAGATACAGGCAGGTGTGGGGCTGGAGACAGAGCCAGGTGTGGGGCTGGAGACAGAGCCAGGTGTGGGGCTGGAGATACAGCAGGTGTGGGGCTGGCGGTACAGCAGGTGTGGGGCTGGCACGGCCCTGTGGGGCTGGAGACAGAGCCAGGTGTGGGGCTGGAGATACAGCAGGTGTGGGGCTGGAGATACAGCAGGTGTGGGGCTGGAGATACAGCCAGGTGTGGGGCTGGCCATACAGCAGGTGTGGGGCTGGAGATACAGCCAGGTGTGGGGCTGGCCATACAGCAGGTGTGGGGCTGGAGATACAGGCAGGTGTGGGGCTGGAGATACAGCAGGTGTGGGGCTGGAGATACAGCCAGGTGTGGGGCTGGAGATACAGCAGGTGTGGGGCTGGAGATACAGCCAGGTGTGGGGCTGGAGATACAGCAGGTGTGGGGCTGGAGATACAGCCAGGTGTGGGGCTGGAGATACAGCAGGTGTGGGGCTGGAGATACAGCCAGATGTGGGGCTGGAGATACAGCAGGTGTGGGGCTGGAGATACAGCAGGTGTGGGGCTGGAGATACAGCAGGTGTGGGGCTGGCCATACAGCAGGTGTGGGGCTGGAGACAGAGCCAGGTACGGGGCTGGAGATACAGCAGGTGTGGGGCTGGAGATACACCCAGGTGTGGGGCTGGAGATACAGCCAGGTGTGGGGCTGGTGACACAGCCAGGTGTGGGGCTGGAGATACAGCCAGGTGTGGGGCTGGCAGTACAGCAGGTGTGGGGCTGGTGACACAGCCAGGTGTGGGGCTGGCCATACAGGCAGGTATGGGGCTGGAGATACAGCAGGTGTGGGGCCGGCCATACAGGCAGGTATGGGGCTGGAGATAGAGCAGGTGTGGGGCTGGCCATACAGGCAGGTATGGGGCTGGAGATAGAGCAGGTGTGGGGCTGGCCATAGAGCAGGTGTGGGGCTGGAGATACAGCCAGGTGTGGGGCCGGCCATACAGCAGGTGTGGGGCTGGAGATACAGCCAGGTGTGGGGCCGGCCATACAGCAGGTGTGGGGCTGGCACGGCCCTGTGGGGCGCGTCCCCGGGGCCCTGCCCTGGAGTCTCCGGGCTCTCCGCAGCTGTCGGAGCGCATGGATCTGCTGCTGGAGTGCCTGGAGCGGCTGCAGAGCCGGCTGCACAGCCAGCCCCCTGTCCGCGGCGACGCGGCTCACCTGCGGGAGCAGATCCGGGAGAACAGCCTGGCCCTGGGCGAGCTGGAGAAGCTCGGGGTGGCCCTGGAGGGCATCCGGGCGCAGGGCGAGGAGCTGCTGGCCACCATGCAGGCGGTCAGCTCGGACGCCGCCGCCAGAGGTAGCGGAGGGGAGGGGTGGCCAGGCGGTCCGTGTCGCCGTCGGGGCCGTGTGCGGGGCTCGGTAGCCCGGTCCCTGATCCGCCGTGCCCCGCAGGGATCCAGGAGCGCACGGCGCAGCTGCTGGCGCAGTGGGGCTCTCTGCGAGGCCGCTGCCAGGAGCGGGAGCGCTGGCTGCGGGAGCTGCTGGCGCTGGCCGAGCGCTTCTGGCACGGGCTGTCTGAGCTGGCCGTGGCGCTCAGTGACACCCAGCAGCTGGTGCTGGGGCTGGAGGAGGCCGGCGGCGAGCCCGAGGCCATCCGCACGCGGCTCCGCACCATGCAGGTACGGCTGGGCGGGGGGCTCGGTGGGGACCCCCGGAGAGGGCGGCCCTGAGCCCCCTGGCCCGCACAGGCGCTGCGGGAGGAGATCGACGCGCTGCAGGGTGAGCTGGACACGCTGGGCAGCCTGGGCGTGGAGCTGATGGCCTCCTGCGGGGACCCCGACAAGCCCGATGTCACCAAGAGCCTGGACGATGTGAGTGTCCTCGGCTCCGGAGCGCGGCACGGCCCTGGCGGGGGGTGGGTGCTGCTTGTGGGGCTGGCGTGGCCCCGACCCCCGGCAGCGCCGCTGACCCCGCACCCCAGAGCCCCCCCTCGGTGCCGCTGACCCCCACCCCAGAGCCCCCCTCGGTGCCGCTGACCCCCACCCCAGAGCCCCCCTCGGTGCCGCTGACCCCCAGAGCCCCCCTGACCCCCCCCAGCTCCACCGACCCTGTGCCCAGGCACTCCGTGGGGGCTCTGCTCCCCACGCCTGGATGTCCCTGTGCTGGCACCCCTGTGCCCTGGCCACCTCCTGACACCTGTGACCCCCACGCCCTGTGCCCCCCGGGTCACTGCTGACCCCTGACCCCCACACCCTGTGTCCCCCGGGTCACTGCTGACCCCTGACCCCCACACCCTGTGTGCTCACCCTGACCCCCACACCCTGCACCCCCGGGTCACTGCTGACCCCTGACCCTCACACCCTGTGTGCCCACCTGACTCCGACACCTGCGGGTGTGACCCCCGGGTGACCCCCGGGTCAGTGCTGACCTCTGCCCACCGTGACCCCCACACCCTCTGCCCCCGGGTCACTGCTGACCCCTGACCCCCACACCGTGTCCCCCTGTCCCCCTGGGTCTCTGCTGACCCCTGACCCCCATGCCCTGTGTGCCCACCCTGAGCCCCACGCCCTGTGCCCCTGGGGCACTGCTGACCCCTGACCCCACACTCTGTCCCCCTGTGCCCCCCGGGTCACCGCTGACCCCTGACCCCCACACCCTGTGTGCTCACCCTGACCCCACGCCCTGTCCCCCCGGGTCACTGCTGACCCCTGACCCTCACACCCTGTGTGCCCACCTGACTCCGACACCTGCGGGTGTGACCCCCGGGTGACCCCCGGGTCACTGCTGACCTCTGCCTGCCCACCCTGACCCCCATACTCTGTCCCCCCTGGGGCACTGCTGACCCCTGGCCCCCACACCCTGGGTCCCCCGGGTCACTGGTGACCCCTGACCCCCACACCCTGGGTCCCCCGGGTCACTGGTGACCCCTGACCCCCACACTCTGTCCCCCCGGCTCACTGCTGACCTCTGCCCACCGTGACCCCCACACCCTCTGCCCCCGGGTAACTGCTGACCCCTGACCCCCACACCCTGTCCCCCTGTCCCCCTGTCCCCCTGTCCCCCTGTCCCTGCCCCGCTGTGGCACCACTGACCCCTGTCCCCCTGTTCCCCTGTCCCTGTCCCTGCCCCCTGTGGCACCACTGACCCCCCACACCCTGTCCCCCTGTCCCCCTGTCCCCCTGTCCTGTCCCTGTCCCTGCCCCCTGTGGCACCACTGACCCCCCCCGCCCCGTCCCCCTGTCCCCAGCCCCCTGTGGCACCACTGACCGCCACACCCTGTCCCCCTGTTCCCCCGGGTCACTGCTGACCCCTGACCCCACACCCTGTCCCCCTGTCCTGTCCCTGTCCCCCTGTCCCCCTGTCCCCCTGTCCTGTCCCTGTCCCCTGTCCCCCTGTGGCACCACTGACCGCCGTGCCCGGCCGCAGCTCTACTCCTCCTGGCACAGCCTGAGCCGGGTGTGGACGGAGCGGAACGGGCGCCTCGAGGAGCAGCTCCAGGCCGCCCTCAGCTACCAGGACACCATGCAGGTGGGCTGTCCCCAGGCAGGTGCCCCACGGAGGGGGCTGCGCCACCCTCGTGTCCCCGCTCGGGGCTGGGAGGGACCCTGGGGCCACCACGGGGTCCCCAATGCCCGTTTTCCCCGTGCCAGCGGCTGCTGGAGTGGCTGGACGCGGCCGAGCTGCGCATGGCCGAGGAGTTCCTGGTCGGTGGCGACCTGGACATGGTGCAGCAGCAGCTGGCGGAGCTCAAGGTGCCACCGTGAGCCACGCGGGGCCGGGAGGGCACAGGTGGGGTGGGGGATGGCAGGTGGGACAGCGGCAGTGCCCCAGCGGCCGGAGCTCGGTAGCCAAGTCCTGCCTGGGGCAGCCAAATCCTGCCCGGGATAGCCAAATCCTGCCTGGGGTAGCCAAATCCTGGCTGGGATAGCCCAGTCCTGCCCGGGGTAGCCAAATCCTGCCCGGGGTAGCCCAATCCTGCCTGGGGTAGCCAAATCCTGCCCGGGGTAGCCAAATCCTGCCTGGGATAGCCCAATCCTGCCTGGGGTAGCCAAATCCTGCCCGGGGTAGCCAAATCCTGCCTGGGATAGCCCAATCCTGCCCGGGGTAGCCAAATCCTGCCTGGGATAGCCAAATCCTGCCTGGAATAGCCAAATCCTGCCTGGGATAGCCAAGTCCTGCCTGGGGTAGCCCAATCCTGCCCGGGATAGCCAAATCCTGCCTGGGATAGCCAAATCCTGCCTGGGGTAGCCCAATCCTGCCCGGGATAGCCAAATCCTGCCTGGGATAGCCAAATCCTGCCTGGGGTAGCCAAATCCTGGCTGGGATAGCCAAATCCTGCCTGGGATAGCCAAATCCTGCCTGGGATAGCCAAATCCTGGCTGGGATAGCCAAATCCTGCCTGGGGTAGCCAAGTCCTGCCCGGGGTAGCCAAATCCTGCCTGGGGTAGCCAAATCCTGCCTGGGGTAGCCAAGTCCTGCCCGGGCTAGCCAAATCCTGGCTGGGATAGCCAAATCCTGCCTGGGGTAGCCAAATCCTGCCCGGGGTAGCCAAATCCTGCCTGGGATAGCCAAATCCTGCCTGGGGTAGCCAAGTCCTGCCCGGGGTAGCCAAATCCTGCCTGGGGTAGCCAAATCCTGCCTGGGGTAGCCCAATCCTGCCCGGGGTAGCCAAGTCCTGCCTGGGGTAGCCCAATCCTGTCCCCGACAAGTCCCTGAGGTGGCCGGGCAGGCCCGCAGGAGCAGCCCCGGTGCCTGTGCTGTGCCCTGGGGTGCCGTGGGGTGCTTTGGGGTGCCGTGGGGTGCCGTGGGGTGCTTTGGGGTGCTTTGGGGTGCCGGGGGGTGCTGTTTGGTGCTGTGGGGTGCCTGTGCTGTGCCGTGGGGTGCTTTGGGGTGCTTTGGGGTGCCCTGGGGTGCCATGGGCTGCTGTGGGGTGCTTTGGGGTGCCTGTGCTGTGCCGTGGGGTGCTTTGGGGTGCTGTGGGGTGCCGTGGGGTGCCCTGGAGTGCCGTGGGGTGCTGTGGGGCGCCGTGGGGTGCCGGGGGGTGTTGTGGGGTGCCGGGGGGTGCTTTGGGGTGCTGTGGGGTGCCTTGGGGTGCTGTGAGGTGCCTGTGCTGTGCCGTGGGGTGCTTTGGGGTGCTTTGGGGTGCCGGGGGGTGCCGTGGGGTGCCTGTGCTGTGCCGTGGGGTGCTTTGGGGTGCTGTGGGGTGCCGTGGGGTGCCGTGGGGTGCTTTGGGGTGCCCTGGGGTGCCCTGGGGTGCCCTGGGGTGCCGGGGGGTGCCGGGGGTGCTTTGGGGTGCTTTGGGGTGCCGTGGGGTGCTTTGGGGTGCCGTGGGGTGCCGTGGGGTGCCTGTGCTGTGCCGTGGGGTGCCGTGGGGTGCCGGGGGGTGCCGGGGGGTGCTTTGGGGTGCCGTGGGGTGCTTTGGGGTGCTGTTTGGTGCCGTGGGGTGCCTGTGTTGTGCCGTGGGGCGCCGTGGGGTGCCCTGGGGTGCCGCGGGGTGCCGTGGGGTGTTTTGGGGTGCCGTGGGGTGCCGGGGGGTGCCGGGGGTGCCGGGGGTCAGGCAGACCCTGCCCCGCTGGGTGGGGCCGGGTCACCGAGCAGTGCCGCCCCCCAGGAGTTCAAGCGGGAGCTGTACCAGTGCAAGGTGGATGTGGAGAGCCTGCGGCACCAGGGGGGCTCGGGGCAGGGGGACCCCCCGGCCACCCTCAGCGACTTCCGCCAGCGCTGGGACCACCTGGAGGAGGAGATCGTCAGCCGACAGGTGGGGAGGGGGCGCGGGGGGCTCGGGGCAGGGCTGGCAGGACACGCGGGGTGCCAGGAATGGGCTGGGTGGGCGCGTCCTGAGCCTGCTGCGGGTGCGGTGCTGGCTCAGCGTGGGTGGCTGCAAATGGGCACTGGGTGGGCAATGGGTGGGCAATGGGTGGGCAATGGGCGGGTGCTGGGTGGGCAATGGGTGGGCAGTGGGTGGGTGCCCAGGTCTGGTGGGCTCTGGGTGGGCAGTGGGTGGGTGCTGGGTGGGCAATGGGTGGGCAATGGGTGGGTGCCCAGGGCTGGGTGGGCAATGGGTGGGTGCTGGGTGGGCAGTTGGTGGGTGCCCAGGTCTGGGTGGGCGCTGGGTGCTCTGTGGGTGCACAGGGCCGGGTGGGCTCTGGGTGGGTTTTGGGTGGGTGCTGGGTGGGTGCCCAGGGCCGGGTGGGCACTGGGTGGACCCTCGGTGGGCACTGGGTGGGCGCTGGGTGGGCGCTGGGTGCTCTGTGGGTGCACAGGGCCAGGTGAGCGCTGGGTGGGCACTGGGTGGGCTCTGAGTGGGCACTGGGTGGGTGCCCAGGGTCAGGTGGGCTCTGGGTGGGCGCTGGGTGCTCTGTGGGTGCCCAGGGCCGGGTGAGCGCTGGGTGGACACTGGGTGGGTGCCCAGGGTCAGGTGGGCAGTGGGTGGACCCTCAGTGGGCACTGGGTGGGCGCTGGGTGGGTGCTCTGTGGGTGCCCAGGGCTGGGTGGACACTGGGTGGCCGCTGGGTGGGCGCTGGGTGGCCACTGGGTGGGCGCTGGGTGGGCGCTGGGTGGGCACTGGGTGGGTGCCCAGGGCCGGGTGGACACTGGGTGGCCGCTGGGTGGGCGCTGGGTGGGCACTGAGTGGGCACTGGGTGGGTGCCCAGGTCTGGGTGGGCTCTGGGTAGGCTCTGGGTGGACACTGGGTGGGTGCCCAGGTCTTGGTGGGCGCTTGGTGGGCGCTGGGCAGGCTCTGGGTGGGCTCTGGGCGCTCTGTGAGTGCCCAGGGCCGGAGCTGCCCTTTCTTCCCCCGACCTCGCGGCTCCCTCCCGGCAGCACCAGCTGGAGGCGGCGCTGCTGGGGCTGGGGCAGTTCCAGCACCAGTTGGCCGAGCTGCTGCAGTGGCTGAGCAGCACCGGGGAGCAGCTGCGGGGCCCCGCACCCCTGCGGCCCGACCTGCAGAGCTGCGAGATCGAGCTGGCCAAGCACAAGGTGAGGCTGCACGGTGGCCCGAGGGTGGCCACAGTCACAGTAGCGGGGTGTGCGTCCTGGAGGTCCTGGCCATGGTGGTGGCACCCCCAGGGTGGGGGTCCTGATGGTGGTGGCAGCCCAGGGTGGGTCTCCTGGCCGCAGTGGCACCCCAGGGTGGGTCTCCTGGCCACGGTGGCACCCCAGGGTGGGGGTCCCGGCCCCGGTGGCACCTCAGGGTGGGTGTGCTGGCCCCGGTGGCACCTCAGGGTGGGTGTGCTGGCCACAGTGGCACCCCGGGGTGGGGGTCCCGGCCCCGGTGGCACCCCAGGGTGGGGGTCCCGGCCCCGGTGGCACCCCAGGGTGGCTGTGCTGGCCCCAGGGCGCTGCCCGGCCCCTCCTCGGCTGCTGCGTGAGCAGGGCCGGGCAGGCAGCGGCGGGGACGCGTCCCCTCCCGCGGTGCCAGCACGGGAGGAATGAGCTGGCTCCCAGCCCCTTGCCCGGGCACGCTCCTGGCGTGCCTGGAGCAGGCGAGGCTGCGAGGTTCGGGCTGTCCCCGAGCCGCGGGGGCCCTGCAAGGTGTCCCTGTCCCCTCTGCGCCTGGCCCGGCCGCTCCGCTGTCCCGAATGCCGCGCACCCTGCGGAGATCAGCGGTCCTGAGCGCGGCCTGGGGGCACCCAGGGGTGCCGTCCCTGCCCGGTGTGACCCCTCAGCCAGTCCCCGGGGCCGCGGGGACAGCGGAGCCGCCTCGGGGCGAGGGGCTTTGCTGTGTGCAGGGGAATTTGGGGTGACCCCCGCGCTCCGTCCCCAGGTGCTGAGGACAGATGTGATGTCCCACGCGCGCACGGTGCAGTCGGTGACCGAGGCGGGGCAGGGGCTGCTGCTCTCCAGCCTGGGGGAGAGCGTGGAGGGGCTGCAGCGCAGCCTGCAGCAGCTGGGGCAGCGCTGGGAGCTGGTGCGCAGCGAGACCGAGAGCCGGCAGCTGGAGCTGGAGAACAACCTGAGCCAGGTACGGCCGCGGGCCCGCGGCGCTGGAGGGCGGCGGGGCCGGCGCTGAGCCTCGCCTCGCCCCCAGGTGCAGGACATCACCCTGGAGATCACCGAGCTGCTGCAGTGGCTGGAGCAGGTGGAGCTGCAGCTCTTCTGCTCCAAGCCGGCCTGGGGCCACCCGGATGCCACCAAAGAGAAGCTCAACGCGCACCTGGTGAGAAGCAGCGCCAGCCGGCTGCAGGCCCGGCCCCTGGCGTCTGTGTGCCCCAGATCCACCCCTCCGCACGCTGCTGGGCCAGGATCCTTCCCTGCTGCCTCCTCTCCCCAACCGGGCAGAGCCCGGTACCCCTCCCTCAGCCACTCCAGCTCCGTGAGACAGAGCAGGAGCCATCCTGCTCCTTGTCCCTTGTCCTGAACCTGTTCCTGTCCCCATCCACATCCCTGTCTTTATCCCTTCTCCCTGTTCACTATGGCTGTCTCCCCTGTCCCCATCCCTGTCCCCATCCCTGTCCCCATCCCTGTCCCCATCCCTGTCCCCATCCCCTGTCTACTTTACCTGACCCCTCCACATCCCCATCTCTGTTCCCATCCCTGTTCCCATCCCCGTTCCTGTCCTCATCCCCGTCCCTGTCCCCATCCCTGTCCCCTGTCTACTTTACCTGACCCCTCCACATCCCCATCCCTGTTCCCATCTCTGTTCCCGTCCCTGTTCCCGTCCCCATCCCTGTTCCCATCCCCGTTCCTGTTCCCGTTCCCGTCCCCATCCCCATCCCCATCCCCATCCCCATCCCCGTCCCCGTCCCTGGCCGTTTCCTGGCCGCGCTCCCCGTGCCGATCCCGACCCCGCGGCGGGCGCTGTCCCGGCAGGAGCTGTGCCGGGAGCTGGAGGCGCGGGCCGTGTCCTACCGGGGGCTGCGGGAGCGGCTGCAGCGGCTGCTGGACTCGTGCCGAGCGGGCCGGCCCTGCAGCACCGAGCACAGCCTGCGGCTCCTGGAGCAGAAATGGGAGAGCGTCCAGGCCGAGGCCCAGGAGAGGAAGGTGCGCGGGGTGCGGGGCCGGGACCCCCGGGGGGCTCGCCCTGCCCGGAGCAGGGCAGGAGCGGCGGGATCCCATCTCCACCGGTGCCTGCCCCTGCCCGCAGGAGCGCCTGGCCGAGGGGCTGACCGTCACCACCGAGTTCCACGGCTCCGCGCAGGAGCTGCTGCGCTGGGTGGCCCACGCCGAGGAGCTGCTGGGGTCCCCCGCGCCCCCCAGCTTCGTCCTGGACACCGTCACCGCCCAGATCCAGGAGCACAAGGCAAGAGCGGGCGGGGCCGGCGCGGTGCGCTCGGGGCCGGCTCGTGGAGCTGGGTCCGGTGCTCCATGTCCTGTCCTGTCCTGGCTGTGTCCAGTGCTCCATGTCCTGCCCCGGCTGTGTTTGGTGCTCCATGTCCTGTCCTGTCCTGGCTGTGTTTGGTGCTCCATGTCCTGTCCTGTCCTGGCTGTGTCCAGTGCTCCATGTCCTGTCCTGTCCTGTCCTGGCTGTGTCCAGTGCTCCATGTCCTGTCCTGTCCTGGCTGTGTCCAGTGCTCCATGTCCTGTCCTGGCTGTGTCCAGTGCTCCATGTCCTGTCCTGGCTGTGTCCAGTGCTCCATGTCCTGTCCTGGCATGGATTGTTCTTGGTGCTCCATGTCCTGTCCTGTCCTGGCTGTGTCCAGTGCTCCATGTCCTGTCCTGTCCTGTCCTGGCTGTGTCCGGTGCTCCATGTTCTGTCCTGGCTGTGTCCAGTGCTCCATGTCCTGTCCTGGCTGTGTCCGGTGCTCCATGTTCTGTCCTGGCTGTGTCCAGTGCTCCATGTCCTGTCCTGGCTGTGTCCGGTGCTCCATGTCCTGTCCTGGCACGGATTGTTCTTGGTGCTCCATGTCCTGTCCTGTCCTGTCCTGGCTGTGTCCGGTGCTCCATGTCCTGTCCTGGCTGTGTCCAGTGCTCCATGTCCTGTCCTGGCTGTGTCCAGTGCTCCATGTTCTGTCCTGGCTGTGTCCAGTGCTCCATGTTCTGTCCTGGCTGTGTCCAGTGCTCCACGTCCTGTCCTGTCCTGGCTGTGTCCAGTGCTCCATGTCCTGTCCTGTCCTGGCTGTGTCCAGTGCTCCATGTCCTGTCCTGTCCTGGCTGTGTTTGGTGCTCCATGTCCTGTCCTGTCCTGGCTGTGTCCAGTGCTCCATGTCCTGTCCTGGCTGTGTCCAGTGCTCCATGTCCTGTCCTGGCTGTGTCCAGTGCTCCATGTCCTGTCCTGGCTGTGTCCAGTGCTCCATGTCCTGTCCTGGCTGTGTCCAGTGCTCCATGTCCTGTCCTGGCTGTGTCCAGTGCTCCATGTCCTGTCCTGGCTGTGTCCAGTGCTCCATGTTCTGTCCTGGCTGTGTCCAGTGCTCCACGTCCTGTCCTGTCCTGGCTGTGTCCAGTGCTCCATGTCCTGTCCTGTCCTGGCTGTGTCCAGTGCTCCATGTCCTGTCCTGTCCTGGCTGTGTTTGGTGCTCCATGTCCTGTCCTGTCCTGGCTGTGTCCAGTGCTCCATGTCCTGTCCTGGCTGTGTCCAGTGCTCCATGTCCTGTCCTGGCTGTGTCCAGTGCTCCATGTCCTGTCCTGGCTGTGTCCAGTGCTCCATGTCCTGTCCTGGCTGTGTCCAGTGCTCCATGTCCTGTCCTGTCCTGTCCTGGCTGTGTCCGGTGCTCCATGTTCTGTCCTGGCTGTGTCCAGTGCTCCATGTCCTGTCCTGGCTGTGTCCGGTGCTCCATGTCCTGTCCTGGCACGGATTGTTCTTGGTGCTCCATGTCCTGTCCTGTCCTGGCACGGATTGTTCTTGGTGCTCCATGTCCTGTCCTGGCACGGATTGTTCTTGGTGCTCCATGTCCTGTCCTGTCCTGGCTGTGTCCGGTGCTCCATGTCCTGTCCTGTCCTGTCCTGGCTGTGTCCAGTGCTCCATGTCCTGTCCTGGCTGTGTTTGGTGCTCCATGTCCTGTCCTGTCCTGTCCTGGCTGTGTCCAGTGCTCCATGTCCTGTCCTGGCTGTGTTTGGTGCTCCATGTCCTGTCCTGTCCTGGCTGTGTCCGGTGCTCCATGTCCTGTCCTGGCTGTGTCCAGTGCTCCATGTCCTGTCCTGGCATGGATTGTTCTTGGTGCTCCATGTCCTGTCCTGTCCTGTCCTGGGCCGTGTCCGGGGGCTCCTCACCTGCCCCAGGACCACCCTCACTCAGCTGCCCCTGCCCGCAGGCCCTGGTGAAGGAGGCGAATGTCCACGGGGAGAAGCTGGGCAGCCTGGAGGCCGTGGCCGCTCGCCTGAAGGATTTCAGTCGGAAGCAGGACGGGGCCGTCATCCAGAACCTGGTGCTGGCGGCCCGGGAGCGGCTGGGCAAGGTCCTGCAGCGGGCGGCCGAGCGGGGGGCGATGCTGGAGGAGGCCCGAAAACGCAGCAAGCAGGTACCGGGACCCAGCCCGGGCACACCCGCGGGCCGGGGAGGGGGCTCTGCCCCTTGCTTTGCTTTGGACACCGGCCTGGAGGGACAGGAGGGCGGGGAACGGCTTCCCACTGCCAGAGGACGCGGCTGGATGGGATCCTGGGAGGAAATTCTTCCCTGTGAGGGGTTTTTCCTGGAAAAGCTGAGTCTGCCCCATCCTCAGACGTGTCCAAGACGAGGTTGGATGGGGTTTGGAGCACTCTGCTCCAAAGGTGTCCCTGGCCATGGCAGGAGGGTGGAACTGGAGGGGCTTTAAGGTCCTTCCAACCCAAAGCAGCCCAGGACTGGATTCCCTGCCCTGGGTCCTGCTGGGAGCTGCAGCAGGAAGGGACCGCAGGGCTCCAGCGCTGTCACCGTCCTGTCCTGTCCTGGTTTGTCCCATGGCGGTGCCCAGGCCTCGTGTGGCTCCCTGGCTCCTGCTCGGGTCACCCCGGATCCGCTTTGCCCCTGTGTCCCCCCACAGCCCCCTGAGCCCCCACAGCCCCCTGAGCCCCCTGAGCCCCCACAGCCCCCTGAGCCCCCACAATCCCCACAATTCCCACAGCCCCCTGAGCCCCCTGAGCCCCCTCAGCTCCCCACAGCCCCCACAGCCCCCTGAGCCCCCTCAGTGCCCACAGCCCCCTGAGCCCCCACAGCCCCCTGAGCCTCCACAATCCCCACAGCCCCCACAGCCCCCACAGCCCCCTCAGCCCCCCTGAGCCCCCTCAGCCCCCACAGCCCCCTGAGTCCCCTGAGCCCCCACAGCCCCCTGAGCCCCCACAATCCCCACAATCCCCACAGCCCCCTGAGCCCCCTCAGCCCCCTCAGCCCCCAAAGCCCCCTGAGCCCCCTCAGCCCCCTCAGCCCCCTGAGCCCCCTCAGTGCCCTCAGCCCCCTCAGCCCCCACAGCCCCTCTGAGCCCCCTGAGCCCCCACAGCCCCCTGAGCCCCCACAGCCCTCTGAGCCCCCTGAGCCCCCACAGCCCCCTCAGGCCCCACAGCCCCCTGAGCCCCCACAGCCCCCACAATCCCCACAATCCCCACAATCCCCACAGCCCCCTCAACCCCCTCTGCCCCCTGAGCCCCCTCAGCCCCCTGCAGCCCCCTCAGCCCTCCCCTGTCCCCTCCACCGCAGTTCAGCGAGTCCCGGCGGCTGCTCCTGGACTGGATGGACGAGGTGGAGCAGAGCCTGGAGGTGCCGCAGGACGCTGCCACCAGCCAGGAGGAGATCAAGTGCCAGCTGGCTGAGCACAAGGTGGGGGCTCCGGGGGGTGCAGAACCGGGGTTCTGGGGGCTGCCGAGGGGGGACCCTCAGCTCCCGGGGGGGGACACCCAGCGCCAGGGGGGCTGGACAACTCCCCAGGGCCATCCCGTAGAGTTGGGACACCTGGGGTGGGAGTGCTGGGCCAAGGTGGAATCCCAAGTGCTCCAGGGGTCCTGGGGGTCTGGGGGACCCAACACCCACCTGTGGGGTCCCCTGCAGGCGTTCCAGAAGGTTCTGCGGGCAAAGCGTCCGGTGTACGAGGCGACGCTGCGGAGCGGGCGGGCGCTGCGGGAGGGGGCCCGGCTCCCCCAGGACCTGCAGCCGCTGGAGGAGCTGCTGGGGGAGCTGAAGGAGCGCTGGGACGCGCTGTGCAGCCACGCCGCGGAGAGGTGGGAACGGGGCGAGAGATGGGATGGGATCCATGGGATGGGATCCATGGGATGGGATGGGATCCATGGGATCCATGGGATGGGATCCACGGGATGGGATGGGATGGGATGGGATCCATGGGATGGGATCCATGGGATGGGATGGGATCCATGGGATCCATGGGATGGGATCCACGGGATGGGATGGGATGGGATCCATGGGATGGGATCCATGGGATGGGATGGGATGGGATCCATGGGATGGGATGGGATGGGATCCATGGGATGGGATCCATGGGATGGGATCCATGGGATGGGATCCATGGGATGGGATGGAATCCATGGGATGGGATGGGATCCATGGGATGGGATCCATGGGATGGGATGGGATGGGATCCATGGGATGGGATCCATGGGATGGGATCCATGGGATGGGATGGGATGGGATGGGATGGGATGGGATGGGATGGGATGGGATGGGATGGGATGGGATGGGATTGATGGGATGGGGATGAGGTGGGGTGGGGTGGGATGGGATCCATGGGATGGGATGGGGTGGGATGGGATCCATGGGATGGGATGGGATGGGAATAGGGATGGAAATGGGGATGGGACGGGGATGAGGTGGGGTGGGATGGGATGGGGATGGGACAGGGAAGGGGTTGGGATGGGAATGGGGATGGGATGGGGTTGGGATGGGATGGGATCCATGGGATGGGATGGGATGGGATGGGATGGGATGGGATGGGATTGGATGGGATGGGATTGGATGGGATGGGATGGGATGGGATTCATGGGATGGGATGGGATGGGATCCATGGGATGGGATGGGATGGGATCCATGGGATGGGATGGGATCCATGGGATCCATGGGATGGGATCCATGGGATGGGATGGGATGGGAATAGGGATGGAAATGGGGATGGGATGGGGATGAGGTGGGGTGGGACGGGATGGGGATGGGACAGGGAAGGGGTTGGGATGGGAATAGGGATGGAAATGGGGATGGGATGGGGATGGGACAGGGAAGGGGTTGGGATGGGAATAGGGATGGAAATGGGGATGGGATGAGCTGTTCTCTGCTCGCTGTGTGAGCCCCAGGCAGGAACACGGAACTGCTCTTCCTCCCTGAGCATCCTGGAGCCCATTCCCAGCATTGCTGGGCTCTGCCCTTGGGGTGCAGCTGGGCCCCATCCATGTCCATGAGGGTGCTGCCAGGACCTGTCCCTGTCCATAGAGACACTGCCAGGACCTGTCCCTGTCCATAACGGCACTGCCAGGACCTGTCCCTGTCCATAGAGACACTGCCAGGACGTGTCCCTGTCCATGATGGCACTGCCAGGACCTGTCCCTGTCCATAATGGCACTGCCAGGACCTGTCCCTGCCCATAGAGACACTGCCAGGACCTGTCCCTGCCCATAGAGACACTGCCAGGACCTGTCCCTGTCCATAATGCCGCTGCCAGGACCTGTCCCTGTCCATGATGGCACTGCCAGGACCTGTCCCTGTCCATAACGACACTGCCAGGACCTGTCCCTGTCCATAATGCCGCTGCCAGGACCTGTCCCTGTCCCTGTGGGCCCTGCCAGGACCTGTCCCTGTCCATAGAGACACTGCCAGGACCTGTCCCAGTCCCTGTGGGCCCTGCCAGGACCTGTCCCTGTCCCTGTGGGCCCTGCCAGGACCTGTCCCTGTCCATGATGGCACTGCCAGGACCTCTCCCTGTCCCTGTGGGCCCTGCCAGGACCTGTCCCTGTCCATAATGCCGCTGCCAGGACCTGTCCCGGTCCCCGTGGGCCCTGCCAGGACCTGTCCCTGTCCCTGTGAGCCCTGCCAGGACCTGTCCCTGTCCCTGTGGGCCCTGCCAGGACCTGTCCCTTTCCATAATGTCACTGCCAGGACCTGTCCCAGTCCATAATTCCGCTGCCAGGACCTGTCCCTGTCC
Organism: Periparus ater; assembly: GCA_032357785.1. Taxonomy (NCBI): domain Eukaryota; kingdom Metazoa; phylum Chordata; class Aves; order Passeriformes; family Paridae; genus Periparus; species Periparus ater. The sequence goes on along the minus strand of CM063609.1, from coordinate 155,922,360 downwards.
CTGTGGGCCCTGCCAGGACCTGTCCCTGTCCATAGAGACACTGCCAGGACCTGTCCCTGTCCATAATGTCACTGCCAGGACCTGTCCCTGTCCATAATGGCACTGCCAGGACCTGTCCCTGTCCATGAGGGCACTGCCAGGACCCGTCCCAGTCCATAATTCCGCTGCCAGGACCTGTCCCCGTCCCCGTGGGCCCTGCCAGGACCTGTCCCTGTCCCTGTGGGCCCTGCCAGGACCTGTCCCTGTCCATAGAGACACTGCCAGGACCTGTCCCAGTCCATAATTCCGCTGCCAGGACCTGTCCCCGTCCCCGTGGGCCCTGCCAGGACCTGTCCCTGTCCATAATTCCGCTGCCAGGACCTGTCCCGGTCCCCGTGGGCCCTGCCAGGACCTGTCCCCGTCCCCGTGGGCCCTGCCAGGACCTGTCCCCGTCCCCGTGGGCCCTGCCAGGACCTGTCCCGGTCCCCGTGGGCCCTGCCAGGACCTGTCCCCGTCCCCGTGGGCCCTGCCAGGACCTGTCCCCGTCCCCGTGGGCACTGCCAGGACCTGTCCCGGTCCCGGTGGGCCCTGCAGCTCTGCGGGCCGGCTCCATGCGGTGCCCCGCAGCATCTCCCGTGCCCCGCAGGCAGCACACGCTGGAGGAGAAGCTGCTGTTCTCGGGGAAGTTCACGGACGCGCTGCAGGCGCTGATGGACTGGCTGTACCGCGCCGAGCCGCAGCTCAGCGAGGACGCGCCCGTCGGGGGGGACCGCGACCTGGTCGGGGACCTCATGGACAAGCACAAGGTGGGTGGCACCGGGTGAGAGGGGACCCGGGAGAGCCGGGCTGAGCCCGGCCTCCCTCTGGGCCAGGAGCGGAGCCGGGCACAGGACGGGCACTGCCCGCTGCAGCCGGCACGGCTTGAGCTCGGCTTGAGCCAGGCTTGAGCTCGGCTTGAGCCAGGCTTGAGCTCGGCTTGAGCCTGGCTTGAGCCCAGATTGAGCCCAGTTTGAGCAGCTTGAGCTCGGCTTGAGCCAGGCTTGAGCTCAGCTTGAGCCAGGCTTGAGCTCGGCTTGAGCCAGGCTTGAGCTCAGCTTGAGCCTGGCTTGTGCCCAGCTTGAGCCCAGTTTAAGCCCGGCTTGAGCCCGGCTTGAGCAGTTGGAGCCTGGCTTGAGCCCGGCTTGAGCCCAGCTTGAGCAGCTTGAGCCCAGCTTGAGCCCAGCTTGAGCTCGGCTCGAGCCCGGCTTGAGCAGTTTGAGCCTGGCTTGAGCCCGGCTTGAGCCCAGCTGGAGCCCAGTTTGAGCAGCTTGAGCCCGGCTTGAGCTCGGCTTGAGCCCGGCTTGAGCAGTTGGAGCCTGGCTTGTGCCCGGCTTGTGCTCAGCTTGAGCAGCTTGAGCCCGGCTTGAGCCCAGCTTGAGCCCAGCTTGAGCCCAGCTTGAGCCCGGCTTGAGCCCAGCTTGAGCAGCTTGAGCCCAGCTTGAGCCCAGCTTGAGCCCCGCTTGAGCAGCTTGAGTCCGGCTTGAGCAGCTTGAGCCCGGCTTGTGCCCAGCTTGAGCCCAGTTTAAGCCCGGCTTGAGTCCGGCTTGAGCAGTTGGAGCCTGGCTTGTGCCCGGCTTGTGCTCAGTTTGAGCAGCTTGAGCCCAGCTTGAGCCCGGCTTGAGCCCGGCTTGAGCAGCTTGTACTCAGCTTGAGCCCGGTTTGAGCCCAGATTGAGCAACTTGAGCCTGGATTGAGCAGTTGGAGCCCGGCTTGTGCCCGGCTTGTGCTCAACTTGAGCAGCTTGAGCCCGGCTTGAGCCCAGCTTGTGCCCAGCTTGAGCCCAGTTTAAGCCCGGCTTGAGCCCAGCTTGTGCCCGGCTTGAGCCCAGTTTAAGCCCGGCTTGTGCCCAGATGGAGCCCAGCTTGAGCCCCTCGCCCTGTGTCAGCGCTGGGGGGCCCCACGTAGCCCAGAGCTGGGAGGGTTTGGGGGTTCAGTAAAGCTCCTGTGCCCGCTCCTGTGAAGGTTTGGGGTGCACAGGAATCCTGTGCCCACTCCTGTGAGGGTTTGGGGGTTCAGGGGAGCCCCGTGCCCACTCCTGTGAGGGTTTGGGGGTTCCAGAGATCTCCGTGCCCGCTCCTGTGAGGTTTTGGGGTTCAGGGGAGCCCCGTGCCCGCTCCTGTGCGGGTTTTGGGGGTTCCGGAGATCTCCGTGCCCGCTCCTGTGAGGTTTTGGGGTTCAGGGGAGCCCCGTGCTCATTGCTGTGAGGGTTTGGGGTTCAGGGGAGCCCTGTGCCCGCTCCTGTGAGGGTTTGGGGGTTCAGGGGAGCCCCGTGCCCGCTCCTGTGAGGGTTTGGGGGTTCAGGGGAGCCCTGTGCCCGCTCCTGTGAGGGTTTGGGGTGCACAGGAACCCTGTGCCCTCTCCTGTGAGGGTTTTGGGGTTCAGGGGAGCCCTGTGCCCTCTCCTGTGCGGGTTTGGGTGTTCCGGAGATCTCTGTGCCCGCTCCTGTGAGGGTTTGGGGTTCAGGGGAGCCCTGTGCCCGCTCCTGTGAGGTTTTGGGGTTCCGGGGATCTCCGTGCCCACTCCTGTGCCGGTTTTGGGGTTCAGGAGAGCCCCGTGCCCGCTCCTGTGAGGGTTTTGGGGTTCAGGGAAGCCCTGTGCCCATTGCTGTGAGGGTTTGGGGTTCTGGAGATCTCCGTGCCCACTCCTGTGAGGGTTTTGGGGTTCAGGGGAGCCCCGTGCTCATTGCTGTGAGGGTTTGGGGTTCAGGGGAGCCCTGTGCCCGCTCCTGTGAGGTTTTGGGGGTTCAGGGGAGCCCTGTGCCCGCTCCTGTGCGGGTTTTGGGGTTCAGGGGAGCCCTGTGCCCGCTCCTGTGAGGGTTTGGGGGTTCAGGGGAGCCCTGTGCCCGCTCCTGTGCGGGTTTTGGGGTTCAGGGGAGCCCTGCACAGCAGTGGGGTTCAGGTGCCCCCCCGTGCCACCCCTGCCCTCTCTCCAGGTGTTCCAGAAGGAGCTGGGCAAACGCGCCAGCTGCATCAAGACGCTGAAGCGCTCGGTGCGGGACCTGACGCGGGGCAGCAGCAGCGTGGACTCGCAGTGGCTGCAGCGGCAGGTGGAGGAGCTCAGCACCCGCTGGGACCTGGTCTGCAAACTCTCCCTGTCCAAGCAGGCCCGGCTGGAGGCGGCGCTGCGGCAGGTGAGGCTGGGGGGAGCAGGGGGAACCCCCCTGGGGGGCTGGGGGAGCAGGGGGACCCTGCCTTGGGGCTGGGGGACAGCAGGGGGACCCGGGCTGGGGGGAGCAGGGGGACCCTCCTGGGGGGCTGGGGGAGCAGGGGAACCCCCCTGGGGGGCAGCGGGGACCCCGCCTTGGGGGCTGGGGGGAGCAGGGGGACCCCGCCTGGGGATTGGGGGGAGCAGGGGGACCCTGCCTGGGGGCTGGGAGAGCAGGGGGATCCCGCCTTGGGGCTGGGGGGAGCAGGGAACCCGCCTTGGGGGCAGCGGGGAACCCGCCTGGGGGCTGGGGGGAGCAGGGGGACCCGGGCTGGGGATTGGGGGGAGCAGAGGGATCCCGCCTGGGGGGCTGGGGGACAGCAGGGGGACCCGGGCTGGGGGGAGCAGGGGGACCCCGCCTTGGGGCTGGGGGAGCAGGGGGACCCCGCCTTGGGGATGGGGGGAACAGGGGGACCCTCCTGGGGGGCTGGGGGAGCAGGGGGACCCGGGCTGGGGGGAGCAGGGGACCCCGCCTTGGGGCTGGGGGACAGCGGGGAACCTGCCTTGGGGCTGGGGGGCAGCAGGGGAACCCCCCTGGGGGGCTGGGGGGAGCAGGGGAGCCCTCCTGGGGGGCTGGGGGACAGCAGGGGGACCCGGGCTGGGGATTGGGGGGAGCAGGGGACCCCGCCTTGGGGCTGGGGGGCAGCAGGGGAACCCTCCTGGGGGGCTGGGGGGAGCAGGGGACCCCGGCTGGGGGGCTGGGGGGAGCAGGGGGACCCCGGCTGGGGGGCAGAGGGGGGACCCGGGCTGGGGGGCTGGGGGACAGCGGGGAACCTGCCTTGGGGGTGGGGGGCAGCAGGGGAACCCCCCTGGGGGGCTGGGGGCAGCGGGGGGACCCCGGCTGGGGATTGGGGGGAGAAGGGGAACCCTCCTGGGGGGCTGGGGGGAGCAGGGGGACCCCGGCTGGGGGGCTGCAGCCGAGTGGGAAGGCTGAGATGGCTGTGGGGGTGTGGGGTGTGGGGGCTGTGGGTGGCCCTGGGGGTGTGGGGTGCTCGGGTGGCTGTGCTCTGGGGGTATCCTGGTGGGGGATGGCCGGGATCTGGGGGTGTCTGGGTGGGGGTGTCTGTGCTCTGGGGTTATCCAGGTAGGGAATGGCTGTGCTCTGGGGGTGTCCTGGTGAGGGATGGCCAGGATCTGGGGGTGTCTGTGCTCTGGGGGTATCCAGGTGGGCATGGCTGTGATTTGGGGGTGTTCAGGTGAGGGATGGCTGTGCTCTGGGGATATCCTGGTGGGGAATGGCCATGTTCTGGGGGTGTCCGGGTGGGGTATGGCTGAGATCTGGGGGTGTCCAGATGGGGAATGGCCGTGCTCTGGGGGTGTCCTGGTGGGGGATGGCTGAGATCTGGGGGTTGCTCCCTGGGGTGCTCAGGGAGGTGCGTGGCTGCCCTTTCCAGGGTGCTCCGTGGGGTGCCCGGGCTCTGTGGGTGGCTGTGTGTTTGGGGGGTGTTCTGGGCTCCCTGGCTGTGATTTTGGGGTTGTCTGTGGGGTGCCCGGGCTCTGTGGGTGGCTGTGTGTTTGTGGGGTGTTCTGGGCTCCCTGGCTGTGATCTTGGGGCTGTGATTTTGGGGTTGTCTGTGGGGTGCCCGGGCTCTGTGGGTGGCTGTGTGTTTGTGGGGTGTTCTGGGCTCCCTGGGTGGTGTGGGGCTGTGATTTTGGGGTTGTCTGTGGGGTGCCCGGGCTCTGTGGGTGGCTGTGTGTTTGTGGGGTGTTCTGGGCTCCCTGGCTGTGATTTTGGGGTTGTCTGTGGGGTGCCCGGGCTCTGTGGGTGGCTGTGTGTTTGGGGGGTGTTCTGGGCTCCCTGGGTGGTGTGGGGCTGTGATTTTGGGGTTGTCTGTGGGGTGCCCGGGCTCTGTGGGTGGCTGTGTGTTTGTGGGGTGTTCTGGGCTCCCTGGGTGGTGTGGGGCTGTGATTTTGGGGTTGTCTGTGGGGTGCCTGGGCTCGGTGTGTGGCGCTGCGTGAGGTTCTGTGCCATGGCCAGGTGCCAGGCCGGCTGCTGGCACAGGTGAGAACGTGCACAGAATACCTGGGGCAGGGGGCTGGGCAGCGCAGGGAGGTCCTGGAAGCTCAGAGGGAACTGTGGCCATGGGCAGAGCTGGGTAGGGGGCGTCCCCCTGATCCCACCGAGGGGTTGGAGCGAGGCGGGCAGCAGCTCTCCCACAGCTGCCTGCACCTTCTCCAGCCAGGAGTGCAGGGTCAGGGTCTGCCCGGGGGATTCGGGGGGCTCAGGGGCTGCGAGCTGGGCGCTGAGATCTGGGGCTGAGATCTGGGGCTGAGAACTGGGGCTGAACTGGGGCTGAGGAGAACTGGGGCTGAGGAGAACTGGGGCTGAGGAGAGCTGGGGCTGAGGAGAGCTGGGGCTGAGAACTGGGGCTGAACTGGGGCTGAGAACTGGGGCTGAGGAGAGCTGGGGCTGAGCTGGGGCTGAGCTGGGGCTGAGCTGGGGCTGAGCTGGGGCTGAGGAGAGCTGGGGCTGAGATCTGGGGCTGAGAGCTGGGGCTGAGCAGGTCCCCGCTGTCGTGGCAGGCGGAGGAGTTCCACACCCTGGTGCACTCCTTCCTGGGGCGCCTGAGCGAGTCGGAGAAGACCCTCAAGTACGGAGTCTTCCCCGAGGAGGAGGCGGCCGTGCAGGAGTGCCAGGCCCAGCTGCAGGTGGGTGCCAGCCCCCACCTGTCCCCACCTGTCCCCACCTGTCCCCACCTGTCCCCACCAGCCCCCACCAGTCCCCGCCAGCCCCCACCAGTCCCCACCAGTCCCCAGAAGCCCCCAGAAGTCCCCACCAGTCCCCACCAGTTCCCGCCAGCCCCCACCAGTCCCCGCCAGCCCCCACCAGTCCCCACCAGTCCCCAGAAGCCCCCAGAAGTCCCCACCAGTCCCCACCAGTTCCCATCAGTTCCCACCAGTTCCCACCTGTCCCCACCAGCCCCCACCAGTCCCCACCAGCTCCTACCAGTCCCCAGAAGCCCCCAGAAGTCCCCCCCAGTCCCCCCCAGTCCCCGCCTCAGGTCGGCTCCAGCTTTGCCCAGGACCTCCAGCACTGGGGTCAGCCGGCCCCAGGCAGCCCCTGCTGGGCTGTGGGATCCCCACAGAAGGGCACGGGATGGTGGGTGCCACCACTGAGAGATGGGAGATGTTGGGTGCCACCACTGAGAGATGGGAGATGTTGGGTGCCACCACTGAGAGATGGGAGATGTTGGGTGCCACCACTGAGAGATGTTGGGTGCCACCACTGAGAGATGTTGGGTGCCACCACTGAGAGGTGTTGGGTGCCACCACTGAGAGATGGGAGGTGTTGGGTGCCACCACTGAGAGATGTTGGGTGCCACCACTGAGAGATGGGAGATGTTGGGTGCCAGCACTGAGAGATGGGAGATGTTGGGTGCCACCACTGAGAGGTGTTGGGTGCCAGCACTGAGAGATGGGAGATGTTGGGTGCCACCACTGAGAGGTGTTGGATGTTGGGTGCCAGCACTGAGAGATGGGAGATGTTGGGTGCCACCACTGAGAGGTGTTGGATGTTGGGTGCCACCACTGAGAGGTGTCGGATGTTGAGTCCCACGGCACCAGGAACACGGGGTTTGGGGTTCCAAATGCCCTGAGGTGGAACCCCCACCCCAATCCAGCGATCCCGGTGCTGCGGGGGGCTCTGGGGGGCTGAGAGCTGACAGTGCCGTGCTCCACGTCCCCCCAGGAGCTGATGCAGTCCCTGCAGTGCCAGCAGCTGGAGCTGGAGTGCATCACCTCGCTGGGGGAGGAGATCCTCACCACCTGCCATCCCGACTCCGTCATCACCATCAAATCCTGGGTCACGGTCGCCAAGAGCCGCTTCCAGGAGGTGAGAGAGGTGCCTTGTTCCCATCCCTGCCCGGGGAGCAGAGTGGCACCCACACCTGGGGAAAGCAGGGCCCCAAAGCTGTCCCACCGCCCCAAAGCTGTCCCACCACCCCAAACCTGTCCCACCACCCCAAAGCTGTCCCACCACCCCAAAGCTGTCCCACCACCCCACACATCTCCCACCACCCCACACATCTCCCACCGCCCCAAACCTGTCCCACCGCCCCAAACCTGTCCCACCGCCCCAAACCTGTCCCACCGCCCCAAACCTGTCCCACCACCCCAAAGCTGTCCCACCGCCCCAAACCTGTCCCACCACCCCACACATCTCCCACTGCCCAAACCTGTCCCACCGCCCCAAAGCTGTCCCACCACCCCACACATCTCCCACCACCCCACACATCTCCCACCACCCCAAACCTGTCCCACCACCCCACACATCTCCCACCGCCCCAAACCTGTCCCACCGCCCCAAACCTGTCCCACCACCCCACACATCTCCCACCGCCCCACACATCTCCCCCCACCAGGGACTGCCTGCTGCAGCCCCCCAGCCGGTGCATTGCAGGGCTCTGGGGGTGCTCAGCCCCAGAGGGTCTTGGCCTTGCCAGTGTCACCCTTTGCTCCCCCGTCCTGTGGCCTCTTGGGGTCACCTGGGGCCTCCGCAGCCCCCTTGGACAGTGGTGGTTCCTGTGCCATGGCAGCCACCAGGCAGCTGAGGCAGGGGAACCTCAGCAGGGTCCTAGAGACCCTCACACCCAGACCGTGCTCCCACAGCGGCCCAGAGCCGCCCTGGGTTGTGGATTTGCAGGTAAGAGGCTCCTGGCACTCCTGGGACTGGTCTGGCGAGTTCAGCCGATCCCACACAAAGCCCTCATTGAGCAGAGACCTGCAGGATCTGCTCTAGATCTGCCCTGGGTGCCACACACCCCAAAATGGGAGAGCAGCTGCAGTGTCCACACAGCACAGACCTGGGGACCCTCAGCACGTGGGGGGCAGCACCCCCAGCCCTGTCCCAGCTGCCCTGGAGGAGCCTGGTCCTGCCCCACGTCCCTGCCCCATGGTCCTGGTGGGCTGGGGGCTCCCCACGGTCCTGGTGGGCTGGGGGCTCCCCATGTCTCTGCCCCATGGTCCTGGTGGGCTGGGGGCTCCCCACATCCTTGCCCCACGTCCCTGGTGGGCTGGGGGCTCCCCACATCCCTGCCCCACGTCCCTGCTGGGCTGTGGATTCCCCGTGTCTCTGCCCCACGGTCCTGTTTGCCTGGGGGCTCCCCACACTCGCCAGGGCTGCTGCCGGGGGTCCGTGGCCCTGTCCCGTGGCCGGAGTGGCCGCGGCTCCTGGTGCTGCTCTCCCGGTGATGTTCCCCGTGGCACCTGCCCCAGCCGGGACACCCCTGGGTGGGCGGTGGGGTGTTCGTGTTCCCCGAGCCCCAGCCGGGACAGCCCTGGGTGGGCAGTGGGGTGTTCGTGTTCCCCGAGCCCCAGCCGGGACACCCCTGGGTGGGCAGTGGGGTGTCCGTGTTCCCCGAGCCCCAGCCGGGACACCCCTGGGTGGGCAGTGGGGTGGGTGTCCGTGTTCCCCGAGCCCCAGCGGCCCCGGTTGCCCCGCAGGTGCTGAGCTGGGCACAGCAGCAGGGCGAGCGGCTGCGGGCGCAGGCGGCAGCGCTGGCGGCCGAGCGGGAGGAGACGGAGCAGCTGCTGGACTGGATCACGGCGGCCGAGGAGGCGCTGGGGCTGCGGGACCAGGAGCCGCTGCCGGAGGAGGTGGAGCAGCTGGAGGAGCTGAGCGCCCAGCACGCGGTGAGGGAGCCCGGACCCGGCTCTGCCCGGGGATCCGCACCCACCCAGCCCTGGGCCGGCACCCGGCCCGAGCGAGGGCTTTGGGGAGCGCTGCCCTGGGCTCCTGGCGCTGCTGCTCGCGTTTGCATCGTGCGCTCCGAGCCCACCGCGGCCACACAGCACAGACCTGGGGACCCTCAGCACGCGGGGGGCAGCACCCCCAGCCCTGTCCCAGCTGCCCTGGAGGAGCCTGGTCACGCTGCTGGCCCGGGAGGGTCCAGGGAGGGGGGCAGGAGGGGGCGGTCTGCGGTCCCCGGGGCTGTGGAGCACGGGGGGCTGTGCCGGGGGGCTGTGGAGCACGGGGGGCTGTGGAGCACGGGGGGCTGTGCCGGGGGTCTGCGGAGCACGGGGGGCTGTGCCGGGGAGCTGTGGAGCACGGGGGGCTGTGGAGCACGGGGGGCTGTGCCGGGGGGCTGTGGAGCACGGGGGGCTGTGCCGGGGGGCTGTGGAGCACGGGGGGCTGTGGAGCACGGGGGGCTGTGGAGCACGGGGGGCTGTGCCGGGGGTCTGCGGAGCACGGGGGGCTGTGCCGGGGGGCGCTCAGAGCTTCGTGTTCACGGGCAGGTGTTCATGGAGGAGCTGAACCGCAAGCAGCCTGACGTGGAGAAGGTCACCAAGAGCTGCAAGAGGAAGCTGGCGGTGGATCTGGGCCCCCCGGCCAGCCGAAGACTGGCCACACGTAAGGACCCCCCCATCATCGCCCCCGGCTCCCCCCGGGCCCCCGCCGCGCCCTCACCCCGCTCTCCGCAGGTCGCCGCAGCAGCGGGAAGGCGCAGGGCGCGGCGGCGGTGCCGCTCGGGGGGCTGGAGCCCCAGACCCCCCTGATGGCGCAGCTCCTGCACCGCTGGCAGCAGCTCTGGCTGCTCGCCCTGGACCGGCAGTACCGGCTGGAGACGGCCCTGCAGCGCCTGCGGGAGGTACGGGCAGCCCGGGGGTCCCACTGCCCCGGGGGTCCCGAGCAGTTCCTCTCCTGCCCTGGGACCCCCGGGTCAGATGCAGAATGGGGTCAGCAGTCCCAGCCCCTGTCCCTGCAGCTGGGGGTCCCCATGGGTGCACCTCGACATCCCAGATTCGGGGGTCCTGGGCAGAGACCCCCCCTCCATTGCCAGGGCTGGGAGCGGCAGCGGGCACAGCGTGGTCAGCCGGGCTGAGGGGGGCATGGGGGGGGTCCCGGTGTTGTGTTAATCCCCGTGTGCCCCCCCGAGCTGAGGGGGTCATGGGGGGTCCCGGTGTTGTGTTAATCCCTGTGTGTGCCCCCCCGAGCTGAGGGGTCCCGGTGCTGTGTTAATCTGTGGGTGCCCCCCCGAGCTGAGGGGGGCATGGGGGGGTCCCGGTGTTGTGTTAATCCCCGTGTGCCCCCCGAGCTGAGGGGGTCATGGGGGGTCCCGCGGTTGTGTTAATCCCCGTGTGCCCCCCGAGCTGAGGGGACGGGAGGATGGGGGGTCCCGGTGTTGTGTTAATCCCCCTGTGTGCCCCCCCGAGCTGAGGGGGTCATGGGGGGTCCCGCGGTTGTGTTAATCCCCGTGTGTGCCCCCCCCGAGCTGGAGGAGTTCGCGCACTTTGATTTCGGGGTCTGGAGGAAGCGCTACATGCAGTGGATCAGCCAGATGAAGTCCCGCGTCCTGGACGTTTTCCGCGGCATCGACAGGGACCAGGACGGGCGCATCAGCCAGCGGGAATTCATCGAGAGCGTCCTCGCCTCCAGTGGGTGCCGGGGAGGGGCTGGAGGAGGCTGAGGGGGCTGGCGCTGGGGGGCTGAGGGTCCCCGTCCCCCCACAGAGTTCCCCACCAACGTCCTGGAGATGAATGCCGTGGCCACCATCTTCGACATGAACGGCGACGGCTTCATCGACTACTACGAGTTCGTCAGCGCCCTGCACCCCAACCGCGACCCGCTGCGCCGCTCCGCCGACGCCGACCAGATCCAGGACGAGGTGCGGGGCTGGGGGGCGGCGGGGGGCGGCTGGGAGGGCGGGGGGTCCCGCCTGGGGCTGAGCTGAGCGTCCCCCGCAGGTGAACAGGCAGGTGGCCCAGTGCAACTGCGCCAAGCGCTTCCAGGTGGAGCAGATCAGCGCCAACAGGTACCGGGTAAGCGCCAGCCCGGGGCTCCGGCCCGCTCCGACAGCCGCGCACAGCCTGCCCCGTGCTGGGCCCTGCAGTGCCCGGGGGCCGGGGCAGGGAGGGGACACATCCCCGGGGGATGGGGGACACATCCCCGTGCCCTCGGGACCCCGGCCCGTGTTGGGGGGCAGGGAGGGGACACATCCCCGGGGCAGGGAGGGGACACATCCCCGGGGGATGGGGGACACATCCCCGTGCCCTCGGGACCCCGGCCCGTGCGGGAGGGCAGGGCAGGGCTGGGGGGCCGCAGGGAGGGGCAGGTCCGGGTGCTGCCGCCTGCTCTGGGACCCCTTCCCGATGCCCAGCCCAAGCCCCTCCGTCCCTTTCCCTGCAGTTCGGGGAGTCGCAGCAGCTGCGGATGGTGCGGATCCTGCGCAGCACCCTCATGGTGCGGGTGGGTGGGGGCTGGATCGCCCTGGACGAGTTCCTGGTGAAGAACGACCCCTGCAGAGGTGGGTGCGGGGGTCCCACACCGCGGGGCCGTGCGGGTCGCTGGGGGCACGGCTTCCCGCACTCCCCAGGGTCTCGCACTGCTCGCCCCTCACCGCCTCCGCTGTCCGCAGTGAAGGGAAGGACCAACCTGAAGATCAACGAGAAGTACCTGTCCTCAGACGTCTTCGGAGCCGCCGCCACCCGGTGCGCAGGGAACCAGTCGGCCGCCTCCTCCAAAGTGCTGTCCCCGAGCCGCTCCAACTCCAGCCTCAGCCTCTACAGCAGCGCCTCGGCCCCCAGCAGCCCCCTGGCCAGGAAGGTAAGGGCCGAGGAGCCCCCCTGCAGTCCCCGACCCCCCAAACCCCCGTGCCCGGGCACTGAGCCTCTCCCTCCGCAGTCGGTGCTGCGGAGGACGCGCTCGGGGGATCGGTGTCCGCGCTCCCGGGGCTCGGGGCTGCCCGACGGAGCCGAGCTGCAGTTCAGTGCTGCTGAGGAGAGCCTGGCCGTGGCCCCCCCAGGTGAGCACCGGGCCCCCGCGGGCTTCCTGCCCTCCCCGTGGGGCTGGGGGGCACAGGGGAGCCGGGCTGGCCGTGCGCTGTGGCGCGGGGGAGCCGGGCTGTGCCCCCGGCCCTCGGAGCCCTGGAGCCGGGAGAGCTCCGCGCTCCAACCCCCCGTGCCCCCGCAGAGCCGCCCGAAGGCTCCTCTCCGGAGCGCTGCAGCCCCTGCCGCTGACCCCCGCCCTGCGCCCAGCACCCTCGGCCGGCCCCACTCAGGACCCTCCTCCGCCAGGCTGGAGGACGGCGAAGCCTCGGCCGCGCCCCCCGCGGGTCTCCGGCCCGGCGCTGCGGCCCCCCGAGCGGGGCTGAGCTGTCTGTCCGTCTCCGATCCGCCGGGGCCCGCTCCAGAGGATATGCAAGTATCTCCCGACACACAGCGAGCCCCCTCCCCGGGCTCCGCTCTCCCGCCCCACGGCTGCAGCGGCCAGCGCGGGGGGTTCTGAGCCCCGGGACCCCGCTCCGAGTGCCCGGGGCTGTGGGACCAGCCGGGCACCCCCCGCCGGACCCTGCCCTCCTCCCGTGCCGCCAGCTCAGGGCGGCTGCGGTACCCCCGGCGTCTGTGGCGGGGGTCCCCAGGCCGCCTCCCGTGCCCCGGCGGGAGCTGGCCGGGCTCGGTAACCGGGCACCGGCACCCCTGGCCGGACCGAGCCCCGTTTCTGGTGCTAACCCTCACCCCTCGGCCTTCGGTGTGCGCGCACGGGCCCCCGGCTCCGGCCGCCCCCTGCCACGGGCGGGGGTCCCTGGCGCCCGCGCTCCGTCCAGCGGGGGCAGCGGGACCCCCGCCCGGCTGCCGCCTGCTCGTGTCCCCCCGCTAACCGGACAGCAGTAGAGCTGAATGTAACCCGGGCCCACCGCCAACACAATAAACTGTAGTGAGGTTCCTTTTTCTATCAGCACCCGGGCTGTCCGTCCGTCTGTCTGCTCGGGGAGGGGCCCCCGCTCCACCCGTCCGCCCCTCTGCCGGAGCGGGGCTCCATCGGTCTGTCTGTCTGTCTGTCTGTCTGTCTGCTCGGGGCAGGAGGCTGCACTCTGACTTGTGTGCTCACCCCAATGTCAGGATGGGGAGCTGCGGTCTGTCTGTCTGTCTGTGTGCTCAGGACAAGGGCTGCGGTCTGTCAGTCTGTCTGTGTGCTCAGGACAAGGGCTGCAGTCTGTCCGTCTGTCTGTCCATCTGCTCAGAACAAGGGGCTGCAGTCTGTCTGTCTGTCTGTGTCCTCAGGATGAGGGGCTGCGGTCTGTCTGTCTGTCTGTGTGCTCAGGACAAGGGCTGCGGTCTGTCTGTCTGTGTGTTCAGGACAAGGGGCTGCAGTCTGTCAGTCTGTCCATCTGCTCAGGACAAGGGCTGCAGTCTGTCTGTCTGTCCGTCTGTGTCCTCAGGATGAGGGGCTGCAGTCTGTCTGTCTGTCTGTCTGTGTGCTCAGGACAAGGGGCTGCAGTCTGTCAGTCTGTCCATCTGCTCAGGACAAGGGCTGCAGTCTGTCCGTCTGTCCGTCCCCTCACTGCTCTCGGGGCAGGGGTGTCACCCACCCCACAGGTGCCACCAGCGCGGTGGCTCGCGGTGGCCGGGCACAGCCGGGTGTGCCCCAGCCGGTGCCACCGGCAGAGCCGCCCGGCGCCGGAGCCGCGGCTGGCGAGCCCTGGGTGCTGCAGCGGTGCCAGCGGGGGCTGCAGCGGTGCCAGCGGGGGCTGCAGCGGTGCCAGCGGGGGCTGCAGCGGTGCCAGCGGGGGCTGCAGCGGTGCCAGCGGGGGCTGCAGCGGTGCCAGCGGGCGCTGCAGTGGTGCCAGCGGGGGCTGCAGTGGTGCCAGCAGGCGCTGCAGCGGTGCCAGCGGGCACTGCAGCGGTGCCAGCGGGTGCTGCAGCGGTGCCAGCGGGGGCTGCAGCGGTGCCAGCGGGGGCTGCAGCGGTGCCAGCGGGGGCTGCAGCGGTGCCAGCGGGGGCTGCAGCGGTGCCAGCGGGGGCTGCAGCGGTGCCAGCGGGCGCTGCAGTGGTGCCAGCGGGGGCTGCAGTGGTGCCAGCAGGCGCTGCAGCGGTGCCAGCGGGGGCTGCAGCGGTGCCAGCGGGGGCTGCAGCGGTGCCAGCGGGCACCGTGCCGCAGCTCCTCCTTCCCGTGGCATCGCTGGCATCGCTGCTGTGCCCAGCACCCACGGTGGCAGCAGGGGGACGGGCCAGGCCCCGCTCCCTGGCCGCTCTCCGGACACCGGGGATGTCCAGCAGGGTCCTGGCAGCTGCGCATCCATCGCCTGCCCGCCCTGCCAGGGAAGGGATGGGGGGGTGGAGGCACTGACTGTCCCCACTGCAAGAGCCGGAGCACTCCTTGAGCACGGAGACTGCTCAGGGATTGCAGCACCAGCACCCTTGCCTGGCACCCTGGGGGAGTCCCAGACCCCGCACACTGGGGCTGGGGTTGTTCTCTTTGGTCCCCCACCAGCCCTGCCTGGCTGTCCCCTCCCAATCCCAGCCCCCTCGGTCACCTGGCCACGTCCTCATGGCTTCCAGTTCTGCTTTTGCACTGTTTCACCCTAAAACCTTCTCTCCACTCATTTCTTTTCTGAATAAGCACAGAGCCAAAGGGTCCAGGGCTGGAACTGTGCCTGTGCTGGGCACATCCTTTGCTGGAGGAGCCCCACGAATGCCCTGGCACAGGGCAGGACCCCTTGCCCAGGGCGCAGCCCCCCAGGAGCCGGGCTGAGCCCACGGCTCTCGGTGCCACATCTGCCAACACGTCCCAGGACGTTCCCGCAGCGCTGCGGGCGCGGCTGGAACCGCCAGAGTTGCGTTGCACATTCCTGTGCCTCTGGAAATCTCAGCCACCACTCCCAGCCGGGGCAACGTGCCCGGCACCACCGGCACCACCGGCACCGCGGCTTGTGTCAGCCGCATCCTGAGCCCCGGGCAACGGCGCTGGCCTGGGAGGAGAAGACAACAGGCACGGGGTGGCTGGGCCCACACCAAAGTGTTTTGTGTTTTCGCTGGCACCGATACAATGGACAGACACAGAGCACAGGAATGGGCACACGGGAACTTCACCCACGGGAACTTCACCGTGCTCAGGGAGATGAGCAGGGGAGCCCTGGGAGAGCCCCCGTGGTCTCTGTGGCTGCTGGCCACAGCCTGTGCTGAGTCTGAGGGATCGCAGTGCCAGGGGGACAGGTGAGCGGGGGGCAGCAGGGGGAGAGGGGCTGGAGACCCTCAGCCCCAGGGGGGACCATCATGGCCAGGGGGGACCATCATGGCCGGGTGGGACCATCATGGCCGGGTGGGACCATCATGGCCAGGTGGGACCAGCAGCCCCAGGTGGGACCATCACGGCCAGCTGGGACCCTCAGCCCCAGGTGGGACCATCATGGCCAGGGGGGACCATCATGGCCAGAGGGGACCATCATGGCCAGGTAGGACCATCATGGCCAGGTGGGACCAGCAGCCCCAGGTGGGACCATCATGGCCGGGTGGGACCATCATGGCCAGGTGGGACCCTCAGCCCCAGGTGGGACCATCATGGCCAGGTGGGACCATCAGCCCCAGGGGGGACCATCATGGCCAGGTGGGACCATCATGGCTGGGTGCTCAGCCATGAGCCCCTGAGCCACCCCCGAGTCCCACAGCCCCACCCATGGGTCAGAGCTGCTGTCCTGGATCTGGCTGACCCCTCCACGCCAGGGGCAGGTGCTGCCCTGTGCCCACCTGCCCCAGCACTCACCCTGGCTGGGGGAGCCCTGGGAGGGGGACACGGCCTGCCAGACGTTTGTCCCATTCCACACATCCCACACAGCTGGAGCTCCTCGCTTCCTCCCACCCAGCGCAGCCTGGGCGCGCCGTGGGGATGAGGAGCCGTGCCCCAGGGCTGGGGACTGACCAAGGGGAGAGCCCTCGGGTCCCCCCAGACACCTCCTGTCCTTCGTGTCCCCCCAGACACCTCCTGTCCTTCAGATCCCCCCAGACACCTCCTGTCCTTCAGATCCCCCCAGACACCTCCTGTCCTTTGGGTCCCCCCAGACACCTCCTGTCCTTCAGGTCCCCCCAGACACCTCCTGTCCTTCAGATCCCCCCAGACACCTCCTGTCCTTCAGATCCCCCCAGACACCTCCTTTCCTTTGGGTCCCCCCAGACACCTCCTGTCCTTCGGGTCCCCCCAGACACCTCCTGTCCTTCAGATCCCCCCAGACACCTCCTGTCCTTCGTGTCCCCCCAGACACCTCCTGTCCTTCGGGTCCCCCCCAGACACCTCCTGTCCTTCAGATCCCTCCAGACACCTCCTGTCCTTCAGATCCCTCCAGACACCTCCTGTCCTTCGTGTCCCCCCAGACACCTCCTGTCCTTTGGATCCCCCCCAGACACCTCCTGTCCTTCAGATCCCCCCAGACACCTCCTGTCCTTTGGATCCCCCCCAGACACCTCCTGTCCTTTGGGTCCCCCCAGACACCTCCTGTCCTTCGTGTCCCCCCCCAGACACCTCCTGTCCTTCAGATCCCCCCAGACACCTCCTGTCCTTCAGATCCCCCCAGACACCTCCTGTCCTTCGTGTCCCCCCAGACACCTCCTGTCCTTCAGATCCCCCCCCAGACACCTCCTGTCCTTCAGATCCCTCCAGACACCTCCTGTCCTTTGGATCCCCCCAGACACCTCCTGTCCTTCGGGTCCCCCCAGACACCTCCTGTCCTTCGTGTCCCCCCAGACACCTCCTGTCCTTCAGATCCCCCCAGACACCTCCTGTCCTTCAGATCCCCCCCCAGACACCTCCTGTCCTTCGTGTCCCCCCAGACACCTCCTGTCCTTCAGATCCCCCCAGACACCTCCTGTCCTTTGGATCCCCCCAGACACCTCCTGTCCTTTGGATCCCCCCAGACACCTCCTGTCCTTTGGATCCCCCCAGACACCTCCTGTCCTTCAGATCCCCCCCCCGACACCTCCTGTCCTTCGTGTCCCCCCAGACACCTCCTGTCCTTCAGATCCCCCCAGACACCTCCTGTCCTTCGTGTCCCCCCAGACACCTCCTGTCCTTCAGATCCCCCCAGACACCTCCTGTCCTTTGGGTCCCCCCAGACACCTCCTGTCCTTCATGTCCCCCCAGACACCTCCTGTCCTTCAGATCCCCCCAGACACCTCCTGTCCTTCAGATCCCCCCAGACACCTCCTGTCCTTCAGATCCCCCCAGACACCTCCTGTCCTTCAGATCCCTCCAGACACCTCCTGTCCTTCAGATCCCCCCAGACACCTCCTGTCCTTCAGATCCCCCCAGACACCTCCTGTCCTTCAGAACCCCCCAGACACCTCCTGTCCTTCAGGTCCCTCCAGACACCTCCTGTCCTTTGGATCCCCCCAGACACCTCCTGTCCTTTGGATCCCCCCAGACACCTCCTGTCCTTTGGATCCCCCCAGACACCTCCTGTCCTTCAGATCCCCCCCCCGACACCTCCTGTCCTTCGTGTCCCCCCAGACACCTCCTGTCCTTCAGATCCCCCCAGACACCTCCTGTCCTTCGTGTCCCCCCAGACACCTCCTGTCCTTCAGATCCCCCCAGACACCTCCTGTCCTTTGGGTCCCCCCAGACACCTCCTGTCCTTCAGATCCCCCCCAGACACCTCCTGTCCTTCAGATCCCCCCAGACACCTCCTGTCCTTCAGATCCCCCCAGACACCTCCTGTCCTTTGGATCCTCCCAGACACCTCCTGTCCTTCAGATCCCCCCCCAGACACCTCCTGTCCTTCGTGTCCCCCCAGACACCTCCTGTCCTTTGGATCCCCCCCCAGACACCTCCTGTCCTTTGTCTCCCCAGACACCTCCTGTCCTTCAGATCCCCCCAGACACCTCCTGTCCTTCGTGTCCCCCCAGACACCTCCTGTCCTTCAGATCCCCCCAGACACCTCCTGTCCTTCGGATTCCCCCCCAGACACCTCCTGTCCTTCAGATCCCCCTCCAGACACCTCCTGTCCTTCAGATCCCCCCAGACACCTCCTGTCCTTCAGATCCCCCCAGACACCTCCTGTCCTTTGGGTCCCCCCAGACACCTCCTGTCCTTCGTGTCCCCCCAGACACCTCCTGTCCTTCGTGTCCCCCCAGACACCTCCTGTCCTTCAGATCCCCCCCCAGACACCTCCTGTCCTTCAGATCCCCCCAGACACCTCCTGTCCTTCAGATCCCCCCAGACACCTCCTGTCCTTCAGAACCCCCCAGACACCTCCTGTCCTTCAGATCCCCCCAGACACCTCCTGTCCTTCGTGTCCCTCCAGACACCTCCTGTCCTTCGGGTCCCCCCAGACACCTCCTGTCCTTCGGGTCCCCCCAGACACCTCCTGTCCTTTGGATCCCCCCAGATACCTCCTGTCTTTCGTGTCCCCCCAGACACCTCCTGTCCTCTCTCTGGGGTGTGAAGAGAACCGGTGCCAGGGCAGCTCTCCCAGCCCCGGGAAGCACAGCCCAGCTTGTGCCGCTCCGTCCTGGCTCTCCTGCCTCAGCACAGCCGTGTTCCAGGCTGTTCCATCTCCCACCCGCGGGCACCGGGCTCTCCTGCCCGCCCCTGGCACCCACGTCCCGGGCGAAGCCTTTGCCCAGCACCTTGGTGTGGTGTGGCCGGGGAAGGGACAGAGCCTGGAGCCCTCTGGGCCCCCATCCTGCCCCACGGACAGCAGCAGGCAGGCCCGGGGCTGGGACACGGCGGGGCTGGAGGCGGTGGCACGGTGACAGCCGAGGCTGGCAGGGCTGGAGGCCTCGGTGCCGCGTGGGCTGGCGCTGATGGCAGCTCTGACCCAGCTCTGGGGCCAGCCCCTGTCCCAGCACGTGCTGAGTGTGCTGAGCCATTTGCACGGCCGATGTGTGTGAGCACCTGTCTTGGGGTGACTTTATGATCCTGGTATCCCCAATCCTCTGGTTTATGTTATATATTAAGTTCTGCACCTTTAGGACTGGCTTTGAGAGCAAGAGAGGGGGAAGAAGAAGCTGCAGTTTGTGTTAAGGAAAACATCACTCCCACACATCCCGCTCCTGGACTGTGGTGTCTGCAGCACGGACAGACAGCGGGACAGAGCTTCTCTCTGGCTTTTAGTTAGTTTTAGCTAGCTGAGGCAGAGGAGTTCCCTGGACCTTTGGTTTTTTCCCTTTTCCTTGGATCTGTGCAAGCCTGCTCTGGACTGAACACCCAGCCAAACCCCGGAGCTCAGGCCTGTGGCCCACCGGGGCCTGGGCCTCGGCACTTTCCAGCGCTGGAAGGACTGATAAGAACCTGAGCGAGCCGAGCTACACCACATGAAAAGGACTTTTCTTCCTATATTTGCCATCCCATCGAACAGCGAGAGGTTTTATTATTTAATATTATTCAATTTCTGTTAAATAAGCAGCTTTTTCCACTTCTCTCCAAGGATTTTTATTTTTTTTTTTGTTCCTTTCCCGGACCAGTTGGTGGGGAGGGGCATTTCCCGGGGAAACCCCCATTTAGAGTTTTCCTCCCTAATTTGCCCTAAACTAGGACAGCACCTGAGCTCACCTGTGCGTGAGGTTGTGGGCACCGGTCCTGGGGCAGCAGAACTGCAGCGGGCCCCGGTCCCGGGCAGCAGAACCGCAGCGGGTCCCGGGCAGCAGAACCGCAGCGGGCACCGGTCCCGGGCAGCAGAACCGCAGCGGGTCCCGGGCAGCAGAACCGCAGTGGGCACCGGTCCCGGGCAGCAGAACCGCAGCGGGCACCGGTCCCGGGCAGCAGAACTGCAGCGGGCACCGGTCCCGGGCAGCAGAACCGCAGCGGGCCCCGGTCCCGGGCAGCAGAACCGCAGCGGGCCCCGGTCCCGGGCAGCAGAACCGCAGCGGGCACTGGTCCCTGGCAGCAGAACCGCAGCGGGCCCCTCCCAGCGCTGAGCTCTGACCCCAGCCCCGGCCACGGCTCCGCTCCTGCTCTGCCCCGGCCCCTCCCCAGCATCCGCCCGGGGGTGGCGAGTGTGGCTACTGACACCCGGCCCGGCCTCCCGGTGCTGCCACCCGCTGCCACCAGCAGCACACGGAGCCCCCGAGCCGCGGCCTTTGGGCTGTCCGTGAGGCTGGGCTGACAGACGGACACGGCGCAGGGATGTCCGTGAGGCTGGACTGACAGACAGACACGGCGCAGGGCTGTCTGTGAGGCTGGACTGACAGACGGACACGGCACAGGGCTGTCCCTGAGGCTGGACTGACAGACGGACACGGCACAGGGCTGCCCCTGAGGCTGGACTGACAGCAGCTGGGACTGACAGACGGACACGGCACAGGGATGTCCGTGAGGCTGGACTGGCAGCAGCTGGGACAGACGGACACGGCGCAGGGATGTCCGTGAGGCTGGACTGGCAGCAGCTGGGACAGACGGACACGGCGCAGGGATGTCCGTGAGGCTGGACCGGCAGCAGCTGGGACAGACGGACACGGCGCAGGGATGTCCGTGAGGCTGGACTGGCAGCAGCTGGGACAGACGGACACCGGCGCAGGGATGTCCGTGAGGCTGGACTGGCAGCAGCTGGGACAGACGGACACGGCGCAGGGATGTCCGTGAGGCTGGACTGGCAGCAGCTGGGACAGACGGACACGGCGCAGGGATGTCCGTGAGGCTGGACTGGCAGCAGCTGGGACAGACGGACACGGCGCAGGGATGTCCGTGAGGCTGGACCGGCAGCAGCTGGGACAGACGGACACGGCGCAGGGCAGTGGGGCTGCACAGGGTGGGATGTTCCTGTGTGCGGGAGCTCGGCCAGCGGCAGCAGCTCGAGCTGGGTGCGGTGGCTGCTGCCGGGAGCCCTCCCTGGCTCTGCCGGCTCAGCCCGAGCTGCGGCCGCTCCTGCCCGGACCCAGCGCCCTCCCCAGAGCCGCTGCCGGGGCCCGGGCACGGTGACTCTGCCAGAGCCCCCGGGACACCCGGCGTGGGTGGCACCGACCCACCCGCGTGGGGTTCCTGCTGCAGGACAACTCCTCCGGCACAGAGTGACCTGTCCAGCTCCTCTGGGCTCCTCTTCCCCACGGCACGGCCCCACAGCTGGGCCGGCACTGCAGGGGTGGCCCCCAGGCTCCGGGAGCTGCTCACGGGCACAGGAGAGGAGTCCAGGCTGGTCGCTCCTCATCCTTGTCGGCAGCTGAGGAGCTTTGATGAAGCCGCGCCTGCTTTGGTTGGATTTGCCCAAATCGCAGCTGCTCATTAACGGCTAATTAACACCACAGCCCCTTCCCGTCCCGCGGGCAGCAAGAGCCGCCCTGCACTGGCAGGGCTCGGCACGGCCCAGTATGGCCCAGTATGGCCCAGAACAGCCCAGAACAGCGCACTGGGTCCGGTGTGCCCAGCTGTGCTGCCCTGGCAGGGAGCTGAGACCTCTCCTGGCTGTCCCTGCAGAAGAAGGGGCCATGCCCCCATCGGCCGGGCCCGTCTGTCCGGTCACTGGCCACCGTGTCCATCCGTGCCTGGTGCCGCTGCAGCCCTGGGGCTCTCTGAACTTCCAGACCGGGTCCCAGGGCCTGAGGGAAGCTGCAGAGAGGTTCTGCTGGCCCCCACCCTGCGGGAGGATGAGCAGGTCAGTGCCTCGGCAGCAGGAAGTTCTGTGGAGCCGGCGCCGAGCGCTCCGGTGTCGCCGAACACTCATCTCTGTTTGCCGAGGGATTAAGGCTCCTCAGCTTTAATCCACCTCAGCCAACGCCTGGGCAGCCCCGGGAAGCTTGTGCCGGTTTCTGGGACGCAGCTGCCTCTCCATGGGCCACGGTGGGAGCAGGGATGGGTTCGGTGGCAGCCACCGCCCCACCAGGGGGGATGCAGCCCCTGCCCCTCTCACCGGCCCTGTTCAGACATCGCCCCACGAGTCCGGGGCATTGTGCCAGCCAGCGCCTCTCTCGGTTCTCTGGGCGCTCCAGGTGACCCTGCCCAGGTTCCTCTGCCCTTCTGGACCACCAGCTTGGCCCTGCCCAAGCAGCAGGCACAGGGGACCACCCTGCCCAGGCGTTTGGCAGCGCCAATCCGATGGGAATGCCCTTCCACCTGGGCTGCACCACCAGCACTGCACCCACAGCAGGCACCAGGGCTTCGTGCCCGCTGGCCCGTGGTGCGCCGCATCGTGGGCTCAGCCCCGTGCCTGGATACCGGCACCTGTCCAGACAACACACTCCCACACGCCAAAAACATCTTGCCCAAGTGCCGCATCCCTCCCGCAGCGCCTCGCCCTGCAGGGGGGCAGGGGGAGGCTGTGGCACGACCCCCCTGCCCCGGTGGCCCCAAAGGCCTCTTGGCCCTGTGTGGTACCCGCTGCTCTTGCGGGGCCCAGGGACCTGTGGCACCGGGGAGAGAGCTCAGGGTGCCCGGGGGGGAGCAGGCGCTGGCTGCAGGGTCTGGAGAGAGGGTGTGGAGCCGGTGACGGAAGCAGGGCAGGGGTGTTTGGGTGACTCAAGCAGCAACGGGATGGTTTGGGCATGTTTTGGGCAATTCAGGCTTCATGCACATCCAGGGGCGTGGGCAAGATTGGGGGGAGCAGCGCAGGGTCCCCCTCTCTACCCCAGCTGCCGCGGTGCCAGGGTTAGCCCTGCACCCGCAGCCCGGGCTCCGAGCACTGCAGAGAGGCACAGGAGCCCCGCTGGCAGTGGGGAGGGCTTTGGGGGGATGGAGAGAAGGATGAGGAGCTGCTGGGGATGAAGGCAGTGCTGACCCCGGGCGGGAAGGTCTCTGCCCTTCGCTCTCATCTCCTCTGCGGAGGGCACAGCCCACGGGGACAGGGCCACCTCCTGCAGCACAGCCATTTGGGGACCAGGGAACCCCTGCAAGGAGGGACCCCAGCTCCCGGAGGGAGCCGTGGGGAGGGCTGGCCCGCGAGTTTCTGCAAGGGCTGGGCCGTTGTGTCATCCCCAGGGGCGGGGAAGGGCCAGGTTTTAAAGGTGCGCTGGTGGCGGGCAGGAAGCAGCGGAGGAGCTCCGGGCACCTGCCAGGGCAGCGCGCTGTGCCAGCGCCGTGCGCAGGTAGGAGAGCTCGGGCGGAGCGGAGCTGGCCGCGCACTCCGGCCGTGCCGGGAGCTGCAGGCGACAGGAGCGCACCCGCGATGCCCGGAATGGCAGGAATGCGGCAGCGCTCCCGGTGCCGGGGTGGGACCGCGGGCGTAGGGCGGCAGCCGCTCGGGGCTGGGGCACCTGGGCACCCCCGGCCGTGCTGGGGCGGTGGGAGGATGGCGCTCCCTGAGCCCGGCACGTCCCAGGAGCAGGACAGGAGGGCACGGCAGCCCGGGCAGGATGGCTCCCGGGAAGGGCCGGTGATGCCTCCGATGGCACGGGCGGGCTCGGCTGAGGAAGGGGCGGGCGGTGGGACAGGGCAGGACCCTCCCACAGCAGCCGCTGAGGTGGGTCCGCGGTGCGGTGGGGTTGTCCCCGTGGACAGGGCGCGACTCCATCCTACAGCCGCCCCCTTCGGGCACCGGGCAGGACCCCGGCACTGCGAACCGGGCAGGCAGCAGTGCCCGGGAAGGGGTGCTGAGCTGCCCCCAGCCCGCTCAGAGCAGGGCCCCCCAAAGCGCGCCCCAGCTGCTCTCCCTGTTCCCGTCACCCTCCGTCACTGCCCCAGAAAACTTCGCTTCTGCTCTCCCTCCCCAAAACAGCGCCGGCCTCAGCCTGTCCCACGAGACACCACCCTGCAGACGCTCCCCGGCCCCGCCGAGCTCCCAGCCCCAGCCCCAGCCTCTCCCAGCACTCTGCAGTCCCTGCCCCAGCAGACACACAACTCCTCCGCCACCCTCTCCCGACACCGTGTCCCGCACTCTGCCGGTAAAACCAGTCCCTTCTCCCGGGCGCTCCCTGGGGCCCCCGGCAGCCGCTCCCCCCGCAGCCGGTGCCGCTCTCCGGCTGCTCCCTGCGGGTGCAGACGTGCGCATTGTCCCGCGGGCCGTGGGGCAGCGGCGCCGCCGAATGTGCGAGGAACGGCCCCGGGCGGGGGCTCCCGTGGCTGTGCCGGGGTTCCCGTGGCTGTGCCGGGGTTCCCGTGGGTTCCCGTGACTGTGCCGGGGCTCCCGTGGCTGTGCCGGGGTTCCCGTGGCTGTGCCGGGGTTCCCGTGGCTGTGCCGGGGCTCCCGTGGCTGTCCCGGGGCTCCCGTGGCTGTGCTGAGGTTCCCGTGGCTGTCCCGGGGTTCCCGTGGGTTCCCGTGGCTGTGCCGGGGTTCCCGTGGCTGTCCCGGGGCTCCCGTGGGTTCCCGTGACTGTGCCGGGGTTCCCGTGGCTGTGCCGGGGTTCCCGTGGCTGTGCCGGGGCTCCCGTGGCTGTCCCGGGGCTCCCGTGGCTGTGCCGAGGTTCCCGTGGCTGTGCCGGGGTTCCCGTGGGCTCCCGTGGCTGTCCCAGGGCTCCCGTGGGTTCCCGTGGCTGTTTGGGGCTCCCGTGGGTTCCCGTGGCTGTCCCAGGGCTCCCGTGGGTTCCCGTGGCTGTTTGGGGCTCCCGTGGCTCACACCGCTGCCAGCTCCTTCCCTGACGCAGCCGGGAGCGAAAGCCGCGGAGCAGCGGCTGCGGCTGCCAGGGAGCGCTGCCCGCGTCGGGGAGAGACCGTGGCCCCGGGGAGGGTGGCAGGTGCCAACACCTCTGCCAGGAATCTCCCTGCCTTCGTCGGCAAGGTCGGTTACTCAAAGTTTCCGATGGGGCTGACGCCTTCTGAGGAAAGGGAGTGGAGCCCTTGCCCTGCTGCACGCCCACCTCCTCCCCCCGCCCGGGGAGGGGAGGGGGACAACACCTCCACCCTTTGAGTCCTCAGCCGCCCAGGCTTTCAAACCTCCACATTTATGGGCCGGATTCCATCTGATTCCGGTGCCGGCGGCCAGTTCGGTTCTGGGAACGTGTGGGGACCTGCCTGGGGCTGTCCGGACACGGGAACCACCCCGGCGCTGGTCTCCGCGGCCGTCTCGGCTCTGGGACATGCAGGGACCTGCCTGGGGCTCTCCAGACACCGGAGCCACCCCGGAGCCACCCCGGAGCCACCCCGGAGCCGCCCCGGCGCTGCCACCGCTGCCGTGGCCGCATCACGGCCGGGCTGAGCCCGGCTCCTCCCGAGGGCAGCACGGCCGGTGCCTCCAGCCCGGCATCTCTGCCAGGAACGGGCTGCGGGTCCCGCAGCGGCTCTCCCGGCCGCAGGAGCGGGCGGACAGAGCCGCTGGCAGGTGCCGCCAGCCCCGCAGGTGTTCTGCATGTGCACGGCCCAGGATGGGCAGCCGCTGTGAGCCCGTGGGACACAGGAGGCAGCGGAGCCCCTCTCTGCCGGCCCGCAGCGCAGGACGGAGCAGCCGTCCCGGCTCTCAGGCAGCGGCTGGACCCCCCTTTCCCCCGGCAGGGACCCCCGAGTCCCCCTCCCCTCTCCCAGCCCTTCCCGGGGCCGGGCCCAGCCCCGGGGCCTCCTGGCACGGGACCGATCCTGATCTGCGAGCACAAACAGCTCTGCCCGGGCAGATCCGAGCCGCGCTGACATCACCGGGCGGGGGGAGCCGGCTCCTGCCGAGACCTTTCCCCGGGCCGGGCAGCGAGCCCGGGGCACGGCTGGGACAGGGCAGCAAGCGAAAGGAAAAGCTGCTGGCGTGGCCCAGGGGCACGGAACGAGCTGGGGGGACAGGAGCGGACGAAGCCCCGCTGGAGAGGCGGCTCCTGGGGTGGGCAGGGCCCGGGCACAGCACCCACCGGCACCGTCAGGCTGCTTTTCGCTGCCAGCGCTTGTTTGCAGGCGTGGAGCCGGGGAGGAGCCGGGTCTGTGAGCTCTGGGCAGTGAGACACAGCCGCTCCGCACAGACACAGCCGCTCCGCACTGTCCCCCCGCGCTGTGACCCCTGCGGGAGGCTCGGTGTGGCACCGGCTGTCCCCGGGGTTCTGCGTGCTGGACACCTCGGGGCAGCCGAGCCCAGAGACCCCGGTGGGCAGCACCGTGTCCCCCCTGCCCGGCTGCAGGAGCTTGGGCCGGGGCATCTCCTGGCTCCTCTTGGCTCCTGTCCCGTGCCCCGCTCGCCCCTGAGGGCCACTGCAAGCCCTGACAGACCCCGCTGGCCCCGGGGCTGGCGCTCTGCCCTCGGGGATGGAGCTCAGGAGGGAACGAGCCACAGGAGGAGCTGCCCCTCGCTGCTGAAGCCCCCCGCTGCAGGAGATGCTGCAGCGCTGCAGGAGATGCTGCAGAGCTGCAGGAGGTGCTGCAGGGCTGCAGGAGATGCTGCAGAGCTGCAGGACGTGCTGCAGCGCTGCAGGAGATGCTGCAGAGCTGCAGGAGATGCTGCAGAGCTGCAAGAGATGCTGCAGAGCTGCAGGAGATGCTGCAGAGCTGCAGGAGGTGCTGCAGGGCTGCAGGAGATGCTGCAGCGCTGCAGGAGATGCTGCAGAGCTGCAGGAGGTGCTGCAGAGCTGCAGGAGATGCTGCAGGGCTGCAGGAGATGCTGCAGGGCTGCAGGAGGTGCTGCAGGGCTGCAGGAGATGCTGCAGGGCTGCAGGACGTGCTGCAGCGCTGCAGGAGCGCGGCGCTGGCACCGGCGCTGCGGGCAGGGAGGCTCCGCTGCCCGGGGGCGCTGGGTGAGCGCAGCTCCCGGAGCCCGGCACGCCCGTGCTCGATCCCTCCAAGCTCCCGCTGCTCACGGCCCGGTGCCGCGGCTGTGGAGGGTCCAAGTTATGGGGATCCAGTTTTTAGAGTTATTAGGAATGCCTCTGCCCGAATTAAGGTGCAAACCAGACCATATGCCAAAGTCAACAGTGTGAGTTTTATTTGACAGTAAACATGCGAGAGGGAGGGAGAAAGAAATAGAAAATAGGTGGGTGGACAGAAAGAGAGTGACAGAGATGAGAATAAAGAAAATATCACCATTCGTGGATCCCAAGCATTGATCCCCTCTCCAGCTGATCTTCTTGGTGGTGAAGGTCCCCCTGGGAAGCAGAATCCCATGGGTTTGTATACGCTCAGGCCAGGGAGGAAATCCCCCCTGGGATTGCCATTTTCTCTTAAAATGACTCCGGATTTGTCACGTGCAGTCCCGTGGTGGGTCAGGAATGACTCTGGGGGTCTCTGATGGGTGAAGGCACCTCCTCAGCTGCCCCTCACATAAATGTCCCGTGGATGTGGCCTGCCCAGGGCTCCCACAGCCAGTTTGGGTAAGGGAAGAGAGTTTCACTGCCCCTGAGCGGGGATTACAACACACCGAAACTTCCTCCACCCACCTCGGCTGAGGGGGAAATCTGAGCAAAGCTGCTCCCAGCAAACGGGGCTGTGGGCTACGGCCAAAGCAAGCCAGAGACGATTCTCAGCACGGCTGCTGGGTTTGGCCCGCATACTTTTCCTTGTTTACTTGTTTACTTCTCCCCTGAAGAATGGGTTTCCCTTTATCTAATCTCAGAAGCTTGAGTTTCAGTCCAAAGTTCCGTTCCTTAGGGAGGGGTGGGCTTCAATGGGCAAAATTTTATGTCAGTGTTTGAGGCATTAACTGTTTCAGTCTCTGACACAAGTGCATCCTGCAGCTTTGCCAGCAGGAGGGCAGGTTTGGATCAGGTACAATCTCACCCTGAGGTAGCCCTGGCTCTTTTCCTGGTGGCCACTGCTCACTGGGATGGAGCCTCTGTCTTCCTTGGGCAGGGGGAGAAGGGGGGACGGTGCAAGGACAGGGGGGCTCGTGCAGCAGCCCTGTGGGAGCACATGGACCTTCATTCCAGCAACCCGAGAATCACAAAATCACGGAATGGTTTGGCTGGAAAGGGACCTTAAAGCCCATCCAGTCCCACCCTGTGCCATGAGCAGGGACACCTTCCATGGGACCAGGCTGCTCCCAGCCCCAGGGTCCAACCTGGCCTGGAAAACTTCCAGGGATCCAGGGGCAGCCCCAGCTGCTCTGGGCACCTGTGCCAGGGCCTGCCCACCCTGCCAGGGAACAATTCCTGCCCAAGATCCCAAGATCCAGCCCTGCCCTCTGCCACTGGCAGCCATTCCCTGGCTCCTGTCCCTCCATTCCTTGTCTCCAGTCCCTCTCCAGCTCTCCTGGAGCCCCTTCAGGCCCTGCAAGGAGCTCTCAGCTCTCCCCAGAGCTTCTCCTCTCCAGGTGAGCACCCCCAGCTCTCCCAGCCTGGCTCCAGAGGGGCTCCAGCCCTGGAGCAGCTGCGGGGGCTCCTCTGGGCTCTCTCCAGCAGCTCCAGCTCCTTGTGCTGCTGTTCCCCAGGGCTGGGGCAGCTCTGCAGGTGGGGTCTGAGCTGGGCACAGGGGCAGAATCCCCCTCCCCTGCTGCCCACGCTGGGGGATCAGCCCAGCACAGGGGGTTTGGGAGTTCCTGTGCACTTGGACAGGGCACGTGGAGCTTCTCATCCTCTGACTCCTTGAGTTTGGCCGGATCCCTCAGGATGGCACATCAGGTCTGGACATGTTCAGCCTTCGGCTGTCGCTTCCTCCCGCCTGAGAATATTTATGTTTCTGATTTCCCCGTGTTTAACATGCAAACCACGAAGAAGTCGATTTCTCACTGAGCTTTCCCTCTCTGTCCTCTCTCCCCAGAGTCCTGAGCGCTGCGGAAGGCGTGCAGCAGGAGGATGGAGAGCAAGCCAGCAGTGAATGGCCACGCTGTCCCCAGCTCTCCCGGGGAAGACGTGTCAGGGACAAACCACTTGTGCCAGGACACGATGCCGTGCAAGCAGCAAAAAGCAGCTGGCAGGGACGTGTCGGGTCTGGAGGCTCCCAGGGAGCCCTCGGAGACAGCTGGCAGCATTGCAGGCGTCTACGTAGAGGCTTCAAAGAGGATAATGAGCTTTTATGAGGCCACCAGAGAGCATCTGCTGAGCCTGGATTCGGCCCTCTGCCTCCTCGAGGCCCAGGCAGCCACGGGCTCCATCTCCGACCCGCTGGGGAGCCGCCGTGTCCCCGTGGCAGAAGCCGTGCGGACGGGGCTGGTGGGGCTGGAGCTGAAGGAGAGGCTGCTCTCGGCAGACAGAGCCGCTACTGGCTTTGTGGACCCCTACACAGAAGAGAAAATCTCCCTCTACCAGGCCATGCAGAAGGAGCTGGTGGGGAGGGAGCAGGGCGTTCGCCTGCTCCAGGCCCAGATGGCAACCGGAGGCGTCATCGACCCGGCCAGCGGCGGCCGGCTGCCGGCAGATGTGGCCTGCGAGAGGGGATATCTGGATGAAGAGATGAGGCAGCTCGGCTCCGACCCCAGCCACGAGGACAGCAAAGTGTTCCTTGACCCCAGCACTATGGAGAAGGTCACTTACTCAGAGCTGAGGAACAGGTGTGTTGTGGATCCAGCCTCGGGCTTCCTCCTCCTGCCGCTGCAGATCACATTCGCAGGGCTGGGAGGGAGGGTGAGCAGCAGGGACCTGATGGACTCCGGCATCATCAGCTCCGATGTGTTCCGAGGCCTCGAGGAGGGAAGGGTCTCTGCCCAGGAGGTGGCGGAGAATGACATTGTTCAGCACTTCCTGCGTGGGACGAGGAGCGTGGCTGGTGTTGTGCTGCCCTCCGGGGAGCAGAAGAGCCTTTACCAGGCACTCAGGGAGCATCTCCTCGTGCCTGGGGCTGCTCTCATGCTCCTGCAAGTCCAGGCCTCCACCGGTAGCCTGACAGACCCCCTAAAGAACAAAAGCTACTCCGTGGATGAGGCTGTCAGGGTCGGTCTCATCGGCCCAGAGCTTTATGAGAAACTGTCTTCAGCTGAGAAATCCATCACTGGATACAGGGACCCCTCCAGTGGAGAAATGCTCTCCCTGTTCCAAGCCATCAGGAAGGGCTTTGTTCCCAGGGATCACGGCCTTTGCCTTCTGGAGGCCCAGGTGGCCACGGGGGGTGTCATCGCTCCGGGCAGGCACCTCCGTGTCCCCATGGAGACAGCCTGCGAGTGGGGGTACCTGGACGAGGCCACCAGCCAGCTCCTCTCCAGCCCTCCTGACGACCTCAAGGGCTTCTTCCACCCTGGCTCCAAGGAGAAGCTGAGCTACGCTGAGCTGCTCCAGCGCTGCGTCACCGATCCCAGCACGGGGCTCCTGCTGCTGCCGCTGGCTGGGGACGGCACTGAAGGATCCCAGGGAACACTCCTTGACCACAGGACCCAGACAGCTCTGGAAAACACACAGGTACCCATCGCTGTCGGGAAATTCAAGGGCAAGTCGGTGTCTCTCTGGAAACTTCTCTTCTCTGACTACATCCAGGGCGAGCAAAGAGCTTTGCTCGCTCGGCAGCTCCTGGCAGGAACGCTCTCCCTGCAAGGACTGGGAGAGGCCATCAGAGCCGCCGTTGAGGAAAACGCTGCCACTGCCAACGTCACCTTCAAGGGCCTGAGGGAGCAGGTGACGGCTGACCAGCTCCTGAGCTCGGAAATTATCAACAAAGACTTGTTTAAAAAACTCAAGGAGGGAGAAACATCGGCCAAAGAAGTCACCAGCATGGACACAGTCAGGAAGTACCTGCAGGGCACGGGAAGCATCGGTGGGCTGCTGCTCCCCGACTCCCAGGAGAAGATCAGCATCTACCAGGCAAAGCGGAAGGGACTTCTGAGGCCAGGAACGTCTCTGATCCTCCTGGAGGCACAGGCTGCCACAGGGTTTGTCATTGACCCCGCTGCCAACAAGAGGTATTCCGTGGATGAGGCTTTACGAGCCAACGTCATTGGCCCGGACGTTTACGACAAGCTGCTGGCTGCGGAGAAATCTGTCACCGGCTACAGAGATCCCTACACAGGCGACAAAATCTCCCTGTTCCAGGCCATGCAGAAGGAGCTGATCGTCAGGGACCACGGCATCCGCCTGCTGGAGGCGCAGATCGCCACCGGCGGCATCATCGACCCCGTGCACAGCCACCGCATCCCCGTGGAGGTGGCCTACAAGCGCGGCTACTTCGACAAGAAGATGAATTTGATCCTCTCCGACCCCAGCGATGACACCAAGGGCTTCTTCGACCCCAACACCCACGAGAACCTGACGTACCTGCAGCTGAAGGAGAAATGCATCACCGAGCCCTCCACCGGGCTCTGCCTGCTCCCTCTGAACAGCAGGAAGCGGCAGTTCATCGATGAGGCCACCAGGCAGCTGTTCAGGAGCTCCTGGCTGCCCGTCAGGTTCGGGCGCTTACGGGGGGAGAAGGTCTCCGTGTGGGACCTGCTGAACTCCGAGTACTTCAGCGAGGGGAGGCGCCGGGAGATTTTCAACCACTTCCAGCTGAGGAAGCTCAGCCTGGAGCAAATCCGACTCATGCTGGAGGAGGAAATGAAGAAATGGGCCCCCATCAAGTTCCCAGCCATGAGAGGCAATGTCAGCGCTTATCACCTGATGGAAACCGGCGTCATCGACAGGGCCCTGTTTGAGCAGGTGCTGGAGGGATCCGTCACCCCAGAGCAAGTCCTGCGCATGGACTCGGTCAGGAAATACCTCTACGGCTCGGGCAGCATTGGCGGGATTGTGCTCCAGCCATCCAACCAGAGAATGAGCATTTATGAGGCCATGAAGCAGAACATCGTGGTGCCAGGAGTAGCCCTGCCCCTGCTGGAGGCCCAGGCTGCCACGGGCTTCATTATTGACCCTGTGAACAACCAGAAGCTCCGTGTGGATGAGGCCGTCAAGGAGGGAGTCATCGGGCCGGACGTCCACGAGAAGCTGCAGCACGCGGAAGGGGCCGTGACGGGCTACAAGGACCCTTTCACGGGCAAGAAGATCCCCCTTTTCCAGGCGATGAAGAAGGGCCTGATCGCGGACAAGCAGGCCATGCAGCTCATGGAGGTGCAGATGGCCACAGGAGGCATCATCGACCCGACGTGTGGCCACCACATCCCCCTCGAGTCGGCCCAGCGGCGAGGCTGCCTGGATGAGGACACAAGCAAGGCCCTTTCCAAGCCCAGCGATGACCACAGAGTCTTCTGCCTCCCGGACAGCAAAGAGAGCGTGACCTACGCTGAGCTCATCCAGCACTGCCAGAAGGACGACGTCTCCGGCTTCCACTTGCTGCCTCTGGCACAGACAGCTGCTCCTGCCTACACCGACGAGCAAATCCAACGGATTTTCAAGGAAACAGCGGTGAAGGAGAAAGGAGTCTCCCTCTGGGAGCTCATGCACTCAGGGTACTTCACCCAGGAGCAGAGGAGAGACTTCACGGAGAGGTTCCGGTCCGAGGAGCTGTCGCTGGAGCAGCTGGTTGCTCTTGTGCTCAGGCTGGTGGGGGAGATGGAGATGAAAGCCAGGACCCAGATCTCCCTGGAAGGCCTGAGGGGCAGCGTCCCTGTGGTCTGGCTGCTGGACACGGGCATCATTTCTCAGAAGACGTTTGAAGAACTGGCTCAGGGCGTAAGAACTCCTGAAGAAGTGGCCGCAATGGAGAGTGTAAAGAGGTACCTGAAGGGCACAGGCAGCATTGCTGGGGTCTTCATAGAGGAATCCAAACAAAAGATGAGCTTCTATGATGCCATGAAAAACAATCTCCTCCTCCCTGGGGCTGCTCTGAGGCTGCTGGAGGCTCAGGCAGCCACAGGATACCTGACTGACCCTGCAACGAAGCGGAGCCTCAGCGTGAGGGACGCCGTGAGAGCGGCTGTGGTTGGAGAAGAGCTTACAGAAAAACTCCTTCTGGCCGAGAGGGCGGTGACGGGCTACACAGACCCCTACACCGGGAGCTCCATCTCCCTGTGCCAAGCGCTCAGGAAAGAGCTCGTCCCCCTGGCAGAGGCTGTGCCCCTGCTGGAGGCCCAGCTGGCCACGGGAGGGGTCATCGATCCCATCCACCACCTCCACCTGCCGCTCCAGGCTGCCTGCAGCCATGGCTTCTATGACGAGGACCTCAACCAAACCCTCTCTCAGCTGGATGACAGCACCAAGGTCTTTTTTGACCCAAACACCAAGGAGAACGTGACCTACCAGCAGCTGAAGGACCGGTGCATCCGTGAGGCTGAGTCGGGTCTGTGGCTCCTCCCTCTGTCGGAAAACGCAATGTTCTGTGTGGATGAGCAGACCATGAAGGTGCTGAAATCTGTGACCGTTTGTGTCAACGTGGGGCGGTTCAAAGGACAGACCGTGTCTGTCTGGGACCTCCTCAACTCCGAATACTTCTCTGACAGCCAGAGAAGAGAGCTGGTGCAGAAGTACAAAGACGAGAAGGCTGAAGTTCTACAGGAAATCACAACAATTATCACCACAATCATCCAAGAGACTGAGGCACAAGGCAAGAAGTTTGCATTCAAAGGCCTGCGGAAAAGAGTCTCCGCCAGTGACCTCTTCCAGTCCCAGCTGATAGACAAAAAAACCCTCGATGAGCTCAGCCAGGGGAAGAAAACAGTCAAAGAAGTCACTGAAATGGAGTCTGTGCGCAGGTACCTGGAGGGCAGCAATTTCATAGCAGGGGTCCTTATCCAGCCAAGCAAGGAGAAGATGAGCATCTACCAGGCCATGTGGAAGGGCATCCTGAGGCCAGGGACCGCCCTGGTGCTGCTGGAGGCACAGGCGGCCACCGGCTACATCATCGACCCTGAGAAAAACAAGAAGTTTTCAGTGGAAGAAGCGTTAGAGGTGGGTCTGATTGGAGGGGAGATTTTTGAAAAGCTGCTCTCTGCGGAGAGAGCCGTGACGGGCTACACCGACCCCTACACCAAAGCCCCGATGTCCCTGTTTGAAGCCATGAACCAAGGGCTGATTGTGAAGAGCCACGGCATCCGCCTGCTGGAGGCGCAGATCGCCACCGGCGGCATCATCGACCCTGTGCACAGCCACCGCGTCCCCGTGGAGGTGGCCTACAAGCGCGGCTACTTCAACCAGGAGATGAACCAGATCCTCTCCGACCCCAGTGATGACACCAAGGGCTTCTTCGACCCCAACACCCACGAGAACCTGACGTATATGCAGCTCCTGGAGAGATGTGTCCAAGACCCAGAGACTGGGTTGTACATGCTGCAAGTTGTGAAGGAGGGAGGAAAATATTTCTACATTGATGAGTCCACGAAACAGGCTTTGCGCTCAAAGCCCCTTCAGGTGACAGTTGGGAAGTTTAAGGACCAAACCGTTTCTGTCTGGGAAGTCCTCTGCTCTCACTACATCTCAGAGCAGAAAAGGAAAGAGCTGGTGATGCAGTACAAAAGCAAAACCCTAATGCTGGAAGACCTGATATCCCTCATCTTAAAAATCATCGAGGACACAGAGCGAAGAGGAGAAGCCCTCAGGGTGAAAGGACTGCGGGGGGAGGTGTCGGTATCAGAATTGTTCAACTCTGAGATAATTGACAAGAAAACTCTGGATCAGCTGCAGGATGGGAGTCTCACGCTTGCCAGCCTCACGAAGAGGGACACCATCCAAAGGTACCTGGATGGCACTGGCTGCATAGCTGGGGTTCTCCTGCCACTGAGGAAAGAGATGATGAGCATCTACCAGGCGCTGAAGAAAGGCCTCCTCACAGAGCAATGTGCACTGGGGCTGCTGCAGGCACAGGCGGCCACCGGCTTCCTCCTGGACCCCCGGAACAACCAGAAGCTCTCAGTGGACGAGGCCATCTCGTCCGGGCTGGTGGGCAGCGAGCTGCGTGAGCAGCTGCTGTCGGCAGAGAAAGCCGTGACGGGATACACAG
Source organism: Periparus ater (assembly GCA_032357785.1). Lineage (NCBI taxonomy): Eukaryota > Metazoa > Chordata > Aves > Passeriformes > Paridae > Periparus > Periparus ater. Next base: position 155,887,877 of record CM063609.1, on the reverse strand, counting down.
ATCCCCAAACAGGAAGTAAAGTATCTCTCTTCCAGGCTGTAAGACAGAAGATAATAGTCAGAGACCACGGCATCCGCCTGCTCGAGGCCCAGCTTGCCACTGGTGGCATCATTGACCCCTGGCATGGCCACCGCCTGCCCGTGGAGGTGGCCTACAAGCGTGGACACCTGGACGAGGACATGTTCCTCCTGCTCTCAGATCCAGATCACGGCAGCAAAGGCTTTATAGATCCAAACACGCATGAGAAGATCAGTTACAGCCAGCTCCTGCAGAGGTGTGCCCAGGACAGGGAGAGCGGCTGGTACCTGCTGCAGGTCCTGGAAAAGGAGGGCGACTACTTCTACATTGATGAGCAAACCAAAAACGCCCTGCTGTGTACCAAGGTCCAGGTGCCCGTGGGAAAATACAAGGGACAGGTGTTATCGCTGTGGGAGCTTCTCTGCTCCGAGTACATCACGGAGGAGAAAAGAAAAGAGCTGGTGAAAAAATACAAAGCGGAATCCCAACACATCGTGCAAGGAATGATTGAGACAATACTGAAGATCATTAGGGAAAAAGAAGAGGACAGAAGTGATGTGTGGTTCCAGGGAATCCGACAGCAAATTACAGCATCAGAACTGCTCAGTGCAAAAATAATTACAGAGGAAACAATAGAAAAACTCCAGAAAGGAAAAGAGACGGCACAAGAAATAGCACAAACAGAGAGTGTGAGGAGGTACCTTGAGGGAACTGGGAGCATCGCCGGCGTGCTGGTGCCCTGCAAGGCTGACCCTGGCAAGGTGGAGAAGATGAGCATCTACCAGGCCATGTGGAAGGGCATCCTGAGGCAGGGCACGGCGCTGGTGCTGCTGGAGGCACAGGCGGCCACCGGCTTCATCATCGACCCGGTCAAGAACCAGAAGCTGTCGGTGGACGAGGCCGTGTCCTCTGGGCTGGTGGGCAGCGAGCTGAAAAACAAACTACTCAGTGCCGAGAGAGCAGTGACGGGCTACACCCACCCCTACACGGGACAAAAGATGTCCCTGTTCCAGGCCATGAAGCAGGAGCTGATCGTCAGGGACCACGGCATCCGCCTGCTGGAGGCCCAGATCGCCACTGGCGGCATCATCGACCCCGTGCACAGCCACCGCCTGCCCGTGGAGGTGGCCTACAAGCGCGGCTACTTTGACCAGGAGATGAACCAGATCCTCTCCGACCCCGGTGACGACACCAAGGGCTTCTTCGACCCCAACACCCACGAGAACCTGACGTACCTGCAGCTGCTGCGCCGCTGCGTGCCCGACCCCGACACGGGGCTGCTGATGCTGCAGCTGATGGACAAGGGCTCCGTGCTCTACCAGCTGCCCGAGGATGCCCGCAAAGCCCTGCAGGCCGCCCGCACCACGCTGCCTGTGGGGCTCTTCCAGGGCCAGAGCGTCACCCTCTGGGAGCTCCTCTTCTCCCGCTACGTCCCCGACCACCGGCGCCAGGACCTCCTGCGCCGCTACAAGGCGGGGACGGTCACCATTGCCGAGATGATCGACCTCCTCACGGCCATTGTCACCAGGGCTGAGACCCCGGGCCAGAGCGCCGAGGTGGCCCCCAAGTCCCCAGAAAGGGAGGTCCCGCCCCAGCCCAGCCAGAACGGCAGTGCCTCAAACTCCCCGAAGGAACGGGAACAGAAACGGGACCAGGAGCGGGAGCAGGAGCTGGAGAGGTCCCTCAAGTCCCACACCGTCGAGGTGTCGGCAGGCGGCTTCCACGGCAGGAAGGTGTCCCTGTGGGAGCTCCTCTTCTCCAAGTTTGTGTCGGAGGCCAAGCGAGGGGAGCTGCTGGGCCAGGTGCGGGCCGGGAGCCTGGCGCTGGCCGAGCTGGCCACGCTCCTCACCCGCCTGGTGGAGGAGGCGGCGCAGCGCAGCAGCAGCGTGAAATTCACGGGCCTCAGGAGGCAGGTGAGCGCCTCGGACCTGCTGGACTCCGGCATCATCGACACGGGCACGCTGGCCGAGCTGGTGCAGGGCGCCAGGACGGTGCAGGAGGTGACGCAAATGGCCTCGGTCAAGCGCTACCTGGACGGCACGGGCGTCATCGCCGGCGTGCTGGTGCCCTGCAAGGATGACCCTGGCAAGGTGGAGAAGATGAGCATCTACCAGGCCATGTGGAAGGGCATCCTGAGGCAGGGCACGGCGCTGGTGCTGCTGGAGGCACAGGCGGCCACCGGCTTCCTCGTCGACCCGGTCAAGAACCAGAAGCTGTCGGTGGACGAGGCCGTGTCCTCTGGGCTGGTGGGCAGCGAGCTGCACGAGAAGCTGCTGTCGGCTGAGCGGGCCGTGACGGGCTACTCTGACCCCTACACGGGCGACAAAATCTCCCTCTTTCAGGCCATGAAGAAGGAGCTGATCGTCAGGGACCACGGCATCCGCCTGCTGGAGGCCCAGATCGCCACCGGCGGCATCATCGACCCCGTGCACAGCCACCGCCTGCCCGTGGAGGTGGCCTACAAGCGCGGCTACTTTGACCAGGAGATGAACCAGATCCTCTCCGACCCCGGAGACGACACCAAGGGCTTCTTCGACCCCAACACCCACGAGAACCTGACGTACCTGCAGCTGCTGCGCCGCTGCGTGCCCGACCCCGACACGGGGCTGCTGATGCTGCAGCTGATGGACAAGGGCTCCGTGCTCTACCAGCTGACCGAGGATGCCCGCAAAGCCCTGCAGGCCGCCCGCACCACGCTGCCTGTGGGGCTCTTCCAGGGCCAGAGCGTCACCCTCTGGGAGCTCCTCTTCTCCCGCTACGTCCCCGACCACCGGCGCCAGGACCTCCTGCGCCGCTACAAGGCGGGGACGGTCACCATTGCGGAGATGATCGACCTCCTCACGGCCATTGTCACCAGGGCTGAGGCCCAGGGCCAGAGCGCTGAGGTGGCCCCCAAGTCCCCAGAAAGGGAGGTCCCGCCCCAGCCCAGCCAGAACGGCAGTGCCTCAAACTCCCCGAAGGAACGGGAACAGAAACGGGACCAGGAGCGGGAGCAGGAGCTGGAGAGGTCCCTCAAGTCCCACACCGTCGAGGTGTCGGCAGGCGGCTTCCACGGCAGGAAGGTGTCCCTGTGGGAGCTCCTCTTCTCCAAGTTTGTGTCGGAGGCCAAGCGAGGGGAGCTGCTGGGCCAGGTGCGGGCCGGGAGCCTGGCGCTGGCCGAGCTGGCCACGCTCCTCACCCGCCTGGTGGAGGAGGCGGCGCAGCGCAGCAGCAGCGTGAAATTCACGGGCCTCAGGAGGCAGGTGAGCGCCTCGGACCTGCTGGACTCGGGCATCATCGACACGGGCACGCTGGCCGAGCTGGTGCAGGGCGCCAGGACGGTGCAGGAGGTGACGCAAATGGCCTCGGTCAAGCGCTACCTGGACGGCACGGGCGTCATCGCCGGCGTGCTGGTGCCCTGCAAGGCCGAGCCCGGCAAGGTGGAGAAGATGAGCATCTACCAGGCCATGTGGAAGGGCATCCTGAGGCAGGGCACGGCGCTGGTGCTGCTGGAGGCACAGGCGGCCACCGGCTTCCTCGTCGACCCGGTCAAGAACCAGAAGCTGTCGGTGGACGAGGCCGTGTCCTCTGGGCTGGTGGGCAGCGAGCTGCACGAGAAGCTGCTGTCGGCTGAGCGGGCTGTGACGGGCTACTCTGACCCCTACACGGGCGACAAAATCTCCCTCTTCCAGGCCATGAAGAAGGAGCTGATCGTCAGGGACCACGGCATCCGCCTGCTGGAGGCGCAGATCGCCACCGGCGGCATCATCGACCCCGTGCACAGCCACCGCCTGCCCGTGGAGGTGGCCTACAAGCGCGGCTACTTTGACCAGGAGATGAACCAGATCCTCTCTGACCCCGGTGATGACACCAAGGGTTTCTTCGACCCCAACACCCACGAGAACCTGACGTACCTGCAGCTGCTGCGCCGCTGCGTGCCCGACCCCGACACGGGGCTTTATTTCCTTAATATTTTTAGAAAATAGTTATAAAACCTTTTGATTTTTTTCTTTGCGGAAGAATGTTGCTATTGTGAATATTTCTTTTACTGCTGGTGTTTGTCTTTCTTTTTCTTAATTTTTTTACCATTTCTGATCCCTGTGAGGGAATTTCCTTCGTGATCTCTTTTCTTTACCACCACCCACCCACATCAGATGCAGCTTTGAAGTGCCTCCCCCCCAAGCAGTGTTGTTGCATTGCGTTGTGCCTCTTTCTTTGGTTGCCTTTCAGGAACAGCAGAACCAGCCTGGGTTATCTCAGGCCATTTTGGTGAAGTGTGTCATCCTCATTTTCCTCACACAGGTTGAAGTGCAGGTCTTTGTTCCATTTGGGTGTTGCTGTGGGTGGTATTTTTATTCTCTGCCTCTCTTTTCTTGCCTGTGCCAGATATCCTCAGTAGCTTTGCAGGAGGGTATTTGGGTATTTGGGTTGCGGCTTTTCAAGCCAGGACAGCGTGGAGAGCAGATTTCCGCACGGGCAGGACGCCAGGCCTGCCTTGTGTGTCACTGGCACTGGTGGGACACATCATCTGTGTTTGCTCTCCGTGCCTCAGCCCATCCTGCTTTTCCGGGAGTGTCTGGAGTACAAAGAGCCTCAGCCCAGAGTGGTCTGGTTTCTCGCTGTGCTTTCCCTCCCTCCTTGAAGCCTCCGTGGGGATGGATCCTCGCAGGAGCAGAGAGTGGACACGGCTGTGCCGTATTTTAGTCTGTCCATCCCCAGTGGAGCCTCCGTTCCCTCCTGCTCCCGTTGCCCTGCTGTGTCCTGAGCTGGCTCAGCCCACACGCGGCGCTCCCGCAGAGGAGCAGCCCCGCAGCCACTCTTCCCTGCACTTCAGGGATGAATAACTCTACTGCTGTTTAATGGAAGGAAACTTACCCTCCTTAAATGTGCTGCCTTGGGCTGTTTGCCTTGATTAACCTGCTAATGTCCTGGAAAATGGACTTTTGGCCACAGCTTGTACAGCTGGTGCCTGGGAACAAGCGTGGAGGAGCTGTGGGACACCTCGCCGTAACCCGCTGTGGAGCCCAGAGAATTGCACGGGCTCAGAAAGGGACGGGACAAATGAACGGGAGAGAAGTCCCAGAATCATGGAACAGTTTGGGTGGGAAGGGGCCTTCTTGTCCCACCCCCTGCCATGGGCAGGAACACCTCCCAACAGACCAGGCTGTTCCAAGCTCCATCCAGCCTGGCCTTGGACACTTCCAGGGATCCAGGGGCAGCCACAGCTGCTCTGGGCACCCTGTGCCAGGGCCTGCCCACCCTCACAGGGAACAATTCCTTCCAATATCTGATCTACACCTACGTCCTTCCAACCTGAAGCCATTCCACCTCACGCCGTCACTCCAGGCCTTTGTCCCAAGTCCCTCTCCAGCTCCCTCATAGCTCCCTGTGGTTACTGGAAAGCCACAATAACGTCTCCCAGGAGTTTTCTCATCCTGGGAATCCAATTCTCCCTTCCAGAGAGGCAAACAGGAACAGCCTGTGCTGGGTCACCGACCTGCATCGGTAACGTCCGACCGTGCCGGTGCCAGCGCGGTGCCCCCGCGGCTGCTGCACTGTGGCACAATTTGGGACACTCAAGGACAGGGCACAAAGCCACCCTGGGCTCTGGCAGCACCCAGAGCGGGGCCCTGGGATGGGCAGGAGCTGAGCAGAGGCCTCCAGTGACGCTGCTCTTGGCCGCACCGGAGCTCCGGGCCAGCTCTGCGGTGCCACTCCAGCACGGGCAGTCACCAGGAGTGGGGAACTGCAGGGGAAAGGAGATCCCACTGCAGAACCTTCAGAGCACCGAATCCTGCCGGGCTCTGCCAAATCAGGCGTCGTGGGTGGTGGCAAAAGGAAGGAGGAGCCTCACTGGGCTGTAGTTCCCAGGAATGGGTTTATTCAGGAGAGGGGATGAGCACAGGGGTCTGGGCTGGCAGAAATCAGGACCAAAGAGAGCCCAGAGCCCCTCTGTGCACTGGGTTTTATCTCAGGGGCGGGAACAGTCCAGGAGCCAATGGGAGCTCACGGAGGGAGGGGTAAGGGGAGGAGGTGACAATGTCAGGGACCAATGAGGGTACAAAGAAGGCGGGAACACAACATAACAACCAATAACGTGTCGAGGAAGGGATGATAGACATGGAAGGAGAGGTGGGGTTTACGATGATGGATGGGGAAATAGGGCAGGGTAAAGGTGATTGACGGGGAACATTCAGGAAAACTTGGAAGGGTTTTTATAACAGACAACTGGGGCCAAACCAGTAAAATCAACAGGGGGAAACAAGAACGTACTAACAAGTTTTTAACAAACTCTTAACAAAATTAAATAAAGAACTACAACACTCCAGGATATTAAACACTGGGCACAGCCAGAGGGCCAGCCCCTGCCCGGGGACCTTGTCCTCTGTGCCACGCTGCCTCCTCCCTGCCTCCCTCCCTCCCCACCTTCTGCCCATGGAATCGTTTGTGTTGGGACCACGGGATCCAAACACTCCCCCAGCACGAGCAAGGCTGTTTCTAGCCCATGTCCCCTGATATCACATCCACATGTTTATTGAGCTCTTCCAGGGATGGGGACTCCACCACTGCCAGGGCAGCTGGGCCAGGGCTGGGCAGCCCTTTCCAGGAGGAATTTTCCAATATCCCACATAAACCTGCCCTGGCCCAGCCTGAGGCCATTCCCTCTCCTCCTGTCCCTGTTCCCTGGGAGCAGAGCCCGACCCCCCCGGCTGTCCCCTCCTGCCAGGGACTTGTGCAGAGCCAGAAATTCCCCCTGAGCCTCCTTTGCTCCAGGCTGAGCCCGTTCCCAGCTCCCTCAGGAATTCTCCAGCCCCTTCCCAGCTCCCTCAGGAATTCTCCAGCCCCTTCCCAGCTCCCTCAGGAATTCTCCAGCCCCTTCCCAGCTCCATTCCCATCTTTGGAATGGAGTTTCCCATCTCTGGCTGGGGAGATGAGGGCCTGGGGCATCTCTGAGGGATGGGCTGACGGAGCTGGCCTGGCCAGCCCTGAGGAGACACAGCTGAGAGGGGACCTGTGCAAGGGAGGGAGGTGTCAAACCAGGCTTTGCTCCGTGGTGCCAACCACTGGGACGTGAGACAATGGCAGGGACTGACGCCCAACAAGCTCCACCTGAAGATGAGGAAGAACTTTGTTCCTGTGCAGTGACGGAGCACTGGAACTGAGTCCAGAGAGGGTGTGGAGTGTCCCTCTCCAGAGATATTCCAGAGCCCTCTGGACACGATCTGTGCCGAGTGGTCTGTGATGACCCTTCCTGAGGACCTCCACCATGGGTCCTTCCAGCCTGACCATCCTGGGATTCTGTGAGTCTGGGATTTTGTAATCCCACCACACCCAATCCAACCCACAGCCCCTCCATGCCACATTTGAGGATCAGCTGCTGGAAAAGCTGAAAGTGGAAAACACAAGAACCGAAGGCCGAGCTGAGGTGGGGACTCAGCTCTCCCCTCCCTGCAGCCCAAAGCTGACCTGCTGGGGAAGCCCTGGGTCCCTTCTGGTGCAGCTGAAATACCCTGTGCCCCAGCTCTCCACAGCACAGCAAACCCCATGAGCACCTCCTGGATCCCTGGGTGTTGGGAAGAGATTCCTCCCCGTGAGGGTGGGCAGGCCCTGGCACAGGTGCCCAGAGCAGCTCTGGCTGCCCCTGGATCCCTGGCAGTGCCCCAGGCCAGGCTGGATGGGGCTTGGAGCAACCTGGGATAGCAGAAAGTGTCCCTGCCCTTGGCACTGGAGGTTGGATCTGGATGATCTTTGAATTCCCTTCCCACCAAACCATTCCACGATTCCATGACTCCTTCACTCCTGGCAGAGGCACATCTGCCTTGGCTCCGTGTGCAGCCCCGTGGGCACATTTTGGGAGTGCTTGGCCAAGCACCACGAGCTGCCACAACTGGCACGGGTCTGCAGGTCCCCAGAGGCCACATCTGCTCTGGCCACAGTGGCCACGCGTGTGGCACTGCCCTGCTGAAGGTGTTGGTGGCCGGGCACCCCACGGGCTGAGCGGGCTCAGCTGGGGAGCACAGGCTCAGCCACCCCAGGCAGAGCAGCCACGTCATGGGGGGCAGTTATCAAATGATGGTCTCTGGGACACAGATCACCTGTCACCTGTGTCCTGGGAGTGGGGATGGTGATGGTTTCTGGGACACAGATCACCTGTCACCTGTGTCCTGGGAGTGGGGATGGTGATGGTTTCTGGGACACAGATCACCTGTCACCTGTGTCCTGGGAGCGGGGATGGTGATGGTTTCATGGCACAGATCACCTGTCACCTGTGTCCTGGGAGTGGGGATGGTGATGGTCTCTGGGACACAGATCACCTGTCACCTGTCACCTGTGTCCTGGGAGTGGGGATGGTGATGGTCTCTGGGGCACAGATCACCTGTCACCTGTCACCTGTGTCCTGGGAGTGGGGATGGTGATGGTCTCTGGGGCACAGATCACCTGTCACCTGTCACCTGCATCCTGGGAGCGGGGATGGCACAGATGGCTGACCCTGACCCTCAGAGAACGGCAGTGGAGCTCCATCTTTGGCCAGATGGGCAAAAGGGCAGAGCCCACCAGCTCCAGTTAGATCTGCACGTCCTCCAGCACCCAAGGAGGGCTCTGGAGATGCTCCACAGCTGCGGCTGTGGGAGGTTCAGGGGATTTGGGCCCCCTGGGAGCAGGCTCTGACCGAGCAGAGCTCTGTCCACACCTGTGCCCTGTCCCAATGTGCCTCGGGGGACAACAGGAGTGTGGCTGGAGGCAACCTGGGCCAGATCTTGAACGTGATCCTTCGCCTCGCTGTGCTCCAGAGCTGCCGAGGGAAACTCGGCTCCCAGGAAGCCAAATGATACAGAAGTTCCCTGGGAAAGGTGCGGGAAGCAGCTGCAGCCGTGGCGCACCCCTGGCACCACCCCAGTGACGCTGACACCGTCCCTGCAGCCCTGCACCACCCCAGCACCCCCAGATTGCCTCCCTCCCTGACCCTGCCGCAGGCCAGGTGCCCCGAACATCAGGAACATCAGGAAAAGCCCGGCGGATCCGTTTTTCTCGGGAATCATGAGTCAGAGAGAGGACACTCGATAGTCCCTTTCCCACAGAGATCATATTTGTGCGATCCCTCCCAGCCAGCATAAAGAGCATTTTTGTTTGTGTCCGTGTCTGCCCGTGCCCGTCCCCTGGGCGCGGGGATGGGCCGGCTCCGTGTGGCTTTTGAAAGGGAACATTTTTGTAATTCTTTCCTCCGGAGGCGCCTGCCCCGCGCGGTGCGGCCGGCTGGGAGGAGGCGGAGCGGGGCCGGCGGCCGGGGGTACCTGCGGGCAGGTGACAACAGCGGTGGGGGGTCCCGCCCTGCCCGGGGTCCCGCCCTGCCCAGGGTCCCATCCTGCTCAAGGGTCCCATCCTGCTCAGGGTCCCGCCCTGCCCGGGGTCCCATCCTGCTCAGGGTCCCGCCCTGCCGAGGGTCCCACACTTCCGAGGGTCCCCCATTTCCGAGGGTCTCACGTTTCCGAGGCTCCCACACTTCCAAAGCTCCCACATTTCCGAGGCTCCCACATTTCCGAGGCTCCCACATTTCCTTGGCTCCCACATTTCCGAGAGTCCCACATTTCCGAGGCTCTCACACTTCCAAAGCTCCCACATTTACGAGGGTCCCGCCCTGCCGAGGGTCCCACATTTACGAGGGTCCCACATTTCCTTGGCTCCCACATTTACGAGGGTCCCACATTTACGAGGGTCCCAGACCCCCGAGGGTCCCACATTTCCGAGGCTCCCACATTTCCTTGGCTCCCACATTTCCTTGGCTCCCACATTTCCGAGGCTCCCACATTTCCGAGGCTCCCACATTTCCGAGGGTCCCGCCCTGCCGAGGGTCCCACATTTCCTTGGCTCCCACATTTACGAGGGTCCCACATTTACGAGGGTCCCAGACCCCCGAGGGTCCCACACCCCTCGGGTCCAGCTCTGGCCGCCCCCCAGCCCCGCTGGTCCCGAGTCTCTCGGCGGCTCCGGGCCCCGGGAAGCGCCGGGACCGCCGGAGCTCCGCGGCTCGGGCCAGGCACGGATTTCTCTGGTTCCCGGTGTCCCCCGTGTGACAGAGCGAACTCCGGCAGACACGCTGGCTGAGCCCTGCGCTCCTCGTGTCCCTGATCCTCGGGGACCGATGCCTTAAACCGGCTGATTTCTGACCAGACAAGGGAAAGCGCTGGGCAGCAGCAGATCCTCTGATAAGGATTCCTGCTGATAAGGCACCGCTGACTCGGCTCCGCCAGCACGAGGAGCAGGGACAAACAGCACCACGGCATTAGGCGAGGTCAGAAACCACCAGAGACCCCCAAAGACCCCCCAAGCACCCCCCACCCCACCCCCCGATTGATTTCGGAGGCTTCCTGCAGAGGATCCACGTGGTTCACAGTGCTGTATCCTGCAGTGTAAAACTGGGGAAAATACGCGGACACTCCCTCCTAAACCAGAATGTAAATCAACCCCCTGGATTCTTGTTTTGTGAGCCCCCACCCCCGATGGATGGGCGGTGATACCTTTCCTCTCTATTCTATTCTATTCTATTCTATTCTATTCTATTCTATTCTATTCTATTCTATTCTATTCTATTCTATTCTATTCTATTCTATTCTATTCTATTCTATTCTATTCTATTCTATTCTATTCTATTCTATTCTATTCTATTCTATTCTATTTTCTTTTTCTTTCTTTCTTTCTTTCTTTCTTTCTTTCTTTCTTTCTTTCTTTCTTTCTTTCTTTCTTTCTTTCTTTCTTTCTTTCTTTCTTTCTTTCTTTCTTTCTTTCTTTCTTTCTTTCTTTCTTTCTTTCTTTCTTTCTTTCTTTCTTTCTTTCTTTCTTTCTTTCTTTCTTTCTTTCTTTCTTTCTTTCTTTCTTTCTTTCTTTCTTTCCTTCTTTCCTTCTTTCCTTCTTTCCTTCTCTCCTGCTTTCTTTCTTTTCTTTTCTTTTCTTTTCTTTTCTTTTCTTTTTCTTTTCTTTTCTTTTCTTTTCTTTTCTTTTCTTTTCTTTTCTTTTCTTTTCTTTTCTTTTCTTTTCTTTTCTTTTCTTTTCTTTTCTTTTCTTTTCTTTTCTTTTCTTTTCTTTTCTTTTCTTTTCTTTTCTTTTCTTTTCTTTTCTTTTCTTTCCTTTCCTTTCCTTTCCTTTTCTTTTCTTTCCTTTTCTTTCCTTTTTTCCTTCTTTCTTTCTTTCCTTCTTCTTTCCTTCTTCCTTTCTTTCCTTCTTTCCTTTTTTTCTTTTTTTTTATTTTCTTTCTTTTCTTTCTTTTTCTCTTTCTCCTTATATATTTTCTTAATCAATATATTCAGACTTCTAAATTTTTATAGACAATATTGAAAATGGCCACATCCTTCCTCTCCACTCAAAGGAACTGAAGCAACCACATTGTTTTAAAATAATCCTGGTCATGTACACAGGTGTCACTGGGTGTTGTTTCACTCTGGTGGACTCGCAGGGGTGGATTAATGAGATTAATTACAAGGATTAATGAGAACTCTGTCTTCCAAGATGTTTCCAAGGGCTGCCATCCCCACCTCAGGCACGGGCTCTGAGCATCTCTCTCCACAGGAGAACATCCTCAGCAGCCACAGGCCCAGGGAGCAGCTGGAAGGGAGCCGGGAGCGGTGTCAGCACTTGAGCTCTGCCACCGGAGGTTTCCCAAATCAATCAGCCAAGGAAAACCCTCCCCGCACACCCCAGCGCTGAAACATCCTTGGGAAAGGCATCTCCCAGCCCTCTGATGTGGTTCTGCTCCTGCCAAGCCTCCCACACCTTCCGGCAGGTGAGGCCGCGGGGCTGGGGATGCCGGAGCCCTGGCGTGTCCGTGCCAGGCTTCCTGCTGTGAAAAATGAGCTTCACATCATTTTTATAGAATTTAAAATTTTAATTAAAAAAAAAAAAACAATTAGGAGAAAAAAAATAAAGTAAAATATACAGATACAGCCGGGTGTCTCTGCATTCACCCCACTGACAAAGGATTGTCCCTTAAAAACAGAACCCTGCTACAGATCCAGAAATTCTCACACATATCCAGAAATTCTCACACATATCCAGAAATTCTCATCCATATCCAGAAATTCTCATTCATATTCAGAAATTCTCATTCATATCCATAAATTCTCAATCATATCCAGAAATTCTCATCCATATCCATAAACTCTCATTCATATCCATAAATTCTCATCCATATCCATAAATTCTCATTCATATCCAGAAATTCTCATCCATATCCATAAATTCTCATCCATATCCAGAAATTCTCATGCATATCCAGAAATTCTCACACATATTCATAAATTCTCATACATATCCATAAATTCTCACACATATCCAGACATTCTTCTTATGATCTTTGGTGTTCTTCTGTTTAGTTTTCTCTTGCCCCCTTCCCAATAGATCAATCCTCTTGGCGCCATCGAGATTTACATTCCCTGATACCAGAAATGCAATAAATTCCTCCCCCAGAGTTCTGGGCACTGCTGTCTTCATCTGGATAAGAGAATTTACAAATCCAGGAGTTCTCCAGCTATTTTTTTTTCTTCTCAGTCTTTGGGTTATACAAACAAAAACATTTTTTTTATTTTAATACTATGCCATAGCCTAACATAAATGTATTATACCACTATTTCTAAATTTCATCAATAAAGAAATAAAGAAAACTATATTAATACAACAAAAATTTCCCATTCTTATCCACATAACATTCACTTTAATATTTACGAAAAGCCAACAATATAAAATGTGTCTGTAACACCGGGAAGCTGCAGGACCAGCGAGTGTGGGGTGTCCCGGGGGTCTGCGCCCCTCTCTGTGCCCCTGGAGCTGCAGGGGATCCACATCATCCACGGACAGATCTGTGGGGATCCACATCATCCACAGACAGATCTGTGGGGATCCACATCATCCACAGACAGATCTGCAGGGATCCACATCATCCACGGACAGATCTGCAGGGATCCACATCATCCACGGAGAGATCTGCAGGGATCCACATCATCCACACCACCCATGGATCTGTGCGGATCCACACCATCCATCCACCCACAGATCTGTGGGGATCCACATCATCCACGGACAGATCTGCAGGGATCCACATCATCCACAGACAGATCTGCAGGGGATCCACATCATCCACAGACAGATCTGTGGGGATCCACATCATCCACACCACCCATGGATCTGCAGGGGATCCACATCATCCACCCACCCACTGATGGATCTGTGGGGATCCACACCATCCACAGACAGATCTGTGGGGATCCACACCATCCACAGACAGATCTGTGGGGATCCACACCATCCACAGACAGATCTGTGGGGATCCACATCATCCACCCACCCATGGATCTGCAGGGATCCACATCATCCACAGACAGATCTGCAGGGATCCACATCATCCACAGACAGATCTGTGGGGATCCACATCATCCACAGACAGATCTGCAGGGATCCACATCATCCACGGACAGATCTGCAGGGATCCACATCATCCACCCACCCACTGATGGATCTGTGGGGATCCACACCATCCACAGACAGATCTGCAGGGATCCACATCATCCACAGACAGATCTGTGGGGATCCACATCATCCACGGACAGATCTGCAGGGATCCACATCATCCACAGACAGATCTGTGGGGATCCACATCATCCACCCACCCACTGATGGATCTGTGTGGATCCACATCATCCATCCACCCACAGACAGATCTGCAGGGATCCACATCATCCACCCACCCACGGATCTGCAGGGGATCCACATCATCCACGGACAGATCTGTGGGGATCCATCCACCCACCCACGGATCTGCAGGGATCCATCCACCCACCGATGGATCTGTGGGGATCCACACCATCCATCCACCCACGGACAGATGTGCAGGGATCCATCCACCCACCCACCCACCGATGGATCTGCAGGGATCCACACCATTCACCCACCCACCGGTGGATCTGCACAGCCTGCCCGGGCACCCCTGCACCTGCACGAGGCCTCCAGGGTTCGCTCCGGACTGGGAGCAGCTTCCCCGTGGGGTGGGCAGCTGCCAGCCCATCCTCCTGCAGCTGTTTCCACAATTAATTAATCAGTCCAGGATTAATCCCTCGCTCCTCTGGGCTCCTGCTTGGTTCTGCCCTGGAGAGGGGATGTCCTGGGAGGGGCACCAGCATTTCCAGCTCTGTCAGAGGCTCCTGCTGCCTGTCAGGGAGCTGAGGCTCAGATCCTCACTGCGGGTGCTGCCGCCTGTCCCGGGCAGCCAGGGGACAGCGGGTCCGTGTGGCTGCTCCGGGGACACGTCCCACACCTGCAGCCGCTCAGAGGAGCCGTGGCCCGGGCTCTGGAGAGGGTGACAGTGAGCTCTGCACAGCTGGAACGGGAGCTGCGGGGAGATAAACCACAGCCCGGCTGGCAGGGCAAAGAAACCTCCCGGAAAGCTGCGAAATGCTGGGAGGCTTCTAAATGAGCTGTGCCTGCTCCAGGGAGGGCTCCGGGGCCGCTGGAACACTTGGGAGGAGTTTCCTGCGTGGCCGTGGCCGTGCCCGAGGAGAAGGGGGAACCAGTGTGGAATAACTCGGTGATGCTGCTCTCGCTGGGCCCGGGCTGAGCTGAGCTGGGCTGAGCTGAGCTGGGCTGAGCTGGGCTGGGCTGAGCTGAGCTGGGCTGGGCTGAGCTGGGCTGGGCTGAGCTGAGCTGAGCTGAGCTGAGCTGAGCTGGGCTGAGCTGGGCTGGGCTGGGCTGAGCTGAGCTGGGCTGAGCTGAGCTGGGCTGAGCTGAGCTGAGCTGAGCTGAGCTGGGCTGAGCTGGGCTGAGCTGGGCTGAGCTGGGCTGAGCTGAGCTGGGCTGAGCTGGGCTGGGCTGGGCTGAGCTGGGCTGAGCTGAGCTGGGCTGGGCTGAGCTGGGCTGGGCTGAGCTGAGCTGAGCTGAGCTGAGCTGAGCTGAGCTGGGCTGAGCTGGGCTGAGCTGAGCTGGGCTGAGCTGAACTGAGCTGAGCTGGGCTGAGCTGAGCTGGGCTGAGCTGGGCTGAGCTGAGCTGAGCTGAGCTGGGCTGAGCTGGGCTGAGCTGAGCTGGGCTGAGCTGGGCTGGGCTGAGCTGAGCTGAGCTGAGCTGAGCTGGGCTGGGCTGAGCTGGGCTGAGCTGAGCTGGGCTGAGCTGGGCTGAGCTGGGCTGGGCTGAGCTGGGCTGGGCTGGGCTGAGCTGAGCTGAGCTGAGCTGAGCTGAGCTGGGCTGAGCTGGGCTGGGCTGAGCTGAGCTGAGCTGAGCTGGGCTGGGCTGAGCTGGGCTGAGCTGAGCTGGGCTGAGCTGAGCTGAGCTGAGCTGGGCTGAGCTGAACTGAGCTGAGCTGGGCTGAGCTGGGCTGAGCTGGGCTGGGCTGAGCTGGGCTGGGCTGGGCTGGGCTGAGCTGAGCTGAGCTGAGCTGAGCTGAGCTGGGCTGAGCTGGGCTGAGCTGAGCTGGGCTGAGCTGGGCTGGGCTGGGCTGAGCTGAGTGAACAGAGAGGTGGGGTCCTTCTGCCCACAAGACCCCTGCACCCCTCACGCTCTCTCCTGCTGAGGATGCAGCCCAGGAGGAAGAGTTGCTGCAGCCCAGCTGGGATGGCTGAAGCTCCGGTGAAATCACAAAATCACCGTGGAATCACAGACTGGTTTGGGCTGAAGTGTCCCCAAAGCTCCAGTCCCACCCCTTCCATGGGCAGGGACACCTTCCACCATCCCTGGCTGCTCCGAGCCCGGTCCAGCCTGGCCTTGGACACTTCCAGGGATCCAAGGGCAGCCACAGCTGCTCTGGGCACCCTGTGCCAGGGCCAAACCACCCTCACAGGGAGGGATTTCTTCCCAATACCTCCTCTAAACAAATCCCCCATTTTTCAGTTAAAAACCGTCCCCCCTTGTCCTGTCACTCTCTGCCCATGACCAGAGAAATGCAATTAGTGAAGTTCCAGTTGTGCTGCAGTTCCCAAGCTCAGCATCCGGCAGGCTGAGAGCAGATGTCGGGCAGGGAAGGGTTCAGAGCAGGGAGCGAAGCCACCGGGACCGGGTCCTGCATCCAGCTCTCCCCCGAGGACAGGGGACCTCCAGCCCAGGTGTGTTCCCTGGAGCCAAACCCCGCCGTGAGTCAGAGGCAGAAGCTCCCCGCGTGCTGATCAGCCAGTCTGGCGAGCGCCCACGCCAGCAGGAATGCGCTCCCGGAGCAGGACACCCAGGAAAGGCAGGGCCGGGGCCGCCCTGCAGCCCCTCCTGCACACGGGACACCGAGTCAGCCACGGCCACGCGGGACACGGTCACACGCCGGGCTGTGACACACACTGTCCCCGCTCACGGGACCCGCACACGCCTTGTCCCGGGTGTCCGGGCTCCCAGGGAATCACCCCAGAGCCCGCAGGACCCCGCAGAGCCCCTCAGGACCCCACAGAGCCCCGCAGGACCCCTCAGGACCCCGCAGGACCCCGCAGAGCCCTGCAGGACCCCACAGAGCCCCGCAGGACCCCACAGAGCCCCGCAGGACCCCGCAGAGCCCCGCAGGACCCCGCAGAGCCCCTCAGGACCCCACAGAGCCCCGCAGGACCCTACAGAGCCCCTCAGGACCCTACAGAGCTCCTCAGGACCCCACAGAGCCCCGCAGGACCCCGCAGAGCCCCGCAGGACCCCACAGAGCCCCGCAGGACCCCACAGAGCCCCTCAGGACCCCGCAGAGCCCCGCAGGACCCCACAGAGCCCCGCAGGACCCTACAGAGCCCCGCAGGACCCTACAGAGCCCCGCAGGACCCCGCAGAGCCCCGCAGGACCCCACAGAGCCCCGCAGGACCCCACAGAGCCCCACAGTACCTTACAGAGCCCCTCAGGACCCCGCAGGACCCCACAGAGCCTCGCAGGACCCCGCAGAGCCCGGCAGGACCCCGCACGGCTCCGGGCACGGGGGGTCACAGGGAGCCCACGCGGTCACACACACCGAGGCACAGACACAGACACCTGTGTGTGTGACACAGACACCCGTGTGTGTGACAGAAACACCTGTGTGTGACAGAGACACCCGTGTGTGTGACACAGACACCTGTGTGTGTGACACAGACACCTGTGTGTGACACAGACACCTGTGTGTGACACAGACACCCGTGTGTGTGACACAGACACCCGTGTGTGACACAGACACCTGTGTGTGACACAGACACCTGTGTGTGTGACACAGACACCCGTGTGTGACACAGACACCTGTGTGTGACAGAGACACCTGTGTGTGTGACACAGACACCTGTGTGTGACACAGACACCTGTGTGTGACACAGACACCTGTGTGTGACACAGACACCTGTGTGTGTGACACAGACACCTGTGTGTGTGACAGAAACACCTGTGTGTGACACAGACACCCGTGTGTGTGACACAGACACCTGTGTGTGACACAGACACCTGTGTGTGACACAGACACCTGTGTGTGTGACACAGACACCTGTGTGTGTGACAGAAACACCTGTGTGTGACACAGACACCCGTGTGTGTGACACAGACACCTGTGTGTGACACAGACACCTGTGTGTGTGACACAGACACCTGTGTGTGTGACACAGACACCCGTGTGTGTGACACAGACACCTGTGTGTGACAGAGACACCTGTGTGTGTGACACAGACACCTGTGTGTGTGACAGAGACACCTGTGTGTGTGACACAGACACCTGTGTGTGACACAGACACCTGTGTGTGACAGAGACACCTGTGTGTGTGACAGAGACACCTGTGTGTGACACAGACACCCGTGTGTGTAACAGAGACACCTGTGTGTGACACAGACACCTGTGTGTGTGACACAGACACCTGTGTGTGACACAGACACCTGTGTGTGACACAGACACCTGTGTGTGACACAGACACCCGTGTGTGTGACACAGACACCTGTGTGTGACAGAGACACCTGTGTGTGTGACACAGACACCTGTGTGTGACAGAGACACCTGTGTGTGTGACACAGACACCCGTGTGTGACACAGACACCCGTGTGTGTGACAGAGACACCTGTGAGTGACACAGACACCTGTGTGTGACACAGACACCCGTGTGTGACACAGACACCCGTGTGTGTGACACGGACACCTGTGTGTGTGACACAGACACCCGTGTGTGTGACACAGACACCCGTGTGTGACACAGACACCTGTGTGTGTGACAGAGACACCTGTGTGTGACACAGACACCTGTGTGTGTGACACAGACACCTGTGTGTGACACAGACACCCGTGTGTGTGACACAGACACCTGTGTGTGTGACACAGACACCTGTGTGTGACACAGACACCTGTGTGTGTGACAGAGACACCGTGTGTGTGACACAGACACCTGTGTGTGTGACACAGACACCTGTGTGTGACACAGACACCTGTGTGTGTGACACAGACACCTGTGTGTGTGACACAGACACCTGTGTGTGTGACAGAGACACCTCTGTGTGTGACACAGACACCTGTGTGTGTGACACAGACACCCGTGTGTGTGACAGAGACACCTGTGTGTGTGACACAGACACCTGTGTGTGACAGAGACACCTGTGTGTGTGACAGAGACACCTGTGTGTGTGACAGAGACACCCGTGTGTGTGACAGAGACACCTGTGTGTGTGACAGAGACACCCGTGTGTGTGACAGAGACACCTGTGTGTGTGACACAGACACCTGTGTGTGTGACACAGACACCTGTGTGTGTGACAGAGACACCTGTGTGTGACACAGACACCTGTGTGTGACAGAGACACCTGTGTGTGTGACACAGACACCCGTGTGTGTGACAGAGACACCTGTGTGTGACACAGACACCCGTGTGTGACACAGACACCCGTGTGTGTGACACAGACACCTGTGTGTGACAGAGACACCTGTGTGTGACACAGACACCTGTGTGTGACAGAGACACCTGTGTGTGACACAGACACCTGTGAGTGTGACACAGACACCTGTGTGTGACAGAGACACCCGTGTGTGTGACACAGATACCTGTGTGTGACACAGACACCTGTGTGTGACACAGACACCCGTGTGTGACACAGACACCCGTGTGTGTGACACAGACACCCGTGTGTGACACAGACACCTGTGTGTGTGACACAGACACCCGTGTGTGACACAGACACCTGTGTGTGACACAGACACCTGTGTGTGACACAGACACCTGTGTGTGACACAGACACCTGTGTGTGACAGAGACACCTGTGTGTGTGACACAGACACCTGTGTGTGACACAGACACCCGTATGTGTGACACAGACACCCGTGTGTGTGACACAGACACCTGTGTGTGTGACACAGACACCTGTGTGTGTGACACAGACACCCGTGTGTGTGACACAGACACCCGTGTGTGACACAGACACCCGTGTGTGTGACACAGACACCCGTGTGTGACACAGACACCTGTGTGTGTGACACAGACACCTGTGTGTGTGACACAGACACCCGTGTGTGTGACACAGACACCTGTGTGTGTGACACAGACACCTGTGTGACACAGACACCCGTGTGTGTGACACAGACACCTGTGTGTGACACAGACACCTGTGTGTGACAGAGACACCTGTGTGTGACACAGACACCCGTGTGTGTGACACAGACACCTGTGTGTGACACAGACACCTGTGCAGGCTGACAGGAGCACAGCCACTGTCACCAATGTTCCCACGCACACCCGTGGCCAGCGCTGTCCCTTCTCTGTCAGCCCAGGCGTGGCCACAGGGTCGGGCTTGCTCTTTGTCCCGGCCGGGGGACAGGGACAGCTGCAGGGTGCTGGCAGCAGCTCCCAGAGACAGATGCCACCAGCCCAGATCCGTGGAGACCCCCGTGGGGCCCTGGGCAGGGCTGTCCAGGAGCGGCGGAGCTGTCAGGGAGAGCCGAGCCCAGAAGCCTCGAGGAAGGAGAGGTGTCCCAAGGTTGTCCTCGGGCTGCTGCCGCCCCCAGCCCCCGCCACCCCCGGGGGTCCTGTGTGCTCCGGCTCCGCGTCCCAGCTCTGCTCCCGTGTGTCAGCACAGGCAGCGCCTCCCTGCCGGCCCCAGGGCGGGGACGGAAGGGTTTAAATGGGGCTCCTGCCTCCTCTGCTCACCTGGCTGCGAGTCGGCGACAGGAGGAGGAGGAGGTGGAGGAGGAGGTGGAGGTGGAGGAAGAGGAGGAGGAGAAGCGGAGCCTGCCGGCCATCCAGCCGCTCTGGATACACGTCCAGGAGGTAGGACAGAGCCCACCTGGGGTCATCGAGGCCACCACAGGGAACCTGCACGGGAGGCGGGGACCTCAGCTCTATCCCAAACTGCAGCGCAGGGAAGGGGTGGCTGCTGAAACTCCCGGCGCCGGAGAGCAGGAGATCTCCAGGCAGAACTTGGTCCTTTTTGGGAAGGGACAAAGTGACCGAGTGGCAGCAGGCCCGAGCGGAGCTGCTGCTCTGTGGGATGTTTTGTGCCGCCAGCGCTTCAGCCGAACTGGGATGCGGGAGGGAAACAGCCGGAGCTGCGGGACCCGCCGGACCCCGCCGGACCCCGCCGGACCCCGCCGGACCCCGGGGCTGAGCGGTGGGGCCGGAGCGGTGGGGCCGGAGCGATGGGGCTCGCTGGGATCCGGGGGCAGGAGCGATGGGGCTGGAGCGATAGGGATCGCTGGGATCCAGGGACCGGAGCGGCGGAGCTCGCTGGGATCGAGGGGCTGGAGCGGTGGGGGTCTCTGGGATCCGGGGGCAGGAGCAGTGGGGATCGCTGGGATCCAGGGAATAGAGCGGTGGGGCAGGAGCGGTGGGGCTGGACTGGAGCGATGGGGATCGCTGGGATCCGGGGGCTGGAGCAATGGGGATCGCTGGGATCCAGGGACCGGAGCGGTGGGGCTGGACTGGAGCGATGGGGATCGCTGGGATCCGGGGGCTGGAGCGATGGGGATCGCTGGGATCCAGGGAATAGAGCGGTGGGGCAGGAGTAGTGGGGGTCTCTGGGATCCAGGGAATGGAGCGGCGGGGATCGCTGGGATCGCTGGGAATGGAGCGATGGGGATTGCTGGGATCGAGGGGCCGGAGGGATGGGGCTGGGCTGGAGCGATGGGGATCGCTGGGATGCAGGGAATGGAGCGGTGGGGATCGCTGGGATCCAGGGGCCGGAGCGATGGGGATCGCTCGGATCGAGGGGCCGGAGGGATGGGGATCGCTGGGATCCAGGGAATGGAGCGATGGGACTCGCTGGGATCGAGGGAATGGAGCGATGGGGATCGCTGGGATCCAGGGAATGGAGCGATGGGGATCGCTGGGATCCAGGGGCAGGAGCGGTGGGGATTGCTGGGATCCAGGGGCTGGAGCGGATCCAGGGGCTGGAGCGGAGGGGGTCTCTGGGATCCAGGGAATGGAGCGGCGGGGATCGCTGGGATCGAGGGGCCGGAGCGATGGGGATCGCTGGGATCCAGGGGCCGGAGGGACTGGTGGGATTTCCCTCCCCGAGGCGCGGCCAGACCTGGGGACCCCCGCCCTGTGGGGCCACCCCGGCTCGCTCCGGCTGGAAAACCGCTTCCACTGGAGCGTCCTGGGCTGGGCCGCCGCAACAGCTCGCAGAGCCAGCCAGCCCCTGCCCCGGGAGCTGCAGCCCAGCCCCGGCATCAGGAGGCTGATTAGAGAGCGGCTAATGACAGGCTGCAGCTGACTTCGCAGCGCAGGGTGTTCACACGACATCCGTGTCCTACAAAGGTGTCGCCGGCTCCAGGGTGTGACACCGCACTCGGGGACCCTGCAGGCGGCACACCCAGCCCGTCACCTCCCGGCTGCACCCTCGGGGTCGGGCAGGGGGGAGAGGAGCTGCTGCCAGGGAGGCGCAAGGTGGGACAGAGCCACGGGCAGGGTCCCCGGAGAGCAAGGGCTGGGATAAATCTCTGCCCCATCGTGGTGCAGCTGCCCCAGCATCAATCCAACGCTTAAATGGATCAAAAGCAGTGACTCAGAGACTTTCTGACTGTTAAGTAAACAGTCGGAGACTTAAGCTGTGACCCTGATAGGGAGCTAAACGTGTCATTAATGTCAGTCAGCACAGTTTACGGGAGATGGGTGTTCCCAAAGAGATGCTCTGGGTTTCGATTCTGCTGTTTTCACAAGACCGTGGCCTCATCACTGCACAATGCTGGAGATGCTGAAAGTTTGTTTACAAGGCTTCCCAAGGGGACCAGGTGACAACGTGAGACATCCTGGGAGTGGGTGGCATCCCTGCCTGTGGCAGGGGTTGGAACGAGATGAGTTTGAAGGTCTCTTCCCACCCAAACTATCCTGAGATTCTGTGATGCATCTGTGACTCCTGCATTAAATAATACGGAGCCCAGGTTTGCAGGACGGGGTTTGGGGTCTCTGCCCACCCAGAGGCCTCAGAACAAGCAGAGACCCAGAGAAGCCAGAGACCCACCCCAGCTGCAGCAGCAGCAGCACAGCCGGGGGAAAAGCCTCTCTCAGCTGAGAGCCACGGCTGCCCCTGGATCTGAACAGCCACTCCTCCATCCCTGAGGTTATTCCCGAGTCCCACGGACTGCCAGGGTGGTGTGGGATCAGGAGATCCACACAGAGTGCTGGGCTCTGTCACCCTGTGTCCCACCGCGCTCACGGCCAGCCTGTGACCAGCACAGGCCGATGCTCTCAGGAGGACAGGGAACTACTGCAGCACCTGCCAGCACCTCTCTGAGGCTGTGCCATCGTGTCAGGAAGCCACTGCTGTCTCTCGGCATGAGCTGAGCCTGGGAAGAGACCAGCAGGGAAATGTGGCTGTCCCAGGGCAGCTCCAGGGGGCAGGGAGGGAGCGATGCCTCGAGAGGCTCCCTGGAACAGAGGCTGGACAGAGTTAAAGGAATAAAGCAGGTATTTGTTAAAAAAGCCTTGGGCAGTACCAGAGCTGGCTGTGGCTCTGCCCAAGGTGGACAGTGGGTCACAGCTTTTCACACTTTTGGTGCATTTTTTTTGTGCATTCACAAATTTTGGTGCATTTACATATCGGGGTTAATTGTCCAGCTACAGCTGGAAGTCCCATCCTGCCAGTAACTGCACCCAGTTCACTGCTGTTTGTACTTTTGGGGCCTGAGTCTGTGACGGTGACCTTGGTTTTTGGGCTGCAAAAGGATTGTTTTGTCTGACTGAACTATGAGGAGAACTTGCTAACACTCTGTGAAACTCAGAGTTACATCCTGATGCAGCAGAGGATCTGAAAATTACGAAAGCTAAAACTGAAGGTGTCAGGAGCAGCGGTCCTGTCTGGTGTGGACACCCAGTGGCATCAGCCCAGAAGTGGTGGTTGTGTCACCAGGAACAGAAGAGGAAAGGGGTTGGGGCCACGGGCTTGAGGCAGTGTGGGGCTCTGAGAGAGCAGCTGGGGAGCTGCAGGGTGTCCACGCTGCTGGGATGATGCTCCTTTGTGTGGTGCTGTCACTCAGCTGGGACGTGCCCGCAGAGCTCTCTGGCCAGCCCAGCTGCAGCCTGGCCCTAGGACTGCTCTGAGGGAGCAGCAAAGCCCCAGAGGCCACTCCCTGCTCCTCCCTGTGGTCACCTCCAGGGAGAGGCTTCCCCCACACCCGCTGTGAAAACCGCACACGGACTTGTGTCTGACCACAGGCTCCGTTTGTTTCTGCCTCCCCAGACACTCTCCGTGCCCCACAGGAGCAGGATTCCTCCCCGAGATGATGCAGAAGATGAGTGGATGCTCCCAGAACGAGTCGAGCAGCACAGGGAGTAACCCTGCTGCAGCTGAACACAGAGAGACGGCTGGGGGTGGGAGCAGCTTCATCGCCGGAGTCTTCATCCAGGCCAAGAACAAGAAGCTGAGCGTCTACGAAGCCATGATGAGGGGGCTGCTGACCCCGGGCACGGCGCTGGTGCTGCTGGAGGCGCAGGCGGCTTCGGGGCTGCTCACGGACCCCGTGAGGAACGAGCAGCTCTCGGTGAAAGAGGCGCTGGCTCAGGGACTCATCGGCCGGGACTTCTACGAGAAGCTGCTCTCGGCAGAGGGAGCGGTGACAGGGTACACAGAGCCCTACACAGGACACAGGATCTCCCTGTTCCAGGCCATGAAGCAGGAATTCATCGTCAGGGAACACGCCATCCGCCTGCTCCAGGCCCAGATGGCCACGGGCGGCATCATCGACCCCGTGCGCGGCCACCGTGTCCCCGTGGAGGTGGCCTACAAGCGTGGCTACTTCGACCAGGAGATGAGCCAGTTCCTGTCTGACCCCGAGAATCAAACAAGGACCTGCTTCGACCCCAACACCCACGAGAACCTGACGTACCTGCAGCTGCTGCGCCGCTGCGTGCCCGACCCCGACACGGGGCTGCTGATGCTGCAGCTGATGGACAAGGGCTCCGTGCTCTACCAGCTGACCGAGGATGCCCGCAAAGCCCTGCAGGCCGCCCGCACCACGCTGCCTGTGGGGCTCTTCCAGGGCCAGAGCGTCACCCTCTGGGAGCTCCTCTTCTCCCGCTACGTCCCCGAGCAGCAGAGAGAGGAGCTGCTGAGGAAATACAGGGCGGGGACGGTGACCATCCTGCAGATGATGAGCATCCTCACCGCCACCATCACCGCGGCAGAAAGGGAGAACGGGGCTCTGGGCTCAGCCAAAGCCAAGGACAAGGTGAGGGCGTCACCCCCAGCTCAGGACACGCAGGCCCAGGAGCAGCAGCTGAGGAAGTCCTTGAAGTCCGTAACCGTCCGTGTCACCGCCGGGGAGTTCCGCGGGCAAAACGTTTCCGTGCTGGACCTGCTCTTTTCCAGCTACGTCCCTCAGGGGAAGCGGCAGGAGCTGCTGGAGCTGTACAGGGCAGGGATACTGACCACGGAGCAGGTGGCCACTGTGGTCACCACCATCGTGGACCGAACAGAAGCTGCAAACGCCGCGCTCGTGGCAAGTGCCAGGAGCCCACACGGGGCAGCGGCAGCGGCAGGGGAGGATGGAGAGGATTGTTCAGCGCTCCTGGATGATGCCTTGAAGTCCACCACCATCACTGTGCTGGCTGGGGAGCTGCAGGGAAAGCAGGTGTCCCTGTGGGACCTGCTCTTCTCCGACTGCATCTCCGAGGAGAAGAGGCAGGAGCTGCTGGAGCTGTACCATGAACAGTTATTAACTCTGGAGCAGATGACAACTGTTGTCACCACTCTCATTAGGAAAAAAGAATCTGCAGGCAGGAAATTCCACATCACAGTCAAGAGTTCCAACAAGGACCCTGTGACAGCAGCAGCAGGAGGAGAGGCTGATGACACCCCCAGAGAAGAGCCATGGGAAACAACCTTGAAAACCACAATGGTTGACATCGAGGCTGGGGAGTTTCGGGGCCACAGGGTCTCGCTGTGGGACCTGCTCCACTCCCGCTACATCCCCGAGGAGAACAGGAAGGAGGTCCTGGAGCTCTACGAGGCAGGGGAGCTGACCCTGGAGCAGGTGAAGACCATTGCCACCACCATTGTGACCAGGGCAGCAGCAGCGAGGGCAGAGCCAGAGACACCTGTGAGTGGTCCCAGGGCAGAGCCAGTGGCCACCGAGGCTGAAAACTCCCCCCTGCATGGGGACAGGGCCTGGGAAGAGACCCTGAAGGCCACCACAGCCGAGGTGTCAGTGGGGGAGTTCCAGGGCAGGCAGACCTCCCTGTGGGACCTGCTCTTCTCCCACTACATCCCCAAGGAGAAGCGGCAGGAGCTGCTGGAGCTGTACCGTGGGGGGACGTTGGCCTTGGAGCAGATGACAACTGATGTCACCACTCTCATTAAGAAAAAAGAATCTGCAGGCAGGAAATTCCACGTCACAGTCAAGAGTTCCAACAAGGACCCTGTGACAGCAGCAGCAGGAGGAGAGGCTGGTGACACCCCCAGAGAAGAGCCGTGGGAAACAACCTTGAAAACCACGATGGTTGACATCGAGGCTGGGGAGTTTCGGGGCCACAGGGTCTCGCTGTGGGACCTGCTCCACTCCCACTACATCCCCGAGGAGAACAGGAAGGAGGTCCTGGAGCTCTACGAGGCAGGGGAGCTGACCCTGGAGCAGGTGAAGACCATTGCCACCACCATTGTGACCAGGGCAGCAGCAGCGAGGGCAGAGCCAGAGACACCTGTGAGTGGTCCCAGGGCAGAGCCAGTGGCCACCGAGGCTGAAAACTCCCCCCTGCAAGGGGACAGGGCCTGGGAAGAGACCCTGAAGGCCACCACAGCCGAGGTGTCAGTGGGGGAGTTCCAGGGCAGGCAGACCTCCCTGTGGGACCTGCTCTTCTCCCACTACATCCCCGAGGAGAAGCGGCAGGAGCTGCTGGAGCTGTACCGTGGGGGGACGCTGCCCATCCAGGAGCTGCTGAGCACCACCAGCAGCCTCGCCAGTGACAGCCTCGAGAAGCACTTCAGGGCCCTTCCGGCGCACACCATGGATCTTCTGCGCTCCGAGGGCTCCTACATCACGTTTGACCCGTCCCAGGAGCGCAGGGTGTCGGTGTGGGAGCTCCTGTCCTCCAAGCAGGTGTCCGAGTACAAGCGGGAGGCGTGTCTCGACACCTACCCCTCGGGAGGGCTGACGGTGAACAGGATCACCATCACCACCACCATCACCACCGGCCCCCGGCTCGACCGGAGCCGCCCCCGGCACCACTAACGCCGAGCCCGGCAGAGGAGGGTCCTGGGCTCCTGTGGGACTTTGCTCTTCGCGTCCCTCCGTGTGGCACGGCGGTGACAGAGCCGTGTGTGGAGGGGGTGGGCGCTGGGTTAAACTCCTGCTGGCTCAACTCTGACTGTCTTGGGATTTCTTTGGCCCGGCAGAGCTTTCCCAGAGGGGCTCTGGGGGTGTCCAGGAGCCCTGGGACAGCACCGTGAGCGAGGACAGGGACACGTGGAGCCAGCACCCAGCTCAGGAGGGCTGCAGAGTGCCCTGAGGGGAGCAGGCAGAGACCCCAGGGCGGGGGCTGTGGGCAGCAACACCCGGCCCCAGGGGACACAGAGGGACAGACACCTCCTGTTCAGGACAGCCGGGACCCTGAGGCACAGCAGGGACAGTGGTGGCCTGTGGGACACTGGGACCTGACCTGTCCCTCAGCTCTGCTGCAGAACGGGGTCCCCGGGCTGGAGGATGGGGCTGCTGGAGCTCGTGGCACACGAGCACTGAAAGAGAGGGACACTGGTGCCAGGGCTGTGACAGTGAGAGGTGGCCAGGGGCACCCACGGGAGCAGCAGTGCCAGGGGCACGAGGGCACTGCCCACAGGGCATGGGGTGCTGCCCCACAGAGGGAACGGGGAGACTGGAAATTCCTCACAAGGGAGCAGGGAAAAGGATGAGCTGAGCTGTTTATTGAGCCATCCCTTTGTCCCACCCCACTGTCCCATCCCATTGCCCCATCTCATTGTCCCACCCCACTGTCCCATCACATCTCATTGTCCCACCCCACTGTCCCGTCCATTTGTCCCACCCCATTGTCCCACCCCATCCATTTCTCCCACTCCACTGTCCCATCCCATCTCATTGTCCCATCCCTTTGTCCCACCCCACTGTCCCATCCCACTGTCCCATCCCATCTCACTGTCCCACCCCACTGTCCCGCTCTGTGAGGTCTCAGAGAAGTGCAGGAATGATGAAGCGCAGGAATGATGAAGCGCAGGAATGATGAAGCACAGGAATGATGAGGCACAGGGAAGGAGAGGGAGGATGAGTGGACTGCTGGGATGGGAAATGCAGCCGTGTGCTCCGTGTCTTCTCAAGCCCTAGGATTGCCGCGGGTTATTGCAAACCCAGCACGAGGCCAGGAGAGGCCCTGGAAGGAATTCTGTCCCCCCGGGGTGGCCGGGCTGAGGAGCTCCCGGTGCGGGATGTCCCGGGAGCTGAAAGTTCCAGTGGGCTCACAAAGCGCTCGGAGTAAGCCATGGATGAGAACCCACCAGGGCTACCAAACGAGGAGACAGGGTTGTTTTGGTGGCTCCCAGAGCCCCCAGCACCGTGGGGACCCTGGGCCGGTGCTGCCGTGCCCTTTTCCCCGCAGTGTCGCAGCCACCGGCCGGTGACACCGCAGCGCTCCTGGCACCGCCGGGCCACCAGCCCGTGCCGCTGGCACCAGGACACGCCGAGGGCAGGGCTGGGGTCGGCCGGGGAGGGAGGACAGGATGGTGGGGAAGGGGCTGCGGGGACCCGGGGGCAGATCCAGCCTGTCCGGGGAGCCGAGCCGGGGGGCTCCGGGTGGCTCCCGATGGCTCCCGAGGGCTCCGGGTGGCTCCCGATGGCTCTGGAGGGCTCCGGATGGCTCCGGGTGGCTCCGGATGGCTCCCGAGGGCTCCGGGTGGCTCCGGGTGGCTCCCGATGGCTCCGGATGGCTCCCGATGGCTCCAGGTGGCTCCCGATGACTCTGGAGGGCTCCGGGTGGCTCCCGATGGCTCCGGGTGGCTCCCGATGGCTCCCGATGGCTCCGGGTGGCTCCGGGTGGCTCCGGGTGGCTCCCGATGGCTCCGGATGGCTCTGGAGGGCTCTGGATGGCTCCCGATGGCTCCGGGTGGCTCCGGGTGGCTCCCGATGGCTCCAGGGACTCGCGTTGCGCTCCCACAGGAAGCGCTGGATTTCCAAACACGCAGCTGACAGAAGGCAGGAGGCTGTGCGAGGGGAGAGCTGAATACATTTGCATGGCTAAGAGCTCGTTGCATAACGGGACGAACCGGAGCGGTGTCGGGGCGCTGCCGGGGCTCGGGGGAAGGGAAGGCTCGGGCGGTGTCCCCCATCCCTGCGGGAATGTCGCACCACAGCGGATGCTCCGGGAAGCGCCCCGGTCTTGTGGGAGAAGAGGGGGGACAGAAAAAGCTCCAGGACGGGATCTGAGCTGCCGGGGAAGGAACAGGAAAGCAGCGAATGCCTCGCTGTGCCCTCGGCAGTGCCCGCAGCGGCTTTCCCTGCACCGTGAGCACAGAACCCCGCGCTCCTGGAGCGCTTTGCTGGGAAGGGACATTGGAGCTCGTCCTGTTCCATCCCCTGCCATGGGCAGGGACACCTCCCACTGTCCCCGGCTGCTCCGAGCCCCGTCCAGCCCGGCCTTGGGCATTTCCAGGGATTCAGGGGCAGCCACAGCTGCTCTGAGCAGCCTCTGCCATGGCCTCACCAGGCTCACAGGGAAGAGTTCCTTCCTGACACCCAATCTAAATCTACTCTCCTTCAGCACAAAGCCGTCCCACCCTGTCCCCTGTCACTGCCTGCTCTTGTGCAAAGTCCTCTGCAGGGACCCACGGGGTCACAGGGCTCTGCAGCGCTGCCCTGGAGGGTGGGACACGGTGCCAGCCTGGCCCGTGACCCCCCTGGAACCCCCAGCCCCCCCAGACACAGCCAAGGGGGCCGGCAGGGCGCTCCCAGGCCAGCTCTGCCCTTCCTTTTCCAGCAGCCACAAACGTTCTCTGGGTGTCCAGCCCAGTTTCCCCACGTGCCAATCCCTCATCAGCCGGAGCAGACCCACTCCTGGCCCCATCTGGCCCTGATAACGCTGCCCTGGGCAGTTTTATCTCCCGGCACATCTGTCCTGCCAGAGCTGCTCCTGCTCTGCCTTCCTCCCTCAGCTGTGTCTGCCCCTTTTCCACGGTGAATCCAGGGGTTTGGGGCATGGCTGGAGCTCAGGCTGCACACAGAGCCCTTCCTGGCCCCTGGCACCGTCTGCCCCTCTGGAAACACCTCCTGGGGCAGCTGAGAACTCGCCAGGGCCTCATTGCCTGAACCCCCGTCCCTGCTGAGGCTGCTGAAGCCTTTTCCTCTGAATCACATCCATGCCGTGTGCTTCACTGTTTGTTCAGTGACTGCGGGGCATGACTGTGCATTCGGGCCCCTTCCTGACGGTCCCATGACTGCTCCTTCAGCCTCAATGTCACCTGTCCCAGCCCCCTGTGCCACCCAGCGCAGCTCGCTCACCCTTCCTGCTGTTTATTGGCAAAGCTGTTGATAAAAACACAGAGAGGGTCTGACTCTGAGAGCCCACAGTGTCCCTTTCCAGCACACCCCAGTGTGACCCTGAGGCCGACAGGGCACGTGTCCCTGTGTCCCCGTGTCCCTGTGTCCCTGTGTCCCTGTGTCCCTGTGTCCCCGTGTCCCCGTGTCCCTGTGTCCCTGTGTCCCTGTGTCCCTGTGTCCCCGTGTCCCCGTGTCCCCGTGTCCCTGTGTCCCTGTCCCTGTGTCCCTGTGTCCCTGTGTCCCCGTGTCCCTGTGTCCCTGTGTCCCCGTGTCCCCGTGTCCCCATGTCCCTGTGTCCCTGTGTCCCTGTCCCTGTGTCCCTGTGTCCCTGTCCCTGTGTCCCTGTGTCCCTGTGTCCCTGTGTCCCTGTGTCCCTGTCCCTGTGTCCCTGTGTCCCTGTGTCCCTGTGTCCCCGTGTCCCTGTGTCCCTGTGTCCCTGTCCCTGTCCCTGTGTCCCTGTCCCCATGTCCCTGTGTCCCCCTGCCCCCATGTCCCCGTGTCCCTGTGTCCCTGTGTCCCTCTGTCCCCATGTCCCCATGTCCCTCTGTCCCTCTGTCCCTCTGTCCCTGTGTCCCCATGTCCCCGTGTCCCCGTGTCCCCGTGTCCCTGTCCAGCAGCCAGGCTGTCACAGGGACAGAAGTTTCCTTTCTGGCTGCTGGCCCTGGGATCTGCTGGGGGGTGCAAACTGTCCTGGTTTGTCCCAAGAGCACAAAGGGGGTTCAGCAGCAGAGCCCTGGGGTCTCCAGCACCTTTCCCCAGCTCCAGAGGTCACACCTGACCCCAGCTCTGTTGCGTTTTTCTCCGTGAAAGGTTTGACCTGGCAGATAAAAAGGGAACAAAGCAGAGTGTTCTGATGAACCTTATCCTATTTTCCACTGAACTGGTTCCATGTCTTTGTTGTTATCAAAGCTGAGAAAGATGTTAAAGGTTGTTGTGCCAGGGAACTCCCCAGCTGTGATGTGAGAGCCCAAACTCCTCTCTCTGACAGCCAAGAGAGGTCCTGCAGCCCAAAGTCCTCGGGCTGGGGTGATGATGTCCCTCCTGCTCATCCTCCCAGGATGGGAGAGCCTGTGCCAAGTGTGCCAGGGACTGTCCCCTGCTCAGCTCCCCAGGGACTGCCCGTCCTGTTCCACACCCACCAGTGGCCCCTCGGGGAGAGGGACAGGGCCCTCGGCCAGCTCTGCCTGGGGAGGGGCTCCTGCGGGGTCCTGGGGAGCAGTGGGGTCACTCAGGGCCAGGGCTGAAGGAGCCAGCAGAGATTTCAAAGTGAAACCACAGCCTGAAGAAGAAGGGAAAGCTCTCTCAGCCACACACAGGATCCAGGGCAGGGACATTCCCATGGGATCAGGGTCTCAGCTGTGCCCAGGCCATCCCCACCAAGAGCTCCACCAGCCCTGTGAGAGGGTTCAGGAGTCAGGAGACCCTGAGCAGGGCCTTGTGGAGCAGCAGTGAATCCCCTGGGAGCTGCTGAGGGCTCCAGTGGCAGCAGGGGCTGACACAAACCAGGTGCCCTCTGTGCGTGACCAGCTACAGGCAACGGGCAAAGAGTGACAGCTGTGCCCAAAACCCCACCAGCCTCCTCCAGAATCAATCCTTCTGCTCCAGAATCAATCCTTCTGCCCAAAACCCCACCAGCCTGCTCCAAAACCCAACCAGCCTGCTCCAAAACCCCACCAGCCTGCTCCAGAATCAATCCTTCTGCCCAAAACCCCACCATCCTGCTCCAAAATCAATCCTTCTGTTCCAAAATCAATCCCTCTCCTCCAAAATCAATCCCTCTGCTCCAAAACCCCACCAGCCTGCTCCAGAGTCAATCTTTCTGCTCCAAAATCAATCCCTCTGCTCCAAAATCAATCCCTCTAATCCAAAATCAATCCTTCTGCCCAAAACCCAACCAGCCTGCTCCAAAATCAACCCTTCTGTTCCAAAATCAATCTCTCTGCTCCCAAATCAATCCCTCTGCTCCAGAACCCAACCAGCCTGCTCCAAAATCAATCCCTCTGCTCCCAAATCAATCCCTCTGCTCCCAAATCAATCCCTCTGCTCCCAAATCAATCCCTCTGCTCCCAAATCAATCCCTCTGCTCCCAAATCAATCCCTCTGCTCCCAAATCAATCCCTCTGCTCCCAAATCAATCCCTCTGCTCCCAAATCAATCCCTTTGCCCCAGAACCCCACCATCCTGCTCCCAACCACAGCTGTCCTCCAGCACACAGCTCCGCTGGGAGCAGCTGCTGGCAGCGCTCTCGGGGCTCTGACCTTTGTTATCTCTGCCCTTGGAACCACAGAATGATGGAATTGCTGAGGTTGGAAAAGCCCTCTGAGCCCATTCCTGCCGTCCCCACACAGCCAAGGGCAGCCCTGGCTGCTGTCCCCAAGTGCCACTCCCCGGGACTCGTCCCGGCCGTGCCAGGGCTTCACTGCCCTTTCCAGGGATTTCCCTGAGCTCTGCCCCGTCCCGGGGTCTGTGGCTGAGCCCTCCCCTCACCCCCTGCCCATCCTCTGCCTCCCCCTGCTGCTGTCCCCTCCAGGGACAGGTCCCGAGCCCTCCCCAGGGCTTTGTGGCTCCCCCGCTGTCAGCCCTGGCCAGCTCCAGCCCACGGGCTCATCCAAGGCTCCGGGTCAGCCTCAGCTCCCGGCCCCGCTGGCTCCCTCCCGCTGCTGGAAGCTTCGGGAAGAGCTGGAGAGGCGTTTCCTGGCCAGCAGGAGCGCGGGCAGGGCTGGGAGGAGCAGGAGGAGCCGTTCCGGAGGCTGCAGCCCCTCTCCCGGGGATGTTTCCAGCAGCGATGGCTGCAGTGGGAACAGCTCCAGAGCAGCGCCCTGCCCGCTCCAGTCTGCCAGCAGCGCTCTGATCCCGCGTCCTTGGGCTCCTGCTGGCCTGCACCCCCTGATCCACACACCTGAGTTACCTGCACCCCATTAATGGACACACCTGAGTACCTGCACCCCCTGATTCACACACCTGAGTTACCTGTACCCCAATAATGGACACACCTGAGTACCTGCACCCCCTGATCCACACACCTGAGTACCTGCACCCCCTGATTCACACACCTGAGTTACCTGTACCCCAATAATGGACACACCTGAGTACCTGCACCCCCTGATTCACACACCTGAGTTACCTGTACCCCAATAATGGACACACCTGAGTTACCTGAACCCCCCAATCCACACACCTGAGTTACCTGCACCCCCAATGCACACACCTGAGTTACCTGCTGGCACCTGCAGGGTTCACACCTGCCCAGTGTGGGTGTGTGCAGTGGTGCTGCTGCAGGTGAGGAGCTGCAGGGCAGGCTGAGGTCACACAGGTGAGTCCCTGGTGTCACACAGGTGAGTCCCTGGTGTCACACACACGGGTCCCTGGGGTCACACAGGTGAGTCCCTGGTGTCACACACACGGGTCCCTGGTGTCACACACAGGTGAGTCCCTGGGGTCACACAGGTGAGTCCCTGGTGTCACACACACGGGTCCCTGGGGTCACACAGGTGAGTCCCTGGGGTCACACACACGGGTCCCTGGTGTCACACAGGTGAGTCCCTGGTGTCACACACAGGTGAGTCCCTGGGGTCACACAGGTGGGTCCCTGGTGTCACACAGGTGAGTCCCTGGGGTCACACACACGGGTCCCTGGTGTCACACACAGGTGAGTCCCTGGTGTCACACAGGTGAGTCCCTGGGGTCACACAGGTGAGTCCCTGGGGTCACACACACGGGTCCCTGGTGTCACACAGGTGAGTCCCTGGGGTCACACAGGTGAGTCCCTGGGGTCACACACACGGGTCCCTGGTGTCACACAGGTGAGTCCCTGGTGTCACACAGGTGAGTCCCTGGTGTCACACACACAGGTGGGTCCCTGGGGTCACACAGGTGGGTCCCTGGGGTCACACACAGGTGAGTCCCTGGTGTCACACACACGGGTCCCTGGGGTCACACAGGTGGGTCCCTGGTGTCACACAGGTGAGTCCCTGGTGTCACACACACAGGTCCCTGCTGTCCTGTGTGGCTGTGCTGGCTCTCAGCGGCCGTGGACAGACACGCTGGGATGGATGGAGCAGCAGGAAGATGTTTTCCAGCAGGAGCAGCAGGAAGATGTTTTCCAGCAGGAGCAGCAGGAAGATGTTTTCCAGCAGGAGCAGCAGGAAGATGTTTGCCAGATCCACGGAGCCGGTTTGGCACCTTCAGCCTCGACACGGTGCGAGCTGTGCAATAACACATGAGATCATCACAGCCCATCCACCCCGCGAGGATAAAAACAGACACAGCCGAGAGGGGCCTCCGGCAGCCGAGGGGAAGGGAAGCAGGAGCTGCCCAGCCCCGGTGCCCCCGGACCCAGGGGAGCTGGAAATGCCCGGCCCCGGTGCCCCCGGAGGGGAAGGGAAGCTGGAGCTGCCCAGCCCCGGTGCCCCCAGGCCCAGGGAAGCTGGAGCTGCCCGGCCCCGGTGCCCCCGGATCCAGGGGAGCTGGAAATGCCCGGCCCCGGTGCCCCCAGGCCCAGGGGAGCAGGAGCTGCTCAGCCCCGGTGCCCCCGGAGGGGAAGGGAAGCTGGAGCTGCCCGGCCCCGGTGCCCCCAGACCCAGGGGAGCAGGAAATGCCCGGCCCCGGTGCCCCCGGACCCAGGGGAGCAGGAGCTGCCCGGCCCCGGTACCCCCGGATCCAGGGGAGCAGCACGGGGGCCGTGCTGGGGCTGCCCTGCTCCTCGGGGGGTGACAGTGACACTGCACGGCGGTGCTGGGCTGTTCCCCGAGCCCCAGGGCCTGCAGAAAGGGATAAAAACAAACCTGAGAGGGGCCCCAGGGTTCTGTCAGCTCACACTTGGAGCACCTTTGAGGGGATCCATACCTGGGACCCACAGTGAATAACGCACGGAGCTCCAGGCTGGCTGCAGATCCCTGGGGGATTCCCCCCTGCAGCCCCCCACCCTGGGGAGCAGCTTCAGAGCCCCTGCACCCACCAGCCCTGCCAGGCTCAGCAGCACCCTGGGGTCTGCAGGTCCTGGCCCAAGCCCAGGGCATTGGGGACAGGGGTGACAGGAGCCCCAGGAGCCCCAGCTGTACCTGGGGACAGGGGTGACAGGAGCCCCAGGGTGCTGGGGACAGGGGTGACAGGAGCCCCAGGACACTGGGGACAGGGGTGACAGGAGCCCCAGGGCACTGGGGACAGGGGTGACAGGAGCCCCAGGAGCCCCAGCTGTACCTGGAGACAGGGGTGACAGGAACCCCAGGACACTGGGGACAGGGGTGACAGGAGCCCCAGGGTGCTGGGGACAGGGGTGACAGGAGCCCCAGGGCACCGGGGACAGGGGTGACAGGAGCCCCAGGGTGCTGGGGACAGGGGTGACAGGAGCCCCAGGGTGCTGGGGACAGGGGGGACAGGAGCCCCAGGACACTGGGGACAGGGGTGACAGGAGCCCCAGGACACTGGGGACAGGGGGGACAGGAGCCCCAGCTGTACCTGGGGACAGGGGGGACAGGAGCCCCAGGACACTGGGGACAGGGGTGACCGGAGCCCCAGCTGTACCTGGGGACAGGGGTGACAGGAGCCCCAGGAGCCCCAGCTGTACCTGGGGACAGGGGTGACAGGAGCCCCAGGACACTGGGGACAGGGGTGACAGGAGCCCCAGGGCACCGGGGACAGGGGTGACAGGAGCCCCAGCTGTACCTGCCCAGGGCACTGGGGACAGAACTCGCCCCCAGCAGCAAATCCTGCCTGCCTGGCCTCCCCCACACCACAGTCCTGGATGGAAACCAAAAGCTGAATTTTAGACCCATAATGTGACTGCTGAGATCCCCACAGTGCTCAGCCAGGAGCTCTGTTCTGCTCCTGTGCTCAGGGCAGCCGGGAAGGAGCTGGGGAAGGAGGGGTTGGTGGCAGCACAGCCAGGGGAGCTCCCCTGGCAGCAGCATTTCCTCCTGGAGCCCTGATGCCACAGGCATCGGATCTTCCCAAGCTTCCTGAGCCAGCTGTGGCAGGAGAAGGTGACACTGAGCAGAGGGACAGCCTGAGAGGGGCTGGCAGAGGGAAAGGGCAGAGTCTGGGACAAAAGGTCCCAGCAGCTGCCCCACAGCAGGGGATTCCCAATGGGAATGGCCTGGTAGGGGCTGGTGGAGGAAATGCAGGCAGCTCCTGGGCAGGAGAACCACGGAATCATTTGGGTTGGAAAAGCCCCCTGAGCCCATCAGGCCAAACTCTTCCCCAGCACAGCCAAGGCCACCACTGACCACGTCCCCAAGTGCCACCTTCACACGGCTGTTAAAGCCCTCCAGGGATGGGGACCCCATCTCTTCCCTGGGCAGCTGGGCCAGGGCTGGACAGCCCTTTCCAGGAAGGAATATTCCAAATATTCCACTTAAACCTCCCCTGACACAGCTTGAGGCCATTTCCCCTTGTCCTGTTCCCTGGGGGCAGAGCCCGACCCCCAGCTGGCTGTCCCCTCCTGTCAGGGATCTCCTGGGAGTGAGGAGGTCTCACCCCCTCCGCGCCTCCTTTTCTCCAGGGTGAGCACCCCCAGCCCCTCCTGGGGCTCCAGACCTTTCCCAGCTCCATTCCTGTCTCTGGATATGCTCAGCCCTTCAAAGTCCTTCTTTCCATGAGGGAGAGGCACAAAACTGCCCCAGGGCTGGAGGTGCCTCAGCACTGCCAGCTCAGGGTGGGGGGGGTTATTGCCCTGGGCACGTAGCCACAGTAGCCACGCTGTGGCTGGAACAAGCCAGGGGCTGTTGCCCACCTGGACACTCTGGCAGGGTTGTGGAGAGCCCAGCTCCAGGCAGGCAGAGCCTGGGGCTCTGGGTGTGGGTGTGGAGCATCCTCTGGGTCCCACATCCTCTGGGTCCCACATCCTCAGCACAGCAGCCACGGGCAGAGGTCAAGCCCAGGCCCCCTGCACTGCCCGGCCCCTGCTCCCCCTGAGAATTCCCTGGGAGCAGCCAGGGGCAGGCAGATGCTGCAGGAGGTCACACATGAGAGTGTGGAGGCCACCAGGATGGAACCGGTTTCTCCTGTCTCTGGTGATTTGGTGGCTGGGACAAGCAGAGGAGGAAGGACCGTGTGACCCCTGCCTGGAAAGGAACAGCGGGACAGGTATTGCTGATGTGCATCCTCCAGCAAAAACAGGTCCATGGATGGGACACTGAGGATGAGGAGGTGACGCTGTCTGGACAGGGGTGATGGGTGACTCAGGAGATGGTCACTGCTGAGGGGACACCACTGCCCCTGCTCCCGTCCCAGGGAGCTGAGGATTCCCACAGCAGGAACGTTGAGCTCAGAGTGACCAACCTTGAACGAGGAGATCCAGGGCCCAGGCAGCCCCAGGGGGATCGATGTGCCCCAAAGGACCTGAAGGACTCCTGTAGGAGCTGCTGGGCCGGTCCAGGGACACGG
Organism: Periparus ater; assembly: GCA_032357785.1. Lineage (NCBI taxonomy): Eukaryota > Metazoa > Chordata > Aves > Passeriformes > Paridae > Periparus > Periparus ater. The sequence goes on along the minus strand of CM063609.1, from coordinate 155,850,603 downwards.
GAATGTCCAGCTGTGGATGTGTCCTGTGTGAGGGACACAGGAATCTCCAGCTGTGGATGTGTCCTGTGTGAGGGACACGGGGATCTCCAGCTGTGGATGTGTCCTGTGTGAGGGGCACAGGAATGTCCAGCCATGGATGTGTCCTGTGTGAGGGACACGGGAATGTCCAGCTGTGGATGTGTCCTGTGTGAGGGACACGGGAATGTCCAGCTGTGGATGTGTCCTGCATGAGGGACACGGGAATGTCCAGCTGTGGATGTGTCCTGTGTGAGGGACACGGGAATGTCCAGCTGTGGATGTGTCCTGTGTGAGGGGCACAGGAATGTCCAGCCATGGATGTGTCCTGTGTGAGGGACACGGGAATGTCCAGCTGTGGATGTGTCCTGTGTGAGGGACACGGGAATGTCCAGCTGTGGATGTGTCCTGCATGAGGGACACGGGAATGTCCAGCTGTGGATGTGTCCTGTGTGAGGGACACGGGAATGTCCAGCTGTGGATGTGTCCTGTGTGAGGGACACGGGGATCTCCAGCTGTGGATGTGTCCTGTGTGAGGGACACGGGAATGTCCAGCTGTGGATGTGTCCTGTGTGAGGGACACGGGAATGTCCAGCTGTGGATGTGTCCTGTGTGAGGGACACGGGGATCTCCAGCTGTGGATGTGTCCTGTGTGAGGGACACGGGAATGTCCAGCTGTGGATGTGTCCTGTGTGAGGGACACGGGAATGTCCAGCTGTGGATGTGTCCTGCATGAGGGACACGGGAATGTCCAGCTGTGGGTGTGTCCTGCATGAGGGACACGGGAATGTCCAGCTGTGGATGTGTCCTGCATGAGGGACACGGGAATGTCCAGCTGTGGGTGTGTCCTGCATGAGGGACACGGGAATGTCCAGCTGTGGATGTGTCCTGTGTGAGGGACACGGGGATCTCCAGCTGTGGATGTGTCCTGTGTGAGGGACACAGGAATGTCCAGCTGTGGATGTGTCCTGCATGAGGGACATGGGAATGTCCAGCTGTGGATGTGTCCTGTGTGAGGGACACTGGGATCTCCAGCTGTGGATGTGTCCTGTGTGAGGGACACAGGAATGTCCAGCTGTGGATGTGTCCTGTGTGAGGGACACAGGAATGTCCAGCTGTGGATGTGTCCTGTGTGAGGGACACAGGAATGTCCAGCTGTGGATGTGTCCTGCATGAGGGACACAGGAATGTCCAGCTGTGGATGTGTCCTGTGTGAGGGTGACAACACGAGGGAGATCCACGGGAACCTCAGGACCGAACTCTTCCCCCCGCGGAGCTGGAAGTGGCTCTCCAGCTCAGACCCCGTGTCCCTGCATCCCTGCACCCCACTGCCAGCAGGAACCGTGCAAGGAGCCGAGCACGGGCCAAGCTGTGCTTCATCAGCTGCAGCTCCTGGCAATCCACAGCACGGAGCCTCTGGAGCCAGGAGCTGCATCTGCGTCTCTGGTTAATAGCCCTCAATCAATTTTTCTCCCACAAATTTGCCTAATGGCTTTTAAAATCCCTTTAAAATCTACTTGAGCTGCTGCAAACACCCTGTGGCGACGAATTCCGCCGTGTATCACACTGAGCACTCACCCCCAGGAGCAGTGAAAGATTTCCCTCCTCTGTGAATTCCACAGCTCCATCGGGTGTCCCGTGTGGAACGAGCAGGCAGGATGGATACGCTCTGCTGTGACTCCCCAGTGAGCGAGAAGGGAGCTGGAGAAGGCAGGTGAGGTGTGCAAGGGTGAGGAGCCTCCCCCCGTGCCCCACTCCAGCCCTGCAGGCCCCCAGCTCAGCCGCTCTCCCAGCTCAGGGACTGGTTTTGTGTCAAAGCTTCTCCACCTCTGCCGCTCCTCCCTGTGCCACCAGAGCCAGCGCCAGAGCCAAACCACCCAGAAGCTCCAGTGGCATCAGCCAACTCTGACAGCTCATTGTTCATCGCTTTTTGGGGGAGCTGGAGGTGATGAAAGGCAGCTCCACAGAGACCCAGAATCAGCCACAGACAGGGCACGGTCACAGGGAAGCGGAGCCAGCCGGGCTGGGAGGTGGTCACGGAAGCGCTGCAGGGGCTGTGAAGATGCGGCAGGTGGGAAAGGTGCCTGGGTGCGGTGCCTGGTTTGTGTTCGGTTGCAACATTTTTATTCCTTGTCCTTGAGCGTATTCCCAGACTCCGCCGTGATAAGAGCCAGGGGTTGATTTCCCTTCCAGCCGTGTCTGGCAGGTAGGGGACAAGGTCACCCCCGTGGGAGCTCCTGGCACAGACACCGAGCACAGCGGGGCAGGATGGCTGAGGGGAGCTGGCCCAGGGGGGGATGATGGGGGGACCTTTGCCAGGGCCAGCTCGGGGCCACTGTGACAGCGGGGACTCAGCCAGGGGGGCTCAGGCGTGGGGCCACCACAGGGCCCTGTCAGTGCCCGCGGCGGCTCCTGGGGACACCGTTCACCCTGGAGCCACGGTCAGAGCAGCCCAGCTGGTGGCCCAGCAGGACCTGCTGGTGGCCCACAGCAGGAAACAGCTCCTGCTCCCTCCTCCTCTGCCAGGGCCGGGCCCTTGCGGGCCATACCTGGTGTGCACGTCCTGTGTCACCTCGCCCAGAGCCACCCTGGCCGTGCCCCTCTCGGTTAACCACGGCGGCCAGAGCAGCCACAGGCTGCAGGAGGAGGAGGACGTGCCAAAGCCAGCCAGGCGCCAGCACCGTACGGAAGAAGGGTGGGACAACGAATGGTCGGGCTAAAAGTAACTGGAGACGGCCAGAAAAAGAAAAAAAAAAAAAACAAAAAAACCAAAAACCAAAACCAAACAAAACAAAAACCCCCGACCATCTAACGAGCCAGAGACTTCCCAGTGGAATGAAACATCTGTTTTCAGACCTTTCGGGGTGCCCAGGGCCCGGGGAGGGGGTCCCGCAGAGGTCCAGCCCCCGGGGCTGTGGCTGCTCGCGAAGGTGCCGCGGTGGCCCTGGCACGGCCAGGGAGGGCTGGGGGGCGCGGGCGGGCCGGGAGCCCCCCGAGATGGGGCTGGAGAGGGGGCACGGCCGGGGGAGGTTGGGCAGGGCAGCTCCGCTGGGATGGGACGGGCCCGGGGCTCCGAGGGGTGGGACAAGCCCCGGGGCCCCGGGCGGGGGCAAACGGCGGCTGCGGGGCCCGGGGGGGGTTGGACACGGACCCTGGACGGCCCCGGGGCGGGTGGAGCCCGGCGGCGCATCCCGGTACGGGGGTGCGGGGGGTGCCGGGGGTGCCGGGGGGTGCCGGGGGGTGCGGGGGGTGCGGGGGGTGCGGGGGGTGCGGGGGTGTGGGGTGTTCGGAGGGTGCGGGGGGTGCCGGGGGTTCGGGGGGTGCCGGGGGTTCGGGGGGTGCCGGGGGTTCGGGGGGTGCCGGGGGTGCCGGGGGTGCCTGGGGGTGCCGGGGGGTTCGGGGTGTGCGGGGGGTGCCGGGGGTGCCGGGGGGTGCGGAGGGTGCCGGGGGTGTGGGGTGTGCGGGGGGTGCGGCGGGTGCCGGGGGGGGGTGCCGGCGGTTTGGGGGGTGCCGGGGGTGGTGCCGGGGGTGCCTGGGGGTGCCTGGGGGTGCCGGAGGGTGCGGGGGGTGCCGGGGGTGGTGCTGGGGGTGGTGCTGGGGGTGCCTGGGGGTGGTGCCGGCGGTGCCGGGGGTGCCGGGGGTGGTGCCGGGGGTGCCGGGGGTTTGGGGGGTGCCGGGGGTGCCGGGGGTTTGGGGGGTGCCGGGGGTGCCTGGGGGTGCCGGGGGTGCCGGGGGTGGTGCCGGGGGTGCCGGGGGTTTGGGGGGTGCCGGGGGTGGTGCCGGGGGTGCCGGGGGTGCCGGGGGTGCCGGGGGTGCCGGGGCCCCTCCCGGCGGGGCGGGGCGTGCGCGGCCGCACGTCCGGAGCGGGGCGGGACGAGCCCGGGCCGGCCCCGCGCGGCACCGGCAGAGCGCGGTGGGGTTCGGTTCGGTTCGGTGCGGAGCCGTGCGGTGCCGCTGCCATCGGCCCGGCTCGGCTCGGCCCGGCTCCGCTCCGTTTCGCTCCCTTCGGCTCGGTTCCGTTCGGTTCGGTTCGGGGCGCATCAGCTCGGCTCGACGTGGTTCAGAGCGGCTCGGAGCGGATCGGGTCGGGTCGGATCGAAGCGGATCGGGTCGGATCGAAGCGGATCGGGTCGGAGCAGAGCCCGGCACAGCTGAGCTCGGCACAGCCCCGCAGGTTTGGGCACAGCCCGCAGGGCGCGCTCGGCGGCGGGGATGGCGGTGCCGGAGCCGGACGCGCGGCTGGCGCAGGAGAAGGAGGAGGAGAGCGAGGAGGAGAGCGAGGTGCTGGAGGAGAGTCCCTGCGGCCGCTGGCAGAAGCGCCGCGAGCAGGTGGGAGCCGGATGGGAACGCCGGAGGGCGGCCATGGGAACGCGGGCAGGGGGAGGCCGGGAGATGGGATGTGGATGCCGGGGAATGGGGATGGAGCCGCCGCCGCCGGGCCCTGCGGGGCTCCGGGCTCTGCGGGGCTCCCAGCGCGACTCTTCGCCCTTCACGGGGGCCGGAGCTCCCGCAGGTGCCCGGGGCACGGCGGGGACCGCGGCTGGAGGGCGATGCAGGGAGCGGCTCCGCGGGGAGAGAGTCCCCGGAGAGCCCGGTGCGGGGAACCCGGTGCGGGGAGCCCGGTAAAGAGAGCCCGGTGCGGGGAACCCGGTGCGGGGAGCCCGGTGCGGGGAGCCCGGTGCGGGGAGCGAGTTCCCGGGCAGCTCGGTGCGGGGAGCTCGGTGCGGGGAGCCCGGTAAGGAGAGCCCGGTGCGGGGAGCCCGGTGCGGGGAGCCCCGGGGAGCCAGGCTCGCCATGCCACAGCGCTTGGTGTGCCGGTGCGGAAAGCCAGGCTCGCCTTGTCTCGGTGCGGGCTGTGCCGGTGCGGGGACCGGGCTCGCCGTGCCCCGGTGTGCGGGGACCGGGCTCGCCGTGCCCCGGTGTGCGGGGACCGGGCTCGCCGTGCCCCGGTGTGCGGGGACCGGGCTCGCCGTGCCCCGGTGTGCGGGGACCGGGCTCGCCGTGCCCCGGTGTGCGGGGACCGGGCTCGCCGTGCCCCGGTGCGGCTGCTGGCGGGGGCTGCTCCGTGCAGAGGAGCCGCGTTTCACCGTGCCCTGCTCGGGGGGGTCTGGAGCAGCTGCTCGGGCTCATCGTGTCCCGGTGCAGGGTGCCAGGAGCCGGAACCCGGGCTCGTTGTGCCCCGGTGCAGGGTGCCAGGAGCCGGAACCCGGGCTCGTTGTGCCCCGGTGCAGGGTGCCAGGAGCCGGAACCCGGGCTCGTTGTGCCCCGTTGGGAGGGTCCGGGAGCCGGAACCCGGGCTCGTTGTGCCCCGTTGGGAGGGTCCAGGAGCCGGAACCCGGGCTCGTTGTGCCCCGTTGGGAGGGTCCGGGAGCGGGGCTCGCCGTGCCCCGGGCTGGGCAGCCCAGGTGTGGAGAGCCGGGCCGTGCCCCGGGGCTCAGTCCCGGGCCCGTCCCAAGGACAGGGCTCCGATGCCGCGGGATCAGCCGTGCTGGGGCTGCCGGGGGCTCCGGGAGGGATTTGCTGCTCTGGATCCCTGAGCCGTGCCCGGTGACAGCGACACGGGTCGCAGAAAGGTGACCCCGGGGCGCTGGCCCGGAGCTCCTGCGGGAGCCGGGTCAATGTTGGGGTGTCGGGGCTGCCCTCAAGGGCACCCCCAGCGCTGGAGAGCCGCTTCCTCCCCTCCAGAGAACCGCGTTAGTCCACTTCAGCTCATCTCCCTGTGCCAGAGCGCAGCATCGGGACTGTCTCCCCCAAAACGGGGCTGGAGTCACCCCGAGTCTGTCAGGGCACCCAGGAACAGGGAGCAGAGCCAGAGGCTGAATCCTGACTGAGGGAGAGACGCCACAGGCACCGCCGGAGCCTGAAGGGGAAAAGGCCCATCCAAGGCCAAATGTTTATGTGGCCCTTATCTCTCCCCTCTCCCCGGTGAAGAGCCCGGCCCCTGCCTTCAGCTCTGCCTGCGGCTGCGTCTCCCGGTCTGAATTCCCGGTCTGGGCTCTGCTGAGATCTTGATAACCTGTTCCTGACTGATACCGAGCCCCTGGCTGATCATCTGCTCCGGCAGCACCTGCCCTGCTGTCCCTCGGTGCTGCCAGGTGCTTCCACACATCCCCCTTCCCCCGGTCCTGCTCCCTCCGCTTCCCCCGGTCCTGCTCCCTCCCCTTCCCCCGGTCCTGCTCCCTCCCCTGGTCCTGCTCCCTCCCCTTCCCCCGGTCCTGCTCCCTCCCCTGGTCCTGCTCCCTCCCCTTCCCCCGGTCCTGCTCCCTCCCCTGGTCCTGCTCCCTCCGCTTCCCCCGGTCCTGCTCCCTCCGCTTCCCCCGGTCCTGCTCCCTCCCCTCTCTGGGAGACTCGTGCCCCACTCCAGACCTGACCCTGACCCTCATGAAGAGGAGGACATTGAGGAGCTGGAGCATTTCCAGAGATGGGAATGGAGCTGGGAAGGGGCTGGAGCCCCAGGAGGGGCTGAGGGAGCTGGGAAGGGGCTGGAGAATTCCTGAGGGAGCTGGGAAGGGGCTGGAGAATTCCTGGGGGAGCTGGGAAGGGGCTGGAGAATTCCTGAGGGAGCTGGGAAGGGGCTCAGCTGGGAGCAAAGGAGGCTCAGGAGGAATTTCTGGCTCTGCACAAGTCCCTGTCAGGAGGGGACAGCCGGGGGGATCGGGGACAGGAGGAGAGGGAACGGCCTCAGCCTGGACCAGGGGAGATTTAGGTGGGAGATTTGGAAAATTCCTTCCGTGTGTTCTGGCCAAACAGCGATGTTTAGTCATGAGGATTTCAATGCTAATTTTGTGCAGGAGCTTTCTGGAGCCTGAATCTGGCCCAGGGGGTTCATCCTCCTGTGCAGGCGCGGGGGAAGTGGAAACCCTTCGGTGCCATCTCCACGCGAGTGCTTTGGGTCCCTGTGCCGAGCTCTCCCTCCACAGGGATTTTCTGGCTGGAGCAGTGGGAAGGGTGGCTTGGCCTTTCCAAGGGCAGGACAGCTGTTCCAGGAGGGCTGGAGTGGCAGGAAGGCTCCTTGATTGCCAAGTGGAGGAAGTTTTGTGGAGGAGCTGCGTTTGTGCGAATTCACAGATGCTTCATGACGCGCAGGAAGGAGCCGAGCGCTGGCGATCCGCTCTCCTCTGCCCTCAGCACTCCGGGCATTTGTGCCCGCAGGGAGCTTCCCTCCCTTCCCTGAAGGTTGACTGTAATTATTTCTTTCCCTGATGTGGTTTTGTCAGGAGTCAGGGCCTGTGTGGGACCTGCAGAGCTGTGCCTGGTCTCTGCTTTGGGGAGCAGGGTGCTGGAGCTGGGAGCCCGGAATGCTGATGGAGCACAGGCGGCTGTGCCTGGCCCGGGGTGCTCAGCACCGGCTCAGCCTGGAGAAAAGGAGGCTCAGGAGGGACCTTCTCACTCTTCACAGCTCCCTGACAGGAGGGGCAGCCAGGGAACAGGGACAGGACAGGGGCAAACAGCCTCGAGGTGTGCCAGGGGAGGTTTAGGTGGGATATTGGGAAAATTCCTCCTGGAAAGAGCTGCCCAGGGCAGTGGTGGAACCCCACCCTGGGGGAGATTTAACATCCCTGTGGGTGTGGTGCCTGGGGACATGGGCTGGTGGTGGCCTTGGCAGCGCTGGGGATGCACTGAGGGGGCTCAGAGGCTTCTCCAGCCCAAACCATCCCGTGCTTCCATGGTTCTGTAGACTGAAAGGCACTGCGAGATGTTCAGGTGAATTAATGATGTGGACACAAGGACTGCACCTTGTTTTCACACCCAGGGCTGTGCTGGGCCTGCCCTGCCCCCGGGAATAATCTCCCTTCCCAGCCTCCTCGGCCTATTTATGATCCCTTATTCCTCAGGGTGTGGAGGGTGCCACGAGCAGTTCAGGGGATAGAGGCAGTTCAGGGGACAGAAGCAGTTCAGGGGACAGAAGCAGTTCAGGGGACAGAAGCAGTTCAGGGGATAGAAGCAGTTCAGGGGACAGAAGCAGTTCAGGGGACAGAAGCAGTTCAGGGGACAGAAGCAGTTCAGGGAACAGAAGCAGTTCAGGGAACAGAAGCAGTTCAGGGAACAGAAGCAGTTCAGGGAATAGAGGCAGTTCAGGGAACAGAAGCAGTTCAGGGGATAGAAGCAGTTCAGGGGACAGAAGCAGTTCAGGGAACAGAAGCAGTTCAGGGGATAGAGGCAGTTCAGGGGATAGAGGCAGTTCAGGGGACAGAAGCAGTTCAGGGGATAGAGGCAGTTCAGGGAACAGAAGCAGTTCAGGGGACAGAAGCAGTTCAGGGAACAGAAGCAGTTCAGGGGACAGAAGCAGTTCAGGGGACAGAAGCAGTTCAGGGGATAGAAACACTCGGACAAGGCGTGAGGAGCAGCCCTGCAGTGTCACAGCCCCAGCCCTGCCCCTCTCAGAGCTCTCCTGTTGTTTGTGAACTTCTGCTGGCACAGAATTTTCCACGTGGGAACACCGGGGCTCTTTCAGCCTTGCTTTGATGACCTCATTTGCTTTTCCCACCCACCCAGGGGAGTATGAGCAGAAGGGAGAGGAAACTTGGTTTTCTGCTTTTGTGGAAAGTTTTGCACCTTTGCTGTGGGTGATCCCAGTGCTGGGATCAGTCTGGTTTATCCCTGCTGGTTTGCGTTCCCAAGTCCTCAATCTGCCCAGAAAGGGGGGCTGTGACCTGCAGGTATTTGCTGCTCACGAGTGCTGGTCCCACCACGTTCATCTGTCACATTTCCCAGGTTCAGGTTGTGATTTCCACACCCTCCTCCTCACCTCTCCCAGCTGTGCTGCCCATTGTGCTCCCTGGGGGAATGCCCTGGCTGCAGCTCTGGGTTCCTCAAGGCTTTCCCTTGGGATGAGAGTGGTGAGTGCTGGGGCAGAGCTCAGCTCTGGTTCAAGGATGGAACTTTGGAGCTGTTCCTATAATTTATTCCACTAAGCCACCCTGGAGCTGTCCCTTGCTCACAATTCTGCTCCCAATGTGGGATTTGCTTTGGAGTTCAGTGAGGGAAGGGATGGGGCATCCAGAGGGACCTGGACAGGCTGGGGAGGTGGGAACCTCGCGCTCAGGCTCCAGCACAAACACAGGATGGGGGCTCTGCCTGGAGGAATCCTTGGGGAGAAGGACCTGGGGGTGCTGGGGAAGGCTGGACATGCCCGGGATTCCAAACCCCCTGTGCCTTGGGCTGATCCCCCAGCGTGGGCAGCAGGGGAGGGGGATTCTGCCCCTGTGCCCAGCTCAGACCCCACCTGCAGAGCTGCCCCAGCCCTGGGGAACAGCAGCACAAGGAGCTGGAGCTGCTGGAGAGAGCCCAGAGGAGCCCCCGCAGCTGCTCCAGGGCTGGAGCCCCTCTGGAGCCAGGCTGGGAGAGCTGGGGGTGCTCACCTGGAGAGGAGAAGCTCTGGGGAGAGCTGAGAGCTCCTTGCAGGGCCTGAAGGGGCTCCAGGAGAGCTGGAGAGGGACTGGGGACAAGGGATGGAGGGACAGGACACAGGGAATGGCTCCCAGTGGCAGAGGGCAGGGCTGGATCTTGGGATTTGGGCAGGAATTGTTCCCTGGCAGGGTGGGCAGGCCCTGGCACAGGTGCCCAGAGCAGCTGGGGCTGCCCCTGGATCCCTGGAAGTTTTCCAGGCCAGGTTGGACCCTGGGGCTGGGAGCAGCCTGGTCCCTGCTCATGGCACAGGGTGGGACTGGGGGTCTTGTAGATCCCTCCCCACCCACACCATCCTGGGATTCTACAACTCCAGCCATGAGCTTTAACTCACCCAGCAGGATGAAAGAAGGGAAGGAGGGAAACAACGGTAGAAATGCAGAGAAGAAGTGCTGAAGCAGCATTTAAGGAAAATAAAATTATGTTAAAAAATCAGCAAGAGGGGGAGGTTTTGGGGTGTTGCTGTAGGTTCCCACAGAGCAGAAAATGAAAATAAAACATGGAAAAACAGCGTAAGCGCTGGAATCCTGTGAGGTGCAGGGGGTTCCCATTTTTAGGCATTAATGAGGTTTGCAGTTGGCAGCGGCATCGCCGGTTCCGTGGTGGATGATTTGGGAAGGCTCCAACTATGCAATATCTGCCACAGGGTTATTTTTAAAAGCTGCTTTGTTGCCAGCCATCCCCAGGGATCCGGGCTCGGAGCGTGCGGAGCTGTGAGGAGCTTTTCCAGCGCGGGGGGATCAGCTGCAGGACTTGGCTCCTTCTTTTCCTGCCATCTCTTTTGTCCCTGCCTCTTTCTGCTTCCACCGCTTTTGTTTGCCGCGGGTGAGCTTTGCAGGGTGAGTTTGGGGTGACTCTGCCCAGCTCAGCTGATCTCTGAACTTCCAAGACTTTTGGGTTAATATCCGAAAATTTTGGCCGACATCCAAGTCTTTAGGGTTAATGGCCAAAAATTTAGGGCTAATACCCAACACTTTAGGACAGTGAAGGGTTCACCCTGGCTGTGCTCTGAACAGGGGTTTTGGGGCACCCCAGGGGCTTCTAGACAAGGATAAACCGAAAGGAAATTGAATTCCAGTGGAAAACTCAGCAGCAGATAAATGTTGCTGGAAGCAGACAGTGGAGTTCTGTCCCCAGCACGTGCTCCAGGGGTCTGGCAAGGAACAAGCCTTGGCTGTGCCAGATTTAGAGTCCTCCCCATCACCCTCCGAGCCGGTGTGGGCGGAGCGGGCCTGTTCTGGATGGTGCCTCGGGGCTGCTCTCCCCGTGCCACGTTCTCCATTTCACGGAGCTTTTAATCCTCCGGGATCTTACCCGGCCACAACAATCCCGTGCCTTGTTCTTGCTGCTGGGGAGGGGGCTGACGTCAGCCTGCGGTGAGGCTTCAGTGCAGGAACTTGTGGTTTTTCATGCAGGAACACGCTCCTTTATCCCCATCCATATTCTGCAAGGAATGCCTGGCTGCAGCTCCCTTATCCCATCCTTTCCTCCATGGGAATTCCTGGCTGCAGCTCCTTTATCCCCATCCATATTCTGCAAGGAATTCCTGCCTGCAGCTCCCTTATCCCATCCCTTCCTGCACGGGAATTCCTTCCTGCAGCTCCTTTATCCCATCCTTTCCTGCTCAGGAATTCCTGGCTGCAGCTCCTTTATCCCATCCTTTCCTGCTCAGGAATTCCTGCCTGCAGCTCCTTTATCCCATCCTTCCCTCCATGGGAATTCCTGCCTGCAGCTCCTTTATCCCATCCTTTTCTCCATGGGAATTCCTGCCTGCAGCTCCCTTATCCCATGCTTTCCTCCATGGGAATTCCTGCCTGCAGCTCCTTTATCCCATCCTTTTCTCCATGGGAATTCCTGCCTGCAGCTCCCTGCCTGCTCCCAGGCAGTGCCCGTGTCCTGACTCCTCGCTTTCCCAAACGGATGCGGCTCCTCAGCTCCCGGACCGTTCCTCTGTGCTCCCCCCACCCGAAGCGTTACAATTCCTGGCACTTGCCATGTTTTCTTCCCTTTCCTGGCTTTATCCAAGCTTTTTTGGCCTTTCGCTCGCTTTCCCAAGGGGATGGTGTTGTTTGCAGTGCCCAGACGTTGCAGCCGAGTCCTGCAGGCTGGAGCCCCCTCTGTGCCCCTCGGCTCCTTCCTGCTCTTCGGCTGCTGTAACCGGAGACCTTTGGCAGTCCCGGAGGGGTTTGTGTTCCTGTGCTGGGGCTGGGGGTGTCCCAGGCCGTGTCACAGGACGGATGAAGCTGCTGGAATGCTGTGGGTGAGCTCTGCACCGAGGGCTGGATGGAAACGCGTGGCTGAGCTTCCTGCAGGGATGACAGGCTGGTCACCGAGGCTTTCATTGGCTTTCCTGGAGCTGCTTTGCTGCGGCTCAGCCGGTCAGCAGGGCGAAAACACGGGAATCAGAGCCCGTTCCTCTGAGCTGGGCTGATTCCTGCTGGTCTCTGCTCCTGCCTGGCCCACCCAGGCTGCTGCTGCTGCTTCCCGCTGGGCTGCGGTGCTCCTCCAGCAGAGCCTGCTGGGTCCTGGCTGAGCACGGCAAAGGGACCCTGGGCCTCGGGCCCTGGCTCGCACTGGTGGGCACTGGTGGGCACTGGTGCAGTGGGATGGGTCATGGCATGGCCTAGGATGGAGTACAGCCTTCCCAAGGGATGAGGTACAGCATTCCCATGGGGTGGGGTACACAATGCCCAGGGATGGAGTACAGCATTCCCAAGGGATGGAGTACGGCATTCCCATGGGGTGGGGTACACAGTGCCCAGGGATGGAGTACAGCATTCCCATAGGATGTGGTACAACATTCCCATGGGATGGGGTACAGCATTCCCATGGGATGGAGTACAACATTCCCATGGGATGGGGTACAGCATTCCCATGGGATGGGGTACAGCATTCCCATGGGATGGGGTACACAATGCCCAGGGATGGAGTACAGCATTCCCATGGGATGGGGTACAGCATTCCCATGGGATGGGGTACAGCATTCCCATGGGATGGGGTACAGCATTCCCATGGGATGGGGTACAGCATTCCCATGGAGTGGGGTACAGCATTCCCATGGGATGGGGTACACAGTGCCCAGGGATGGGGTACAGCATTCCCATGGGATGGGGTACAGCATTCCCATGGAGTGGGGTACAGCATTCCCATGGGATGGGGTACACAGTGCCCAGGGATGGGGTACAGCATTCCCATGGGGTGGGGTACAGCATTCCCAAGGGATGAGGTACAGCATTCCCATGGAGTGGGGTACACAGTGCCCAGGGATGGGGTAGAGCATTCCCATGGGATGGGGTACAACATTCCCATGGGATGGGGTACACAGTGCCCAGGGATGGGGTACAGCATTCCCATGGGATGGGGTACAACATTCCCATGGGATGGGGTACACAGTGCCCAGGGATGGGGTACACAGTGCCCAGGCATGGAGCACCACCTGTGCATCCTTTCCTTGGGCACCTGCTGCTCCCCCCTTCTGCCCCAGCCCCTCTGGGCTCCCCTCGCCCGGTGCAGGCTGGCACTGGGATCCTCTCCCTGAACTCCTGGATCCTGCAGAGCCCCAGCGCTGTTTCCTGGGAGAGGGGGCTGGGCTGACCCCGGGTTTGTGTCCCCTCCCGGGGCCATGCAGGGCCCGGGGGTAAAGCAAACATTGCTCCAGGCTCTGGCTGCAGGTGCGTGCAGGGAACGGCTTCTCCCAGGAAACGACAGTCCTGGTACTGCCCCATGCAGGATCTCTCCTGGCTCTGGTGTGGGCAGTGGAAAAATACTCCTCTGTCCCTTTCCTGCAGCGGTGGCCCGAGAACAGGGATCACAGTGTTCGCTGGGGCGGCTGCTGGGCAGGAGGGAAGGGCAGCCGTGGGCAGGGAGGGAAGCTGAGGCTTCCAGCCCTCCCACCCGTGGGTAGGGGCAGGGTCCAGCAGCGTTCCCGAGGAGCCCTGCTCAGGGTCCCGCTGGGAGAGGCAGGATCCCTGTCTGCTGGGATTCCACACGGAGCCGCTGCTGGGGCTGCCAAGCAGGAATCTCCTGGGAATGCACAGTGGCTTCCCAGAGCCAGAGAGCAGCGTTAGATATTGGGATGGGATATTGGGAAGGAATTCCTCCCCTGTGAGGGGGGTGAGGAGTTGCAATGGAACTCCCCGAGAAGCTGTGGCTGCCCCATCCCTGGAAGTGTCCAAGGCCAGGCTGGTTGGGGCTTGGAGCGGTGGGATAGTGGGAGGTGTCCATGGCAGGGGGTGGAATGAGCTGAGCTTTAAGGTCCCTCCCCACAGCATCCTGGACTTTGATGATTCTGTGACAGGGAGAGTTCCTGAAGAGGGCAGGGTGCCGTGGGTGCCCCTCCTGCCCTGGGTGGGGCAGCTCTGCCACTGCCCATCCCGCTGGGTTGTCCCTGACTCAGTTTCCCTGCCCGCTCTCCCAGGCCCGGAGCGCAGCCACGCACTGGGGTGGTTTTTCTGGTTGACTGAGCGGCCCTGCTGCCTTCTGCCCCAGCTCTGCTCCTTCCTCGATGCTCCAGGATGGAACTGGTCTCCAGTACCTGTCTGGGGCACCACGGCTGTGCCGGCGGCAGAGCTCACCCTGTGCCTCCCCACCCCCAGCTGGGGCTCCTCAGCCAGTCGGGCTCAGGGCTGAGTTAGTGCTGAGCTCATGGGTTTGTGGCAGACAGGATCAAATGCTCCACTGGAATCAAAATCTTTTCCATCTCGTGCGTTCCCTTCACCTGCTCGTTATGTAACAGGATCGCACGGACAGAACAGGTTTGTCTGGCGCCGCGGATTCCTCGGCAGAGCCGCAGGGCTGAGCTGCTCTGCCGTGGGCCCGTGGCTGTCCCCAGCCCTGAGCGCTCCTGCCTTGGGACAGCCACTGCCAGCGGGGGGACGGGCGGATCTGCCATTGCTCGGGGCTGCTGCTGTTGCCGTCCCCTCGCCGGGGCCAGAGGCTCTGCAGGTGGCCCTGCAGGTGTTGGATGGGACCCCAAAGCAGGAGCTGGGAGCTGGGAGCGGAGCCTGGGAGCCTGGAACGTGTTCCCTGCTCTGAGAAGGGGTGACAGCCCCTTCCCCAGGACACAGCAAGGGCACAGGGGGTCGGTGACCCCTCACCTGCCCCAGGCTCTGCCTGTGCTGCCGCTCCCCGTCCCTGAACCCCGGGGACCTGCAGGACACAGCTCAGGTGTCCCCGACTGGGGCCTCAGCCCTCTCAGCTCGTTATTTTCCTTTCCCGTGTTTTCTGAAATGATTTCTGTGTTGCAACAGCCACCCCTGCCCTGCCTGGCTGGGGGATGGGGGGCACAGCCTTGGTCAGGGCCAGGGGACGCGAGGTTTGGGGGGGCTTGGGTGGCCCAGTGCCAGCAGCCCCCGCAGGGGCTCCCCCCTTCCCTGCTGCCCACGGGGTGTCCCCGTGCCCGGCACTCCCTGTTCCCACGTCCCACTGGGACAGGTCCCCCGTGTCACCCAGCCCCGGGACCCTGGGGTGGAGCGGCCGGGCTGGGATTTACTCTGCAGAGGCTTTCCAGGCACCCCGTGTTCGCTGCTCAGCCCCGTGGGCCCCCAAACCCCACCATCATCAAATGTCGTGGTGGCACAAAGGAGGGGAATAACCGGTGCACACAGTGAGTGGAGAATCACGGAATGGTTTGGGTGGGAAGGGACCTCACAGCCCCTCCTGGCGTGGGAGCAGAAACTCCTCTCCCGTTATCCCCAGCCCCATCCCAGCTGCTCTCCCAGGCCCCGGAGCTGCTCCCCTGAGCCCGTTCCCGTGCCTGTCTCAGCCCTCGCTGACGAGAAAAGCTCAGAAGGGAGCGATTGATGGGAAGCTGCAACCTGATCTTTGCTAAACCTGCCCTGCCCGGTCCCCAGCGGGCGCTCCGGGCGCCGGCCAAGCGCGCTCCGGCAGCCGAGGCGCTCCCGGCCCGGCCAGCGCTGGAGCGGCGCCGCAGCTGAGTGGGGCTCACCGAGCAGCGAGGATAAACCACGGGGGATAAACCATGGGGGATAAACCACGGGGGATAAACCATGGGGGATAAACCACGGGGGATAAACCACGGGGGATAAACCACGGGCGATAAACCACGGGAAATAAATCACCAGGGATGAACCACGGGGGATAAACCATGGGGGATAAACCACGGGGGATAAACCATGGGGGATAAACCACGGGAAATAAATCACCAGGGATAAACCATGGGGGATAAACCACGGGGGATAAACCACAGGGGATAAATCACCAGGGATAAACCATGGGGGATAAACCACAGGGGATAAATCACCAGGGATAAATCACCAGGGATAAACCACCAGGGATAAACCACGGGGGATAAACCACGGGGGATAAACCATGGGGGATAAACCATGGGGGAAAAATCACCAAGGATAAACCATGAGGGATAAACCATGGGGGATAAACCACGGGGGATAAACCAGAGGGGATAAACCATGGGGGATAAACCAGGGGGGTTAAACCACGGGGGATAAACCAGGGGGGATAAACCATGGGGGATAAACCATGGGGGATAAACCAGGGGGGTTAAACCACAGGGAATAAACCACTGGGGATAAATCACCAGGGATAAACCACTGAGGAAAAACCACGAAGGATAAACCACGGGGTACAAAGAACAAGGGATAAACCACCAGGCATAAACCATGGGGGACAGAGCACAAGGGGTAAATCATGGAGACCTGCACCACTGCCTTTTGTCCCAGCCGGGCTGTGTGGAAAGTGCCGCGTTTATTTATTTATGGAGGCCAGGCCGGAGCTCGGAGTGGGAGCAGCTGGTGGGGATCAGCTTTGTTCTCACTCAGCACAAGACGGAGCACGTTCGTGTCTGCACGGAGCGGGGAAGGTTCCTCCCCGTCACGTTCCAGAGCCTCCCGGATCCCGGCAGATCCAGTGTCTGAGCCCTGAGCACCGGGATGCCCCTGGGGCTCGGAAAGCAGCTCGTTTGGAGCTGGGAGGGACCCCCCGGGCTCCTGTTGTGTGTCAGCAGGACGAGATGGGCTTTAAGGTCCCTCCAACCCAAAGCAGTCTGTGATTCCCGCTCTGGCTGTGTGTGCACTGGGATCACTGGCATCTCTGGAAGGGCTGTGGCCGAGTCCCTCGCCGTCCGTGCTGGGCTTTGTGCGGAGCACGCGGAGCCTGTGCCGGGCAGAACAAGGAACAGAGGTGCTTTGTGTGGCCGCAGCAGGAACGGGGCCAAAACTGCCTGGGCGTGCCCTGCTCATGAGCTGGGGGTGCTGAGCGCCCACGGCTGCCCCGAGCACCGCAGGGACCAGCCCCAGCAGCAGGACGAGCCCCAGACCCAGCAGTGGGATGAGCCCCCCAGCACTGGGACCAGCCCCAGCAGTGGGATGAGCCCCGAGATGAACAGCAAGATGAACCCCAGCAGTGGGACCAGCTCCGGCATCAGGACAAGCCCTGGCAGCCAGGATGAGCCCTGAGCCCCAGCCCCAGCATCAGCACACCACATACCTGCCCCAGGAACAGCAGAACAATCCTCCTTTTCTTCTGGCAGATGTGGTGGGGGCAGATGGGATCGGGCAGGTGCAGTGGGGGCAGGTGCAGTGGGGGCAGGTGCAGTGGGGGCAGGTGCAGTGGACACTGTGCCCCTGCTCGGGCTGACAGGGCATGACAGGGTCACAGCCCCAGGCCTGGAGCGCCCCAGCCCCACAGGAAGGGGCAGGAGCAGGGGGGGCTGCAGTGCCACTCCCACAGGGATGCTTTGGGGTGGGCAGCGGGTCGGGATGCAGCGGGTCGGGATGCAGCGGGTCAGGGTGCAGCAGGTCAGGATGCAGCAGGTCAGGGTGCAGCGGGTCAGGATGCAGCGGGTCAGGGTGCAGCGGGTCAGGGTGCAGCGGGTCAGGGTGCAGCGGGTCGGGATGCAGCGGGTCAGGGTGCAGCGGGTCAGGATGCAGCGGGTCAGGGTGCAGCGGGTCAGGGTGCAGCGGGTCGGGATGCAGCGGGTCAGGGTGCAGCGGGTCAGGGTGCAGCGGGTCAGGATGCAGCAGGTCAGGGTGCAGTGGGTCGGGATGCAGCGGGTCAGGATGCAGCGGGTCAGGATGCAGCGGGTCAGGGTGCAGCGGGTCAGGATTTAGTGGGTCAGGATGCAGCGGGTCAGGATGCAGCGGGTCGGGATGCAGCGGGTCAGGATTTAGTGGGTCAGGATGCAGCGGGTCAGGGTGCAGCGGGTCAGGATGCAGCGGGTCAGGGTGCAGCAGGCACCACTGCTGGGAGGCAAGAGCCCTGTCCTGGGGTGGGGGTCTGAGCCAGGTACCTTGGAGGTTTTGCCTGGGCTGGAGATGGGTCCTGGTGGTCATGGCTGGTCTGGAGACCGGGAAGGTCTGTGCAGGATGTCACCTGTGCAGGTGACACCTGTGGAGCTGTTCCACACGGGGTCCTGGGATAGGGATCTGTGGCCTCTGGGGATGGGAAGTGCTTGGACAGATCCTGGGGCTGCACCCAGGCTCCTCAGGATGTTCAGAGATGATGTGGTGGCTTTGGTTTGTCCAGACCTTGTGATTGTCCCTGGACAGTGTAGGTGTGGGTGGCTCCAGAGGCAGAGGGGCCAGCTCAGGCCCTGCTCCCTCAGGCTGGTTCTCCTGCTCCCTCCTGGCCCAGAGCTCCCACACCGGCTGGAGATTTGTTCCACGCTCCAGGTCCCAGCCAGAGCCTCTTCCGTGGCCACCCCATGGACCTTATTTCCCAAAAAGCTTTATTTGTAAGACAGTGCCGTGTTGCCATGGCAGGGAGCGTTGTAAGAGCATGGAGACTGCTCTTCCTGGGCAGGAATCGGGTTTCAGGCTGGTTTATTTATTATTTGTTATTTATTTATGTGTGCTTTTACTCTGGGAAGTGTCAGTGTCAATCATTCTGGAAGCCTTCAGTGCTGCTCCAGTGGCACGGAGATGATGGAGCAGCAAAGCTGTAGCCACCCTCCCAAGGCCGTGGGGTGAGGTGGTCAGAAACTCTCGGCATTCCCAGAAATGCTTGGAGGTGGCTCTGTGGATAAACCAGCCAGGCTGACCAGTGAGGCCTGGCTGATCAGGCCAGGATGTTCCTGTGCCAAAGAGAAAAGAAAATGGATTTTTTTTGGTGAGTTGCCTGTGCAGCAGGTGGTGCCATCCTCCCCTCAGCGCATCCCTCAAGGCTCCCCTCTCCCCAGGTGAACCAGGGGAACATGCCCGGCATCCAGAGCACCTTCCTGGCCATGGACACGGAGGAGGGCGTGGAGGTGGTGTGGAACGAGCTGCTCTTCACTGACAAGAAGGCCTTCAAAGCACACGAGGTGAGACCCTGAGAGCCCCCCAGACCTTCCTGGGTGGGGCACAGCCTGGCAGGATGGGCTCCTGCCCTCTGGCACTGGGTCCTCCTTGGCTTCTCCCTCAAAGGCAGGTCCTTTGGACCTCAGACCAGCGTCCCTGTGACAGCCCCAGCTCTTGGGGGTGCCCTGCCACATCCCAGGACCTTCTGCATGCCAGGACCTTCCACCTCACCTGTCCTGGCCCATCCCAGGACCTCACCTGTGCTCTGTGTGCCCCCAGGAGAAGATCAAGACCATGTTTGAGCAGCTGGTGCTGGTGGATCACCCCAACATTGTGAAGCTCCACAAGTACTGGCTGGATGTGAAGGACTCAAAGGCACGGGTAGGGGGCCAGGGGGCACCGGGGGGTCCCAGCTCTGCTCCTCAGCCTCCTTTCCCCATGAGCTGACCTCAGCTGACCCCCTGTCCCCTGCCAGGTCATCTTCATCACGGAGTACGTGTCCTCAGGGAGCCTCAAGCAGTTCCTGAAGAAAACCAAGAAGAACCACAAGGCCATGAACGCGCGGGTGAGTCCTGGGAGCAGGACAGGGGTCCCAGCTGGAGCGGGTGGCTCTGTGTCCCCGTCCCTGGGAGGGTCTCTGGGATCTTACAGGGCAGAGCAGGTGGCAGTTGCTGTTCCCAGGGTCGTGTGGGGACCCTGCTGGGCCCCAGGAGAGCCCAGCTGGATCCCACTGGCCCCAAGGTGGGAGTGGCTGCAGCGGGTGGCACTGCCCCAGGTGTCACCACTCTTGGTGTGCTGCCCCTGCCCAGGGCTGGCACCTGGGGACAAGGGATCAGCATCACCTGCAAAGCCACTGCCCAGGGCTGTGAGGAACCTGTGGGATGGTCCAGAGCCACCCCACCATGGGCAGGGCCACCTTCCACTGTCCCAGGCTGCTCCAAGCCCCATCCAACCCGGCCTTGGGCACTGCCAGGGGTGGGGCAGCCACAGCTTCTCTGGGCACCTGTGCCAGGACATCCCCACCCTCCCAGGGAAGGATTTCTTCCCAATATCCCATCCCTGTCCTCTGGCAGCCGCTCCATCCCTCCTCGAGTCCCTCCCAGCTCTCCCGCAGCCCTGAGCCATCGGCTGCAGTCACTGGAGCAGGGGACAGGGACAGGACTGTGGGACAGTGTGGGACACACCCCAGAGCCCCAGGCAGGGGATGTTCCTGCAGGACATTCCTGCGGGATGTTCCTGGTGCTGGGGATGGCAGGGAAGGACCCTGAGCCTCAGCAGGGCACAGGGAATGTCACTGTCACTGGGGATGGCAGGGAAGGACCTTGGCAGGACACAGGGGATGTCCCTGTCACTGGGGATGGCATTAAAGGACCCTGAGCCTCAGCAGGGCACAGGGGATGTCCCTTGTCCTAGGGATGGCAGGGATGGACCCTGAGCCTCGGCAGGACACAGGGGATGTCCCTGTCACTGGGGATGGCAAGGAAGGACCTTGGCAGGACACAGGGAATGTCCCTGTCACTGGCGATGGCAGGGCTGGGGAGCCCTGGCCTGGCCGTGGGTGCCAGCGTGTCCTGGCTGCTGCAGCTCTGTCCCTGCTCTGTCCCTGCCCCAGGCCTGGAAGCGCTGGTGCACCCAAATCCTCTCGGCTCTCAGGTGAGGCTCCCCCGGCTCCCTGCCCTGCCCCGCGGGGCCCCAGGGGTGCGGGCTGTGCTCGGGACACCCCTGTGCCCCCCCAGCTTCCTGCACTCCTGTGAGCCCCCCATCATCCACGGCAACCTCACCAGCGACACCATCTTCATCCAGCACAACGGGCTCATCAAGATCGGCTCCGGTGGGGCAGCGCCGGCCCCAGCCCAGGGGTCCGGGGGGGTCTGGGGGGTCTGGGGGATCCAGAGGGGTCTGAGGGGGCCAGAGGGGTTCAAGGGGGTCTGAGGGATCCAGAGGGGTCTGAGGGGTCCTGAGGGGGTCTGAGGTGTCTGAGGGATCCAGAGGGGTCTGAGGGGGCCAGAGGGGTTCAAGGGGGTCTGAGGGATCCAGAGGGGTCTGAGGGGGCCAGAGGGGTTCAAGGGGGTCTGGGGGATCCAGAGGGGTCTGAGGGGGCCAGAGGGGTTCAAAGGGGTCTGAGTGACCTGAGGGATCCAGAGGGGTCTGAGGGGTCCAAGGGGGTCTGAGGGGTCCTGAGGGGGTCTGAGGTGTCTGAGGGATTCAGAGGGGTCTGAGGGCTCTGAGGAGGTCACAGGGGGTCCAAGGGGGTTTGGAGGGTCCAAGGGGTTCAAGATGGTCCAGATGGGCCAGAGGGGTCTAAGGAATCCGAGGGGGCCTGGGGGGTCCAGGGGAGCTGGCAGGAGGAAGGGGACAGGGGTCCTGTGGGGTGTGTGGCGGGTCCGAGCCAGGCAGGACCCCCGAGAACTGTGGGGTCCCTTTTTGGGGTGCCAACCTTGGTGTTACTCGTTCTCCTTGCCCTCTCCTCCCTTCCCAACCCGCGGCTCCGTCCGGCGCTGCCTGGCAGTTTGGCACCGGGTGTTTGCCAACGGTGAGTGACCCCTGCCCTGGGGACCCCCCTGCGGCCCCTGAGCCCCCCCAGAGGGGCACCGCCCCCAGGGGAGGATCCCGGGCTCTGTGGGGAGGCAGCACCTCCATCCCTTCAGGAATTGCTGGGGGGAGCAGAGGGGTCTCCTGGGATGGGAGGAGGCTGGGGGTGGGCAGGGGCACACACACACACGAGGATCCTCCCCCATCTCTCATCCCACCTGGGTGGGCACACTCAGATCCCCCATCCCTCATCCCCCTCGGGTGGGCACACTCAGATCCCCTCATCCCCCTCGGGTGGGCACACTCACACCCCTCATCCCTCATCCCCCCTGGGTGGGCACACTCAGATCCCCTCAGCCCCTCATCCCCCTCGGGTGGGCACACTCAGATCCCCTCAGCCCCTCATCCCCCTCGGGTGGGCACACTCACACCCCCCATCCCCTGATCCCCCTCAGATGGGCACACTCGCACCCCTCACCCCCCTCATGGGTGGGCACACTCACACCCCCACCCCTCAGCCCCCCCAGACCCTCTCCCGTGTCCCCCCAGCGCTCCCGGACGATCTCCGCAGCCCCATCAGGATCGAGCGGGAGGAGCTGCGGAACCTTCACTTCTTCCCTCCGGAATACGGCCGTGAGTGGGGCTGGGGGCACGCGGGGGTCCTGGGCGGGGTGGGGGTCTCCAGGGGGCACGCGGGGGTCCTGGGCGGGGTGGGGGTCTCCAGGGGGCAGATGGGGGTCCTGGGCGGGGTGGGGGTCTCCAGGGGGCACACGGGGGTCCTGGGCGGGGTGGGGGTCTCCAGGGGGCACACGGGGGTCCTGGGCGGGGTGGGGGTCTCCAGGAGGCACACGGGGGTCCTGGGCAGGGTGGGGGTCTCCTGAGGGTCTGTCCTGACGTGTCCCGGTCCCTGTTCCAGAGAAGGCGGACGGGACGGCCGTGGACATCTTCTCCTTTGGGATGTGCGCGCTGGAGGTGCGGAGTGGGGCGGGACCCTGGGAATCCTGGGACCCTGGCCCCTGTCCCCTGTCCCCCGGCCGGGGGTGTCCCTGTCCTGAGGTGTCCCCTCTCCTGAGGTGTCCCCTGTCCTGAGGTGTCCCCGTCCTGAGGTGTCCCCTGTCCGGGGGTGTCCCCTGTCCGGGGGTGTCCCCTGTCCTGAGGTGTCCCCGTCCTGAGGTGTCCCCGTCCTGAGGTGTCCCTGTCCTGAGGTGTCCCCTGTCCAGAAATGTCCCCTGTCTGGGGGTGTCCCCTGTCTGGGGGTGTCCCTTGTCCCTGCCCTGCCTGGCGGTGTCCCTCATCCCCCACAGTCTGGGGGTGTCCCTGTCCTGAGGTGTCCCCGTCCTGAGGTGTCCCTGGTCCTGAGGTGTCCCCTATCCCAGGTGTCCCCTGTCCAGGGGTGTCCCCGTCCTGAAGTGTCCCTATCCCAGGGTGTCCCTATCCCGGGGTGTCCCCTGTCCGGGGGTGTCCCTATCCCGGGGTGTCCCTATCCCGGGGTGTCCCTGTCCTGAGGTGTCCCTGTCCGGGGGTGTCCCCTGTCCTGAAGTGTCCCCTATCCTGGGGTGTCCCTGTCCGGGGGTGTCCCAGTGAAGCCCCCATGGTCTGGCCGTGTTTCCCCCCCAGATGGCCGTGCTGGAGATCCAGACCAACGGGGACACGCGGGTGTCGGAGGAGGCCATCGCACGGGCCCGGCATTCCCTGGATGATCCCAACATGAGGGTGAGTGCAGCTGGAGGAGCCTGCTGGGGGTAAATCCCTGTTCTGAATACCTCCTGGGTGTAAATCCCATCCCTCCTGGGTGTAAATCCCATCCTGCATCCCTCCTGGGTGTAAATTCCATCCCTCCTAGGGGTAAATCCCTGTCCTGCATCCCTCCTGGGCAGAAATCCCTGTCCTGGATCCCTCCTGGGTGTAAATCCCATCCTGCATCCTTCCTGGGTGTAAATCCCTGTCCTGGATCCCTCCTGGGTGTAAATCCCATCCCTCCTGGGTGTAAATCCCATCCCTCCTGGGTGTAAATCCCATCCCTCCTGGGTGTAAATCCCATCCCTCCTGGGTGTAAATCCCATCCTGCCAGTTCCCAGGAGGTGCAGAAGGGGTCTGGCCCTGTCCCAGGAGTGTCCCCGTTGTCCCTCACACCTGTGGTGTCCTGGGTACCTGTGGCTCCTTCCCAAGCTCCATCTCACTCCTCAGCTGCTCCAGCCCCATGATGGGGCCCAGCTGGATCCAGGGAACAGAGAAGAAGCTTCCCCATAAATACTTGGGAACGAGGTTTAATAAGGAGACAGGACAGTCTGGAGAGCAGTTGGGATTTGGGCTCAGCCAGAGGAACAGCTGGAACCTTTGATCCCCCTCCATCCACACTGAGCCACTCAACCCCCCTTCCTCTTCCTCTTCCTGTGGCAGTCTCCAAAACGTCCCATGATGAGTTTGTACATTCCCCAGATTCTCTTGTTTGATCACAGAGTTTCTCGAGGCATCCCACAGTAAATCCTGCCCTCAGATCCCACACTTCCCACGTTCCAGGAGAACCAGGAGTCTCCTCTGGAGCATCCAGGAGTGGTTGGAGTCACACCCAGGGGTCTCTGGGGCAGGTGGTTCTGAGGGTCCCAGTCTGGGGGAGCCCACCTGGCACCCCTGGGATCATTTCTGGATGGATCCCAGATATCCTGGCCCATCCCCTGTCAGCAGCAGTGGCGGATTTGGCTCCTCTGCTCTCAGGGAGCAGGAACAGACAGATCCCCTGGACTCTGCTGCTCATCCTGCCCCTTCCCCACTCCCAGCACCACATTCCTGCTCTCGGGGCTGGTCCTGGTTCTGCCCCTTCTCCTGCAGCCTTTGCTGGGCTCGCACTGGGATGGGGCCAGTGGGGACCCCCTTCCCTCTCTGCCCACCGGAATTTGCTGCAGCTCCCTGTCCTGGGGCTCCTGCTGCAGAAAGAGCCCTTTGGATCTGTGTCCTGGGAAATTGTATCAAAACCAGCGTGAGCCCAGGCCCAGGGCAGTGAGCCCTGTGCTGGCACTGCTGGGACACCTCCAGCCCTGGGGCAGCTTCCAGGTCCCCAGGTAAGGACATGGGAGGTGCTGGAGTGTGTCCAGGGAAGGAAATGCAGCTGGGGAAAGGTCTGGGGGAGCTGGGAAGGGGCTCAGCCTGGAGCAAAGGAGGCTCAGGGGGAATTTCTGGCTCTGCACAAGCCCCTGCCAGGAGGGGACAGGGACAGGAGGAGAGGGAACGGCCTCAGGCTGGGCCAGGGAGACCCAGGCTGGACATCAGGAGGAATTTGTTCCTGGAAAGGGCAGTCAGGGATTGGAAGTGCCCAGGGAGGTTTGGAGTGGCCATCCCTGGAGCTGCCCAAGGAGTGACTCGGACACTCAGTCCGGGTGACGAGGTGGGGATCGGGCACAGGGTGGACTCTGGGAGCTCTTTCCAGCCCCAGTGGTTCCCTGATTCTGTGGCTGTGTGAAATGCTCCTGAGAGAGCAGCAGGGGAATGTCCTGCTCTGCTCCAGCTCCTGCCCCTGCTCTGACCCCAGGAGTTCATCCTGTCCTGCCTGACCCTGAACCCGGACAAGCGCCCGACCGCCAACAACCTCCTCTTCCACCGGGTGCTCTTCGAGGTGCATTCCCTGAAGCTGCTGGCAGCCCATTGCTTCATCAACCACCAGTGTGAGTGCCTGGGGCCACCCACAGCCCCAAACTCGTCTTCTCCCGAGGAGCCAGGCTGGGAGAGCTGGCAATGCTCACCCTGGAGCAGAGAAGGGTCCAAGCAGACCTTAGAGCCTCCTGCAGTGCCTGAAGGGGCTCCAGAGGAGCTGCAGAGGTCTCTGCACCAGGGATGCAGTGACAAGGCAAGGGGGAATGGTTTCCCCCTGCCACAGGACAGGGTTAGAGGGATTTGGGGAAGGAATTCCTGGCTGTGAGGGAGGTGAGGCCCTGGCACAGGGGGCCCAGAGAAGCTGTGGCTGCCCCATCCCTGGCAGTGTTCCAGGCCACATTGGATGGGGCTTGGAGCAACCTGGGATGGGGGAAGGTGTCCCTGGGTGGGATTTAAGGTCCCTCCCACACAAAACGTTCCGTGATTCCATGTGCAGAGCCTGGGGAGGGAGGCAGGGACTCCCAGCCCCTCCCTGGAGCAGGGGCTGCAGGACCCACACACCCCCCGTGCCTCTGCCCCAGATCTGATGCCAGAGAACGTGGTGGAGGAGAAGATCAAGGAGCTGGACCTGAACATGGTGATGGCCGAGATCCGCAGGGAGGGTCGGCCCGGGGCGCAGTGGAGGTGAGGATGGGGGAGATTCCACAGGATCCAGCCTGGAGATCCCGGTGCCGTGGGAAGGAGCCCTTCACTCCCTGAACCCTCCTGTCCTGTTCCCTGCCCAGGTACTCGGAGGTTTCCTTCCTTGAGCTCGACAAGTTCCTGGAGGACGTGAGGTGTGTTGGAGCTCCCAGCTCTGCCTGGGCTCCCCGGGAGTGTCGGTGCTGTCCCCACTGTCCCCAGCTGTCCCCAGCTGTCCCCAGCTGTCCCCAGAGCTGTCCCCAGCTGTGATGTCCCCAGCTGTGCTCGGAGCTGTCCCCAGAGCTGTCCCCAGAGCTGTCCCCAGCTGTCCCCAGAGCTGTCCCCAGCTGTCCCCAGCTGTGCTCGGAGCTGTCCCCACTGTCCCCAGAGCTGTCCCCAGCTGTGCTGGGAGCTGTCCCCACTGTCCCCAGCTGTGCTGTCCCCAGCTGTGCTCGAAGCTGTCCCCAGCTGTGCTGTCCTCAGCTGTCCCCAGAGCTGTCCTCAGCTGTGCTGTCCCCAGCTGTGCTGTCCTCAGCTGTGCTCAGAGCTGTCCTCAGCTGTGCTGTCCCCAGCTGTGCTCAGAGCTGTCCTCAGCTGTCCCCAGCTGTGCTCAGAGCTGTCCCCAGCTGTGCTCAGAGCTGTCCCCAGCTGTGCTGTCCCCAGCTGTGCTCAGTGCTGTCCCCAGCTGTGCTGGGAGCCCATCCCTGCTCCTTCCAGAGCCAGCTCTGCCGGGCCAGGGGCTGGAATCAGCTCTTTGTCCTCGCTCCGTGTCTGTGCCAGGAATGGGATTTACCCCCTGATGAACTTCGCTGTCTCCAGACCCCACGCTCTCCCCCGCGCCCTCTCCCAGCCCCAGGAGGATCCTCAGAAAGCCAAGACCCCCACGCCAGAGCCCTTTGATGTGGAGACCAGGAAGGTAAGGCCAGCTCCAGGTGGGGACAGCTCCTGCAGTCTCATCCCTGCTGCAGGGACACCTCTCCTGTTGGCCCAGGTGAGAGCTGGGAGAGGAATCCCGGGCTGTCAGGAGGAATTCCAGAGCCCGGGGCCGGAGGGGCCGTGTCCAGGCTGATCCCGAGTTGGGCTTTTCCAGGTGGTGCAGATGCAGTGCAACATGGAGCTGAACGAGGACAAGAGCCAGTGGCACGTGAGTACCTGGATCCTGAGCTGCTCCCTGCACATCCACTGGGAATGGGACTGGGAAATGGCATTGGGAAATCACACCAGGAAATCTGACAGGAAAATGGCCAAGGGAAATCTGCCTGGGGTATCACAGCAGGAAATGGGACCGGGAAGTCAGACTGGGAAAGGCCTCAGCAGTTTCCATGGTACCCAAAGAACTCCTGTCCTGTAGTGAGAGAATTCCCAAAGAGTCACAAACTCCCCTGGCCTGTGGGACACAGACCTGGAGCGTCTGGATGTCCCTGGTGTTTCCAGACACTTCTGGACTCCTGTTTTTTCTGGCCCAGAACTTACAGGGACCTGAAATTGCTCCAGGGAACCAGCAGTGCCCCAGAGCTCCCCCATCCCTGCCCAGCACTGCCCCAGAGCTCCCCCATCCCTGCCCCAGAGCTCCCCCATCCCAGCAGAGCCCCAGAGCTCCCCCATCCCTGCCCCAGAGCTCCCCTCCCCATCCCTGCCCCAGAGCTCCCCCATCCCATCCCTGCCCCAGAGCTCCCCAATCCCTGCCCCAGAGCTCCCCCATCCCAGCAGAGCCCCAGAGCTCCCCCATCCCTGCCCCAGAGCTCCCCCATCCCAGCAGAGCCCCAGAGCTCCCCCATCCCTGCCCCAGAGCTCCCCTCCCCATCCCTGCCCCAGAGCTCCCCCATCCCTGCCCCAGAGCTCCCCCATCCCTGCCCCAGAGCTCCCCAATCCCTGCCCCAGAGCTCCCCAATCCCTGCCCCAGAGCTCCTCCATCCCATCCCTGCCCCAGAGCTCCCCCATCCCTGCCCCTGAGCTCCCCCATCCCATCCCTGCCCAGCCGCTGCCGGTGCCTCTGGAGGGGCTGGGATGAGCAGACTCTCTCCTGTCTCCACAGCTCACGCTCCTGCTCATCCTGGAGGACAAACTGCACCGCCAGCTCAGCTATGACCTGCTGCCCAGTACGATCCCACAGGGAATGCTGGGTGTGGATGCTGGGGAATCCCATGGCCCTGTCGGGATCAGGCTCTGTTGGACACAGAATGTGCCAGCTTCCCAGGCAGCTCCCCTACCTTTCCCTTTCCTTCTTTCCCTCTCCTCCTCCTCCTCCTTTTTCCTTTCCTTTCCTTTCCCCATTCTTTTTCCTTTTCCCATTCTTTTTCCTTTCCCCATTATTTTTCCTTTCCCCATTCTTTTTCCTTTTCCCATTCTTTCCCCTTTTCCCATTCTTTTCCCTTTTCCCATTCTTTTCCCTTTTCCCATTCTTTTCCCTTTCTCCTTTTCCCATTCTTTTCCCTTTTCCCATTCTTTCTCCTTTTCCCTTTTCCCATTCTTTTCCCTTTTCCCATTCTTTCCCCTTTTCCCTTTTCCCATTCTTTTCCCTTTTCCCATTCTTTCTCCTTTTCCCTTTTCCCATTCTTTTTCCTTTCTCCTTTTCCCATTCTTTTCCCTTTCTCCTTTTCCCATTCTTTTCCCTTTCTCCTTTTCCCATTCTTTTCCCTTTTCCCACCCCCCCTTCTTCCTTTCCCATTCCTTGTCACACCCTTTCCCATCTTTCTCCCTTTTCCATTCTCCTTTTCCATTCTTTCCTTTTCCCATTCTTTCCCTTTTCCCATTCTTTCTCCATTTCCTTTCATTCTTTCCCCTTTTCCCATTCTTTCTCCTTTTCCCTTTTCCCATTCTTTCCCCTTTTCCCATTCTTTCTCCTTTCCCCTTTTCCCATTCTTTCCCCTTTTCCAATTCTTTCTCCTTTTCCCTTTTCCCATTCTTTCTCCTTTCCCTTTTTCCCAGCCCTTGCCCAGCTGTGCCCTGTGCTGGTTTCCAGCACGCTGCCCGTACGGTGCAGTTGGCAGGCAGTGATCCAGCGCTCATTCCAGAGCTGCATTCCCAGCAGGACCCACACTGGGCACTTCCTGTGCTCCCAGTGGAGCTCCAGCCTCATTCCCAGCACTTTTCCAGAGGAAAGGTGGATCCTCCTCGGAGGGGCCTGGGAAAGGTGCAGCTCCAGCTCCTTCCCAGAACCTCAGGAGCCTCTGGAGGCCAGGCAGGCAGAGCCCCAGGGCTCCCTCGCAGTCGAGATTTCCTGAGAAAGCTGGGAATGGTGCCTGGGAGCTGCTCCTTCCCCAGCTCCTCGCGGGCTCTGCCTCAGGCTCTGTCCTGGCCGTTCCCTGCTGAGCCAAGCTGCTGTTTTTATTTTGTCCCCTGTCCCTGTTACCCCTGCCCACCCCACAGCAGCCAGGGAGGCTGGGGAGGTGGAACAGCTTCCAAAGGAGACCCCAAAAACGAGGCTCTTCCCCTTTGCTGAGATGGCAGTCGCAGTTTTATTTCTTGGAATCCTTTGGGGTGAAGCTGCAGGAGGGAAAGAGGGGGAGGTATTGATGAGCACCCCTTTTTGAGGACAGGGGAAAGGGGTGTGGGGGATTTACACAACCAATAAGGGGAACTGGGAGAAGAAGATAAGGGAAAGAACTTACAAGTCTACATTTTCAGGGGTACATTCTTTGGCTCAGACCATTTTTCCTAACTGCATTACAACACCAAAGCCTTTCCAAGTGACACATTGTCCAGAGCTGTGTTCTGGGAGCTGTGGGAACCTTGTTCCACCTCCCTGCCCCGTTTTCCCAGCTCTCCCAGGTACAGGAGCTCCCTGAGCTGTGTCCATGTTCATGTTCTCCTGCTCCTTGTCTCTGCAGCTGATAACTCCAAGGATTTGGCCACGGAGCTGGTGCATTACGGATTCATCCACGAGGTGAGTCCCTGCTGTGGCTGAATGTGGAGCCCCTGGAGCTCCTCACGGGCAGGGCGTGGATCTCTGTTCCCTCCGGCCTCGGCTGCAGGAGCTGTTCCGAGGGGAGCTAGGTTAATTAACTGCACCTTAAATAATTCTGAGTGGGAGAACCAGGGGAGCACCCAGGGAAGGAGGCTGGTTCCTTACTTAAGGAATCACAGAATAATTAATTTGGGAAAAGACCTTATTGAGTCCAGCCTGTGACCAAACATGGGAGGTCACCCTGTGACATCCCCAGGTGCCACATCCACATGTTTATTGAGCTCTTCCAGGGATGGGGACTCCACCACTGCCAGGGCAGCTGGGCCAGGGCTGGGCAGCCCTTTCCAGGAGGAATTTTCCAATATCCCACATAAACCTGCCCTGGCCCAGCCTGAGGCCGTTCCCTCTCCTCCTGTCCCTGTTCCCTGGGAGCAGAGCCCGACCCCCCCGGCTGTCCCCTCCTGCCAGGGACTTGTGCAGAGCCAGAAATTCCCCCTGAGCCTCCTTTGCTCCAGCCTGAGCCCCTTCCCAGCTCCCTCAGGAATTCTCCAGCCCCTTCCCAGCTCCCTCAGGAATTCTCCAGCCCCTTCCCAGCTCCCTCAGGAATTCTCCAGCCCCTTCCCAGCTCCCTCAGGAATTCTCCAGCCCCTTCCCAGCTCCCTCAGCCCCTCCTGGGGCTCCTTTCCCCAGCTCCATTCCCTTCCCTGGACACGCTCCAGCCCCTCCAAGTCCTGTACCGGGGGAGCCCAAACCTGCAGCAGGACTGGGGCAGGCCAGCCCAGGAAGGGCTCGGGATTGGGACTGAGGGAGGCTGGAGGTGTCTGGGACAGCCCAGCAAAGGGAGCTGTGGCCATGTCTGGATTTCAGGACGACTGTGAAAAGCTGGCCACGTTCCTGGAGAGCGCCTTCCACAAGCACCGCTCCCAAGCCCTGTGAGCCGGGAGCCACCGCAGCCCCCGTTCCCAGGGGATCAAGGTGCCGGACTGGAGGATCCCAAAGGGCTCCTGAGCCACCAAACTGCAGCAGGACTCACCTGGCCGGGCCTTGGGCCCACGGGGATTTGCCCAATCCGTGCTCTGGGAAGGCAACAGCTGATGGAGGACTCGGCAAACACCAGGAATTACATCCCGGGACGTTGGGACTCGAGTTCTGGTCCCTGCTCCCAGTGGGAGGTGTGGGGGAGTGGGCAGCAACCCCCAGCAGCCCCTTCCCAGTGGGGTTTGTGGAGCTGCTGCAGGAACCCCAACAGGATCCGTTTCCCTCTGGGAACGATCGGCTTTTCTCGCTGCGGGTCCCAAAGCTATTTTTTCCTCTTTGCCATCTGGAATGGTCCTTGCTGAGGGGAGGGGAGGGGAGGAGCAGGCTTGGAGAGCCCTGGTGTAGCTTCCCATCTGCCACATTCCACTCTCCATCCTGAATTTCTCCAGGTTTAAGGTCTCCACTGTGCTGCCTGTGCTCAGAATCCTCACGATGAGCTGGGACTGTGTGAGCTGGACATGATATATCTTGAGAAGAAATCCCAGAAATCATGACCCACCACCTGGATCCACACATGGATCAGCAGGAATCTCATTGATGCTCCATAGAATCCTTCTCATTTCCCAGTTCCTCCTACAGCCTTCCAAAATCTCTCAGCATCTTCAAGAGAAAGCTCTGGTGCCTCTTCCTCCCATTCCTCCTGCGCTGACTGGAGTGTCAGTCCCCAGCCTGGAGATGGGAGAATTGCCACCAGCACCAGCCCAGCCCTGCCCTTTGCCAGGGACACTTCGTTGAGGTGGAGAAAAGTGCAAACAGGAATTGTCTCTGTCCAAGAGCCGTGCGGGGCTGCTCTCACTGTGCCAGGGAAAACTGGCTCTGAATCCTGCTCTGTGCTGTGCCAGGGAAAACTGGCTCTGAATCCTGCTCTGTGCTGTGCCAGTGCTGCTCCTGCTGCTCCTCTGTGCCAGGGAAAACTGGCTCTGAATCCTGCTCTGTTCTGCTCCTCTGTGCCAGGGAAAACTGGCTCTGATATCCTGCTCTGTGCTGTGCCAGTGCTGCTCCTGCTGCTCCACTGTGCTAGGGAAAACTGCCTTTGGCATCCTGCTGTGTGCTGTGCTGGTGCTGCTCCTGCTGTGCCAGAGGAAACTGGCTCTGGCATCCTGCTCTGTGCTGCCAGGGTTTGTGCCAGTTCTCCTCCTGCTGCTCCTGCCATGCCAGGGAAAACTGGCTCTGGCATCCTGCTCTGTGCTGTGCTGGTGCTGCTCCTGCTGTGCTGGGGGAATTCAGCTCTGGCTCTGTGCTGGTGATCTGCACCACGCCGGTGTTCTGTGCCTGTTCTCTGTGCTGGTGCTGCTCCTGCTGTGCCAGAGGAATCGGCTCTGGCATCCTGCTCTGTGCTGTGCCAGTGCTCTGTGCTGTGCTGCTCCTGCTGTGCCAGGGAAAACCCCTCTGGCATCCTGCCGTGCTGGTGCTGCTCCTGCCGTGCTGGTGCTGCTCCTGCCGTGCTGGTGCTGCTCCTGCCGTGCTGGTGCTGCTCCTGCCGTGCTGGTGCTGCTCCTGCTGCTCAGAATCTGCTGGGGGAATCCGGTTCTGGTGCTGTCCTGGTGATCTGCACCACGCTGCTGCTCCATGCCACTGCTCCGTGCCAGTGCTGCTCCTGCTGGGCAGGCAGATCTGCCTCTGGCATCCTGCTGGTGTTCTGTGCTGGTGCTGCTCCTGCTGTGCCAGGGAAATCTGCCTCTGGCATCCTGCTGTGTGCTGCTCAGTGCCGGTGTTCTGTGCCGGTGCTGCTCCTGCTGCTTCTGGTGTGCCGGGGAAAACTGTCTCTGTCATCCTGCTCTGTGCTGCTGCTGCTGTGCTGTGGGAATGCAGCTCTGGCATCCTGCTCTGTGCTGCTGTGCTGTGGGAATGCAGCTCTGGCATCCTGCTCTGTGCTGCTGCTGCTCAGGCTGCACTGGGGAAATCCAGCTCTGTGCTGTCCTGGTGATCTGCACCACGCTGGTGCTCTGTGCTGGTGCTGTGCTACTGCTGCTCCTGCTGCTCCCACTGTGCTGTGGGAAGCTGCCTCTGGCCTCCTGCTTCGTGCTGATGTTCCGGTCCCTGCTGGAGCTCTGTGTACCACCACCTGCCCTGCCCTGCTCGTGCCTCGTGGCATCGCTCCAGCTGCATCCCAGCGGGATTTTATCCACACTCAGCCAGCTGGGGCTGCATTCCTGGCCCAGGCTGCATTCCTGGCCCAGGCTGCATTCCTGGCTCGCTCAGGCTGCGTTCCCAGCAGTGCTGCATCCCCAGCAGTGCTGCTGCATCCCCAGCTGTGCTGCTGCATCCCCAGCCTGTGCTGCATCCCCAGCCTGTGCTGCTGCATCCCCAGCTGTGCTGCTGCATCCCCAGCTGTGCTGCTGCATCCCCAGCAGTGCTGCTGCATCCCCAGCTGTGCTGCTGCATCCCCAGCAGTGCCAATGTTCCAACCTGACACATCAATAAAGCAGCTGGTCCCACTGGAGGGCTCTGCACAAACTGCTCGTGATTCCTTGCTCCGGTGTAAGGAGGGATTCAGGGGACACCTCAGAGCTGCAGATTCCCAATCCCTCCGGAGCACACCTGCCCCGGACATCCCAGCACATCCCAGCCCCTCCCTGGCACTCCCTCAGTGCAGCCCTCCCACAAATCCATGGATTTAACAGGATCCAACACAGCTGCTCTGACCCTGCAATTCCCTGCCCTTGCTGAACACCAGGGGCCCAAACTCCCAAAATCCTTTATAAAACCTGGGCGCTCTGTGAACTCCTTGGAGGTTTTCCTGACTCCTGTGAATGTTCCATGGTGGGAACTGAAGATCCTGGTGTCTGTTCTGCCCCAGCCGTGCTGGCTGTGGCAGCAGCCATGTCCTGCTGAGGCTGCTGCTCCCTGGGGCAGAGCCCACACCTGGGGAGGGACAGCTGGGGACATCTGGGGCCGTTCCAGAGCTGCACTTCCATCCCAGGCACAGGGCTGCAGAACCCCAGCATGGCTGGGTGGGAAGGGACCTTCAACATCGCCCAGTGCCACGGCAGGGACGCCTTTCATGGGACCAGGCTGCTCCAAACCCTGTCTGGATCACTTCCAGGGATCCAGGGGCAGCCCCAGCTGCTCTGGACGCCTTTGCCAGCGCCTCCCCTCCATCCCAGGGAAGGGTTTCCTCCCAATATCCCATTTATCCCTGCCCTCTGGGAGCCATTCCCCCTTGTTCTGTCCCTCCCAGCCCTTGTCTGGAGTCCCTCTCCAGCTCTCCTGGAGCCCATTTAGGCCCTGGGAGGGGATCTGAGGCACCCCCGGGATGTTTTCGTTTCCAGATGAACGTTCCCAGCTCTCCCAGCCCGGCTCCATTCCCGGTGCCAGCGTGTGGCCTTGGCTCCGCGCTGAAAACTGGACACCAGGGACCAGGGCCCCTCGAACGGAAGCGAGAGAAGGGACAGGGACCGCGGAATGGGGAGAAGGGACAGCGGAGCGGGGACAGGGACAGCGGAATGGGGAGAAGGGACAGCGGAGTAGGGACAGGGACATTTCCCTGCAGTTCCCAGCAGACGGGCCCGGTCCCCCTCCCGTGACATTTCCAGCACCTGCCGCTGCCCACGGCCGGTATCGCGGGCTTTCCGCGGCTCTTTCCCCTGCCTGTGGCCAAGGATCACCCGGCACTAGTCGTATTTAGCACGCTTTATCCCGTTTTAGCTGGGCTTACCGGGGTTTCATGCATTTTAGCCGGTTTGAGCTCGTTTTCTTAGCTAGAGACGTGCCAGTGGTACCGGCACTTTGGACCTTCCCGAGGCGCCGGGCATTGCCGGCCCAGCACCAACCCCGGGGCGCTGAGGGTCGCAGCAGCCGAGCCGGAGCCCCACTGCCCCCCGTCCCCGGGCTCACGCCATACCACACCTCACACCCCCGGCAGTGACAGCACCTGGGCGGCGCCATCTTGACAAGCCCTCGGGTCACATGACACCCCCCGAGCTCTCGCGATACTTTTTCCCGTGGGGGCCTCCCGCCCCCTGTTTCCCGCGCGCGCGCCGCGGAGCTCTCGCGAGAGCCGCGTGCTGTAGACGGGAAGGACAAGATGGCGGCGACAACGACGATGGCGCTGGTGAGGGGGCGATGGGCGGCGGGACCGGGCCGGGCCGGCTCCTCGCGGGGCGGGAGACAGCGGTTGCCGCCAAGGGGGTCCGCCCGGGCCCGCGGGGTGGGGTGGCGGCTCTGAGGGGACGGCGCCGCTTCCCGCCGGTTCTCCTCCGTTCCTGGGCTCCCGTCCCGGCCTCCTCCCTCTGGGGAAGGAATCGGTCTCCCCCCGCTCGGTCCTGAGCTCCGAGCCCGCCGGTTCTCAGCTCCCGCCCGTCCCGCTGCCAGGGACCGCACAGGTGGCTGTTCTTGGGCCGGCGCTTCCAAATCCATTGGTTTAAAAGCTGCTTCCTGCGCTCCCGTTCCTAAACGCGCCTGCATTGCGTTTTATGGGAGTCCTTTGTGGGCTCTGGGACATTTTTAGAGCTTTCCTGGCTGCGGGTGTGAGCGAACAGGGAATTTCCGGGCTGTTGGTTTTCCTGGGGCCGGAGCGTGAGTAGAGCAGGGAAATGGGCCGTTCTTGGCTCGCTGGGAATTGTGTGAAATGGAAATCGGGAATAGCCCGGGGACTCGTGGGCTCCTCTCGTGGATCCCCACATCTCATGGAATTGTGGGCTGGAGCTGCAGTCACACTGGCACAGCAGGAATTTATTGCTGGGTTTGTTTCTTGTTTCCCCATCGTTGTTTTCATGGAAAGTGTGGGATTTCTCTGAGGAATAGCTCTGATTCAAGAGCAGCTCAGCATTGCTCTAAAGAGCTGCTGCTGATCCCAGAAGGAATCGAGTACCCTGGAATTCCTTTTGTGAATTTACAGGTGTTGGTCCTCCCATTTGCGAGTAAATAAAAATAACTCTCCCTTTGTTACCTGCCTCATCTTTCCTTAATCCATCTGAAAGTTGCCCAGGTTAATGCTGGGAAAGGACGGGGCAGGTCTTGCTTTGTGAGGCTACCTGTGATTCCAGAGGGGATGGGAAGTAAACAGCTGGCCTAAGAATTCCCATTTGTCCTGTGGACACACTCCCAGGTGTGGGGAATCCCTTGGACACACCTGCACAGGGATCCCCAGGTGTGAGGAATCCTTTGGACACACCTGCACAGGGATCCCCAGGTGTGGGGGATCTCTGTGGACACACCTGCACAGGGATCCCCAGGTGTGGGGAATCCTTTGGACACACCTGCACAGGGATCCCCAGGTGTGGGGGATCATTGTGGACACACCTGCACAGGGATCTGGGATCTCTGTGGACACACCTGCACAGGGATCCCCAGGTGTGGGGAATGTCCCTGGACACACCTGCACAGGGATCCCCAGGTGTGGGGAATGTCCCTGGACACACCTGCACAGGGATCCCCAGGTGTGGGGAATGTCCCTGGACACACCTGCACAGGGATCCCCAGGTGTGGGGGATCCCTTGGACACACCTGCACAGGGATCCCCAGGTGTGGGGGATCTCTGTGGACACACCTGCACAGGGATCCCCAGGTGTGGGGAATGTCCCTGGACAGACCTGCACAGGGATCCCCAGGTGTGGGGAATCCTTTGGACACACCTGCACAGGGATCCCCAGGTGTGGGGAATGTCCCTGGACACACCTGCACAGGGATCCCCAGGTGTGGGGGATCTCTGTGGACAGACCTGCACAGGGATCCCCAGGTGTGGGGGATCTCTGTGGACAGACACACCCTCACGGGTGGTAGGACAAGAGGAAATGGCTCAAGCTGTGCAGGAGAGGGTCAGGTTGGACTTCAGGAGGAATTCCTTTGGGCAAAGGGTGTTCAGGCCTTGGCAGGGGCTGCCCAGGGACGTTTGGAGTCGGCGTCCCTGGAGGTGTCTGAGGAAGGCCCGGGTGTGACACTCGGGGCTCTGGGCTGGGGACAGGTCGTAGGGTGGAGCTGGTGATATCGAAAGTGTTTTCCAAGCTCAGTGATTCCGTGATGCCAGGAGCAATGGGAACCACGCAAAGGCAGGTGTGTGGCTGCCTTGCAGATGTAAAAAACAGCTCTGGTGTTTCTGGGGTCCATTTTCCAGCTGATGAATTTCCCCAGGAAGGCTGGGGAGGACCTGTGGAAGTCCACTCTGTTCCCTCCTTCCTTCTGACCCAGAGGATTTGGAGAACAGCTGCTGTGATGTTTGCACCAGATCATCCTGGGACAGCTGTGCTGTGAGACAGAGCAGGGCCCAGGGGATGTGCATGGAATTCTCAGGGATTCTCTGGGTTCCTGGGTGGTACCTGGTTGTTAGTTTTGGCCCTGGGATCACCTGTTGAGGCTGATCCAGGCGTGGGTGCCTTGCTAAAGCAATCTCGGCAGTCTGGGACGTTGGGTGGCACTGTGTCAGTGATTGATTGTGCTCCCAGTTCAGTGTTCCCTTCATTTCTCGGGCTGGGACCTTCCCACATCCCTTGGGTGTTGTTCCTGTGCTCTCTTTCTGACTCCTGGCAGTCTTCGGGCTCCCTGCACCCCTGGGAATGAGCACAATGTTCCGGGCACCTCACCAGTGCCATTTGGAAGAGTAAAACCTCTGTAGGGGCATTTTGGAGCATTCCCTGTCACTATCAGCCCTCACACCCTCACATCAACTCCTCTGCTGGTGCCTGACTTCCTCCTGCATTCCTGAATCCCGGCTGGGTTGGGTGGGTGGTCCTGCCCTGCTGGAAGGTGTGGTCTCCACTGGAGACTTCAGTGACAGCAGCTGTATCAGCCACAGTTCCACTGCCTTGGCTGAGCTGTGCAGTTTGGCAAAAGTCATTTGGGAGCCTGAAAGGGTCAGTCATGGAATCATGGAATCAAAGCCTGCTTTGGAGTGGCAGCAGTCTTAAATCTCATCCGGTTCCACCCTCTGCCCTGTCCTTGGGAGCATTCAAGACCAGGCTGAACGGAGCTTGGAGCAGCCTGGGGTAGGGGAAGGGGTCCTGCCCATGGAGGGGTGGGACTGGATGAGCTCTAAAGCCCTTCCCACCCAAATTATTCCATGGTTCTGCATCACTGGCCACGTCTGCAGCTGTGGGAGCCATTTGCTCACAAAGTGCTGCAGAAAGGGCCCATTTTGGGAGGTTTTGCTTCCTGCCAGTCTCTAGGAACATGTCTGGGAAGTAGTGGAGAAGCTTTGGATGTGCCCCATGCTCTGGATCCTGCATGTGCCAGCAGTAACAGCCAGCACTGCCGTTCCCAGTTGGGAAGGAGCATTCCATGGGCTGTGGGAAAGGAGTTGCTGAAGCCATTGAGTGCTAAAGGTTACCATGCCCCCAAGGGCATCCAGAGTTCCAGTGGAATCCTCAAGAACTTAGATGGAAAATAGGGACAAACACTGAAATGTGGTTGTATCCACCAGGAAGGGCCCTCCCTGGACACTCAGCTGTTGTGTGGGAATTTCTTTCTGGAAAGGGTGGTCAGGCCATTGGAAGGGGCTGCTGCTTGAGGTTTGAAGTCCCTGTCCTTGGAGGTGTCCAGGGAACGACTGGACGTGGCACTCAGTGCTTTGATGTGGTGCTGAGGTGGGGATCAGTCACAGGTTGGACTCTGTGACCTTGGCATCTTCTCCATCCTCCGTGATCCTGGGATTCTGTGCTGCTCAGGCTGTTGCCCCTGCTGGGCTCTCAGAGGATGCTCTTCCAGCCTCTCTGCTGGGTTCCTGTTCACCCTGCCAAGGAGGAGGAGCAGGGATGGAGCAAATGCCCTGGCTGTGTGCTTCATCCTTCCTTTTTGCTCTTCTGTCTCCTTGGATCTCCGTGTGATTTGCTGCTTGTGGTTCCCAAATAAATGGGATTCTGTCCTTTTTGTGACTTTATACTTCAGAGTTCTCAGCCCTGTAACAAATTTCCAGGAGTGTTTCTGAAATCTTGGCATTCAAACCCCCTCAAAGGGCCCAGCCATGCTCAGATGCTGGAATAGCAGCAGGAATCTGGTTCCCATTTATTTTGTTCCAGAGAAGCTCCTGTTCTGCTTCCTCCACCAGCTTTTCTCGAGTTTTTCTCCCACTTTCCTCGCTTTCTTCTGGCTTTTATGGGATGTGGGAATAAGGTTTCAGGCAAGGAACGGGAGCACGAAACACCAGGTGCTGTTGTCTGGCCCCAGGGAACTGAGCTGAGCCTGTTCCTGGGACCAGGGTTATCCTGAGGTGCCTGGAAAGAGGAAAGCAGCAGTCTGGGCTCTCTGAGGGTGGAGGTTGGGGTGGGTTTGCACATTTTCCAGGGATTCTGGAGTGACTGGGTGCTGATGTTCCTTGGGGAATGTTCCATGGTGAGGAAACCTCAGGAATTCCTGTTGGAGTCATTAGTGGTCAGCAAAGATCACCCCTGGATCTGTAGGTACTTCCCAGAGGGATGTGTGGTGGCAGAGAGCCTGGAGCCAGCAGTGCCTGGGTGCTCCTGGGCACTGCTGGGTCCTTTCAGCCTCAGCTTTGCTCTCTGTGCTGGAGCTGGGATGTTCCAGAGCAGTTTCTGGAAGCTGTGCCTGCTAATGTGCTCATATATGTAAATTATATTAAACTCAGCCGTGCAATGGGCTGGGTTTGGAGCCATCACAACAGATTGGGCTCCTGACTTTTTTGTTTTGAATAGTTACAATTGGCAGCCCTGCACTTTGTTCTTCTCCTCCCACATCTCAGAGTCCTAAATTGGAATAATTGAGTTTTTAAAGCTGGAGGAGATGGGAGCAGCACTGGGAAAAGGGTTTGTGGACTTTGAAATTGGCTGGGGAGAGCTCTGGGCCTGAGTGTCCAATGGCAGAGATGTGGGAAGGGACAGCTGGTGACAAACAGGGCTTCAGCCAGGTGGGAAAGGACAAGAAGGATTTTTAAAATTCATTTGTTGGATGTTCCACAATCAAAATGAGTCCTGGAGATGAGGGAACCTTCTTTTATAAACAGATCAGCATTTCTGGATTGTGTGTGTAGCTGGGTGGAGATGACATTTGGGGACATGGTCACTGCTGGCCTTGGCAGTGCTGGGGACAGTTGGACTCGGTGGCCTGTCAGGGTTTTTCCAGTCTCACCAATTCCCTGATTCCATATGGCTTTGGTGATCTCGTTTTCAGCCTGGCTGTGGCCTGTGCAGTCATGGCTTTGTGCACTGGAGTTCACCAGTTTGCATCTCCAGCCACCTCTGTTCCTGCTGGTGCCCTGCTGTTCCCCTCATCCTTCTGTTCCTTGTGTTCCAGTCCAGCTGTGGAGTTCTGAAGGGACCAGGGAAACAACTGCAGCTCTGGATGCTGTCCAGACACCT
The DNA here is from genome assembly GCA_032357785.1 of Periparus ater. Classification (NCBI taxonomy): domain Eukaryota; kingdom Metazoa; phylum Chordata; class Aves; order Passeriformes; family Paridae; genus Periparus; species Periparus ater. The sequence continues at coordinate 155,810,932 of CM063609.1, read as the reverse complement.
GGAGAACGGGCTTTGTTGTTGGGAGGCTTTGTTTTCTGTCTGCTCCATGTTCACTGATCCTGGAAAATGCTCACAACCCCCACAGGGAACTGGAGACAGCTCAAAACCAGGAGTCCTATTCTTGCTGTCAAATAAGAGTCAGATTGTTGAGGATCCTAGAATCCTGGAATGGTTGGGGTGGGAAGGGAAGCTGCTGCCCCATCCCTGGAAGTGTCTGTGGCCAGGCTGGATGGATCAGAGCAATCTGGGATAGTGCAAGGTGTCCCTGCCCATGGCAGGGGGTGGAATGGGATGAGATTTAAAGTCCCTCCAACCCAAACCATTCCATGATTCTGTGACAATCCAGGAGAAGCTTTGCTTTTGGTAAAGAAAAAGCTTCAAGTCTTGGTCCCTGCTCTGAACAGAGGCTTTTCCATGCTCCTTTTACTTGGAGCAAAGACTTCCCACAGGAGCGTGTCCCGCCAAACGCGTGCCCAGGACCACAGGCTGGGGTTTGTCCCTGCTTTTGGGTGGTTGATGGGAAATGTGGAGTTGAGAGAGGGAACCAGCTGTGTTTTGATGGATGGTGCTACCAGAACCCACAGGAACACCAAAGGCTGGGTCACATCCTGCTGCTGGGGGCTGAGCTGGAATCACAGTCCCGGCAGTGCCATCCCTGGCGTGCTGAATTCCTGGGATCAGTCGTGGTCCCAGCAGTGGGATGACCGTGCTGGAGTCCCAGTCCCAGCAGTGGGATCACTGTGCTGGAATCCCAGTCCCAGCAGTGGGATCACTGTGCTGGAATCCCAGTCCCAGCAGTGGGATCACTGTGCTGGAGTCCCAGTCCCAGCAGTGGGATCGCCGTGCTGGAGTCAGTCCCAGTCCCAGCAGTGGGATCACTGTGCTGGAGTCAGTCATGGTTCCAGCAGACAATCCATGGTTCCAGCAGTGGGATCCATGGTCGGAGCAGTGGGATCACTGTGCTGGAGTCAGTCCCAGTCCCAGCAGACAATCCATGGTTCCAGCAGTGGGATTGCTGTGCTGGAATCATAGTTCCAGAGAGCTGGAGTGGGACTTCAGACAAGGGCTTGGAGTGACAGGACACGGGGAATGGCTTCCCACTGCCACAGGGCAGGGTTAGATGGGATATTGGCAAGAAATCCTTCCCTAAGAGGGAGGTGAGGCCCTGGCAGAGGTTGCCCAGAGAAGCTGTGGCTGCCTCATCCCTGGAAGTGTTTCAGGCCAGATTGGACAGGGTTTGGAGCAGCCTGGGATTATGGAAGGTGTCTCTGCCAATAGCAGGGGGTGGGACTGTGTGAGCTTTATGGTCCCTCCAGGGCATTCTGTGATTTGTGAAAGTTTCAGAGAAGGTTTTAAAATGAGAACTTGAGAAAGCTGAGTCAACAGAGCTGAGAGGGAGAAGTGGGAGGAGAACATTGATGGGGACATTAAACAGTGGCTCTTTTATGGGAATGGAGATGATGTGAACAAGGATTGGGGGTTATCTGATTGTTCACAGAAAATGTGGTTGGAGAACTCTGTCCAGCACATCCCTTGGTTTGTACAATTGCTGGGATGGCTCTTGCTGCAGGGAACTGTGGGAATATGGACTGGTTTTTCTGACATACAGCTGGGTTTGGGAAGGGTTTTTAGGCAACTGTCACGTTCTGACATGAAGTGCTTTGGTTTCCTGGGAAGGAAGAAATGGGTCACTCCCGTGAGAAGAGTTTCCCCTGAGCATTTTCTGTTTCCTTAGGGTACAGAGTCCATTAAGATGGAAAATGGGCAAAGCACGGCAGCAAAGCTGGGGCTGCCCCCTCTCACCCCAGAGCAGCAGGAAGCTCTCCAGAAAGTGAGTAAAACTGCTGGGAATTTGCTATTTTTGGGGGGTGGTGTTGTTTGTGTTCTTAATGGGCCTCTGTCCCTGGTGGGGCCAAAGGGAACTCCCCACTGGATTTCTGGGATCACAGCCATGCTGGAGGGTTCCACAGTCACATACAGGCCCAGGAATGACTTGGTTTGGTTTAGAGTTCATGAACACTTTTGGGAGCATGATGGGGAATTGCTGTTGGGCTGGGTGAGAGCTGGTTTAATTTAAAAAGTAAATTAGTTCTGAAAAATGGCATCCTGAGTCAGATGGGAATTCTGAGCCAGGCTGTGGGTGCCAGAAAGTCACTGAGGAGCAGCCACTGTTCCACGAGGACTGAAATTGGGGTCTGCTCCAGCTGGCCTGTCACTGTCCACACCAGAACACATCCCAGAGTATCCCTGTCCTCGGGATGACAGGGACAGAGAGCTCTGTCCTCAGGAGGCTCCATGTGGCTGTGCCTGTGCTGTCACAGCTGTCCCCCTGTGTGTGGTGCTTGGCTCCCAGCCTCGTTCCCTCTGGCTTCTCTGGAGCTGAGGGATGCAAACCCCCTTATCCATTTCCAGGTTTCTGAAGCAATTCAGAAAACCTCAATTCCCTGGGTCAGATCCTCCCGTTCCCTGGCAGCTCCCAGGCACAGCCATGGAGACCGGGTGCCCGAGGGGTGGCTGTGTGTGTGTCCCAGGGAGTGTGCACAGGCCTGGGGAGGAGGTTTGCCTTGGCACAGCCTCTGTGCCAGCACCGCTGGAATCTCTGGCTTTGCCAGATTTGGAGAGGACAGAGAAACCCCAAAGGAGCCTCGTGTGTGCAGGCAGAGCCAGAGGTGAACTGGGGCATTTAGGGAGCAGAGCTAGGGAAGAGCTGGTGTGTTTTGGGAGCAGATCCAGAGCAGGCTGGGTGTGCTGAGAGGGGAGAGCCCAGCCCAGGGATGGCCATGGGGAGGTGGAGCCCCTTCCCTCCTGTAGCACCTGTCTGTGCAGACGCTCTCTGAGAGGAGAGGACTGACGGAGGCCGTGCCCCGCCCTGGGCCCTGCAGGTAAGGGGCTGTGGTGGGATGTGAGGGGGGAAGAAGGGGATGCCGAGCTCCCGGTGCATGCTGCTGCTTCCCCGCGCTGCCCCTCATGACATCCTGCTGTGTCCCTGGGCCTCGAGGTGCCGGGGAGCTGTGGGCAGTGCTGTGGTGCTTAAGAGATGGAGACCAGAAGGTTCTGGGAGCTGTGGTGCAGAGCCAGGCATCGTTCCCTGCCCCGTGGTATTGTCCTGCCCCTACAGCCCCTGTTTTCCTTCCAGGCCAAGAAGTACGCGATGGAGCAGAGCATCAAGAGCGTGCTGGTGAAACAAACCATCGCCCACCAGCAGCAGCAGCTCACCAACCTCCAGGTGAGACCCCCCTCCGAGCCGCTCCCTCTGCCTCGTGCTCCCCCCGACACGGTGGAGTTCTCAGGGCCCTCGGAACCAGAGCACAGCCCTGAGCCTGCAGCTCACCTAGGCACCCTGACTGACCTCACAAATTGCCTGCAGATCTCTTTTGTTCCAAGAGGAAATGGTTAAAAATTCCTGTCCTGTTGGACGTCCCTTCTTGAGATACAACAAGCCAAAGACTTTGCCGTGGGTTTTGCTTCTGAGCCATGTTTAAGGTGGTGAAGGCAGAAGGGATCCTGGGAACAGTGTCCTGTCACCATCTCCTCTGCCTGAGGGAGGGTCCCTGTGTCCCCATGTCCTGGTGCTGCCCCATTGCCCTCCCCTGCACCCAGGTGCTCTCAATTTTGGAGAAGTTCTGTTGGCTGTTCCTGCTTGTACTGGAATGCCCATACTGGGAGAACCCTTAACTGGGGTTTCACCTCCTCTCCCTCAGAGGTTTCTGGAACACGTCTCACTGCATTTACTCCGAGTCAGGAAGCCCAAAGCAAGGGCTTTGCCTGAGGAATCCCTGTGGATGTGCTCTCCCTGCCCGGCAGCTGAGGCCGTTTGGGGCTGTGCCTGGTTCTGAGGGTCTGCTCTAGATGAGGGGCTCCTTTTAAATGCTGGGGGTGAATCAACGACAGTGGTTGCAGAGGTTACTATTGCCTTGAGTCCCCCCTGGGATCCCACCCTGCTTCCCAAGGCAGCGGCAGCAGCACAACCCCACCCTGGCCTGGTGGGACCGGACTCGGCAGGGTCCTGGCGCCGGACAGCCCTGGGGACCAGGCAGTGAGGGCCGAGGAAGGAGAGGCCTCTCCGCAGGTGCCCCTGTGCCGCCGCTCTGCTTGAGTTTGTACAAACAGCCGTAGTATGCTCAGCTCCAACAGACTGAACTCTGTCTTTACTGTCTTTCAGATGGCAGCAGTGACAATGGGCTTTGGAGATCCTCTCTCACCTTTACAATCGGTCAATAGACATATTCACTTCTTCTGGGGCACTTGTCTTAGTCAGGGCCTAGCGTGGGGACGTTCGTAGTGGTGCCAATGCTCTTGTCCGCGCCCAGCACAGCCCTCCCACATCCCCACCTGTACTGGACACGCCCAGGAGCAGAGCGAGGTGTCACTGCCCCGAGAAGACCCCAGGCTGTGCAGTCTGCGGGGACACTGCCACTCGGGGGCAAAGACAGCTTTAGATTTCCACCAGTTCTGAACACACCCGTGAAATTGTGGGAGCTGCATTTCTAGGGATGCTACAGTTCTGAGGTCCCGACCTAAAACTAACGGCCAAGGTAACTCACCAAGGGGCGATTTCTTGTGGAACGACCTCCCAGCAGCCAGAGCCGGCCGGTGCTGGGGAGGGCCGGGGTGCCGGAGGTTGGCAGAACATGGTGTAGCCCAGGCTCAGACTCTCTTTACTGTGCATGGTCCAGACCAGGGCAGTATGGCACGTTCCAAGTGCAGCAGGAGCAGGACGGAAGGGACGGAACCGCAGGACTGATCAGAGAACTTGTGTGACCCTTTGTGCCTGTTCTAATCAGAGGCCACAAAGGGCTGAATGACCTGGCATGATCCATCCTCTCCTTTTCCCTAGACGTGTTGGACAAAGTGTCCGATGACTTCTCTCTGCACCCAAAGGTTCATTTGTAAATTCGTTTGCACATTTGCAAATACCTCTCCATCTTGCTGGAGCATGAGATTTGTGCCTGGTGTAAAACACGGATGGAGGTTTGAACTCCATGAAGAAGGGCACTGAAGTGAAATCCCCAGTCTCCCTCCTCTGATGATGGATGATGTGTCAGTGGGGAGCCAGAGTGGGTGTTCTGGGGCAGGGGTGAGCTTGGAATGGAACAGAGCAGCCATCCTGGTGTGCATCTGGCAGAGATGGTGTTGGAGCCCTCGTGCCCAGGAACTCCCCCATCCCTGGAGCTGCTGCCTGACAGTGCAACTCCAGCAATTTGGCCTAAATTGGTTTTGGCTCGTTCTCCCCAGCTGGGCACAGCTGAGTTGGTGGCACAGGAAAGTTTTAATGGCTTATGACCCCCAGGGCACTGGGCTGTGACCCCTTTTCCTCAGCCATTCCTCCCTCAGGAGTCACAGGCAGACCCGGCCCGGGAGCAGGAGCCTGGTACAGTTCAGAGCAGTCAGGACATCCCATTCTTGGCAGATGCTTCACCCCAGAGCCCATTCAGAATGTGCAAACAGCCCCCATCCAGCACTTCTCCTGTTGCCAAGGTTCCCTGGTTCCTTTGTGGAGGCAGCACAGCCCGAGCTCTCGGGGCTCAGGGCTCGAGTTACCATTCCCATGGGCTCAGTCCTCCCTCCAGGCGTCACAGTATAAAATTCCCACGTCCCTTCACCATCCCCTGGTTATTATTGATGCTCGTGGTGGGGGTTGTGCATCACCTGCTTTGGTTACAAGAGCACCCCAAGGTGGGGTTTTGGCCTGTCCTTAAAATCACCTGCCAGATCCCTTTAGAGCAGCATTGCACAGCTGCAGGTGGGGGCTGCTGCCTGGCTGAGGCTTCAGGTGCTTTTCCATGTGACAGGAGGAGAAAGAGGCACAGGGGACAGTGAAATCAGCCTGGGGGCTGCTGAGAGCAGTGAGGTGTCCAGGCAGGAGGCCCTGATGCTGACCTGTGTGAGCTCAGGTGCCCAGGACACATCCCCCACCTGGATGCTCCTGTTGGTGACCCACAGACACCCAGAGTCAGCACGGCCCGTCTCAGCTCTGCCTTCTGCAGGTCTAAAATCCCAGGGTCATTAAGGCTGCAAAAGACCTCCAAGGTCATCAACCTGTGCCTGATCCCCACGTGATCACCAGTCCAGAGCACTGAGTGCCATGGACACCTCCAGGGATGGGGACTCCACACCTCCCTGGGCAGCCTCTTCCAATGCCTTACCACCCTTTCCAGGAAGGAATTCTTCTGGAAGTCCTGAGTCCTCCTCACTGCCCCCCCCTCTCCTTTAGAGTCCTGTGGCAGGGCAAGGTGGGGATTTCCTCCTGCAGAGGCTCCTCGGGAGAGGTGCCTCCCTGGGACACCCAGGGTGACGCTGGTGGTGGTTCTGACCCCTGATATGCTTCAGACTGAGGGCATTTCCTGCACCAAAGCTGGGAATGTGCTGGAGCACCTGGGAGACCACCCAGCCACAGTCCTGCATGTGTACGTGCCATAGTCCTGCTGGTCACAGCCTGCAGAGTAAAGAGAGCCATGGCCCAGCCGTGCCGGGAAATCCTCGAGCCAGGCAAGGGGCAAGCTGGATGTCACCACAGGAGCAGCAGTTGGGGCTGGATCTCACCACAGGAGCAGCAGTTGGGGCTGGATGTCACTACAGGAGCAGCAGATGGGGTTTAATGTCACCTCAGGGGCAGCAGTTGGGGCTGGATGTCACCTCGGGGGCAGAGTCTGGGGTGAGAGCTGTCCCTGTCCGCAGTGTCCTGTATGGAATGGCAGGATTTAAACCCTCCCAGGTTGTCTCCTCCTGTGGCCAGTCCTGGACAGGTGCAGGAGGGAGCAGGAGTCCCTCGGGTACAGGCTGCGCCCGTGCTGCTGTGCCTGTCACAGATGAGCTCTCCCTCCTTTTGGGCTGCAGCACCCCCAGGAAGAGTTCCTGTGCTCATTAGGGCAAAAATCAGCCTTGAGAAGGCCCTGAGTGCTTTCCCTCTGCCCCAGGGGTCCCCAGGCATGGCAGAACTCCTCATTATAGCACCCCAAAAATCATCTCCTGAAGGTCCTGGTTGCAGCCCCTCTGTCCTGGGGGTGCTGGGGAGGGAAGGGGGTGTTCAGAGCTCCCTGCTGTGGTGCTGGGCAGGGCCAGAGGCACCACCTGCTGCTGCTGCTGCTGCTGCACGTGCTCTGCACCAGCCTCTTCCTGCCCCAGGTGTGTCCCACCTGCCCCCAAGCCATCCCCTCACATGCAGGCAGTGACTCCTCCAGAGCCCCGTGGGGTGGCCACGTCCCTCAGCAGCTCTAGAGCTGCTCTGGGGGTGACAGACACGAAGGACACACTGTGCTCTGCTTTTGGGATCCCTCCTGTAAGGAATGGTTGGATTTGTCTTGAAAACAGGTTTCCAGGCAGACTTAGGATGCAGTAGCAGAAACCCTCAGTGCAGCAGCCGCGTGTTGGGGCTGCACCAGTACAGCCAGTGCCGCCAGGCAGGGATGAGTACTGGCACCACACGCTTCTCAGGAGTCCCACTGGGCCATGGAAGTGTTTGGCTTTGCTGTTGAGCTGTGGAAGTGGTGCCCAGTACTGGATCTCGGACTGCCGGGGAGGGGGGAGGCTCTGGTGCCAGCGGGAGCGGGGGGAGGTTCCCAGTTCCAGACCCTTTGCTGCCGGGAGGACGGGGCGGGGGCGGGAGTGCCGATGGATCTCTGCTGTTGGGGGGAGCGGGAGGGATTCTCCCAGTGCCCAGAGCTGAGCCCTTTGCTGCCTGGAGGGGGAAGCTGCCCTAGAGCGAAGGGATTCCCTCCTCCTGCAGGTGTGGCTGGAGATGAGATCAGGCTGGGGGAGACGCGGCCGGAGGGGCCGAGAGGCGTCTGCCCCGGGACGAGCCGGACTTTATCCGGGACTGAGCCGGATGGATCCGCTCCAGCGCCCTGTGCAGCGAGCAGGGAAATCCTTCTGATCCAGGCTGTGCCAGAGCTGCCGCCAGGGCTGGCTCCCGGGAGGGAAGCAGGAGGGGGAGGAGGCCCCGGTGGCCGTGGCCAGCCCGGCACTGACCAGCCAGTCCTTGTCTCGCTACAGATGGCGGCTCAGAGGCAGCGGGCACTCGCCATCATGTGCCGGGTCTACGTGGGCTCCATCTACTACGAGCTGGGGGAGGACACCATCCGCCAGGCCTTCGCCCCCTTCGGGCCCATCAAGAGCATCGACATGTCCTGGGACTCGGTCACCATGAAGCACAAGGTGGGATGGGACTGCCAGCCCGCTGGGGTTCCCTGCCTGTGGCACGGGGTGGAGCTGGATGAGCTTTCACGTCCTCTCCCACCCAAACCGTTGTGGGATTGCCTGTATCTGGCAAAGAGCTGTCTTGGGAAGGGATGGAATTCTTTGGGGGCAGTGCTGATTCCCCAGTGATGAAGCATTTTGGGGTCTTCTGCAAAGACATTTCTTTCAGCCGTGTGTCCTAAACACTAAATAACCGGCTTTGCGGGATTCTGGATGAGATATTGGGAAGGAATCCTTCCCTGTGAGGGTGAGGAGGCCCTGGCACAGGTTGCACAGAGAATCTGTGGCTGCCCCATCCCTGTAAGTGTCCAAGCTCAGGCTGGATGGGGCTTGGAGCAACCTGATCTTGTGGAAGGTGTGAAACTGGGTGGGCTCTAAGGTCCCTACAACACAAACTTTTCTGTGATTCTATAATTCCCAACCCTCAAGGAACATCCTCCTCTCTTCAAGACTTTCCAGATGCAGCCATGAGAGGAAAGGAAATCTATCCCTATGAAGAACAGGCTCCTTTTAGCACTGGGGGTGAATGTTTGCAGCTCCCTGATCTGCTTAGGGCAGGATTCTGTGATGGGAGCCAGGGTGTATGGGGTGAAGTGCATGGAATCAGAATCCTTGAGGTTGGAAAAGAATGCCCAGAGCACTGAGTGCCACATTCAGTCATTCCTTGGACATCTCCAGGGATGGGGACTCTGCGCCTCCCTGGGCAGCCCCTTCCAATGCCTGACCACCCTTTCCATGAAGAAATTCCTCCTGATGTCCAGCCTGAAGCTCTGCTGGAAGTGCTGACAAGGTAGCACCTCTTAGGTGGGGTTTTGCTGCAGGCCCAGAGGCTCCAGAATGAGATGCCTTTGGGGGGAGCCTCTGCAAGCCGTTTTCTGCCATAATAAAATGCTTCTCGAAGGAATCTTGTTGGGCCAGGAGCAGGAATCAGTGTGTTGGGAATCAATTCCAGCTGTAGGCATTTGAGGATCCATGGGAAACCTTGGCTGCATTAGATTGGCACAGCTGGAGTGATTGACAGGTGTCTCTTGCCATCCCAGGGCTTTGCCTTTGTGGAATACGAGGTTCCTGAAGCCGCCCAACTGGCCCTGGAGCAGATGAATTCTGTCATGCTGGGGGGAAGGAACATTAAGGTGAGTGAGCCTGCTCTGAAAATTCCTGCTTTTTTCCTGTGAATTACAGTTTCATGCCTGGAAATGCTCCCCACAGCACTGTGATGGGGGGAGGAACATAAAGACTGTTCCCTGATGGACCTTGATGTCCAGCATGGAGCACACGGTGGCTCTGGGCCCCTCCTCTCCGAGGAGAAACCCCCGGCCTGCGAGTCCCACCTGAAACTGGCTCCAGGGACTCAGCTCAGGTTTTCACACCCACACATGGAATTCTCTTGAGGAAAAAGCAAAGGTGATTCTTTATATCTTCTGTGGTGCCTCTGACACGCTTTGAGTGTGTGCAGAGTCCCATGGCCCAGGGGGTTTAGGAGCCCCTGAAGGAAAGGGATCAGCTGTGATTTGCTTACAGAATCCTCAGTCCCTGGAAGTTGGTGTTTGGCAGGTCAGGGAAGGTAAATGGGAGGGGTACAGGGGGAGGGAGCAGAGCCCAGGAGCCCAGCAGTGCAGGCTGTTCCTGTTCCCTCTGCTGAGGAGGGATGGTTCTCTGGGGTCTGCTGTGGTTTGCACAGGTGCTGCCCTGCTCCATGGACCATCCATATCACAGAATGGAACTGTTCACATGGGAAACTCCTCCCAGCTCATCCGAGTCCAGGCTGTGACCCATCCCCACCCTGTCACCCAGCCCAGAGCACTGAGTGCCACATCCAGGCATTCCTTTGACATCTCCAGAGATGGCAACTCCAGCACCCCCCTGGGCAGCCCCTTCCAAGGCCTGACCACCCTTTCCTTGATGAAATTCCTCCTGATGTCCAGCCTGAACCTCCCCTGGCACAGCTCAAGGCCGTTTCCTCTTGTCTCTTGGTCTTTGGGAGCAGAGCCCGGCCTCCCCAGCTGTGCCCTCCTGTCAGGGAGCTGTGCAGAGCCAGAGGGGCCCCCCAGAGCCTCCTCCAGGCTGAGCCCCTTTCCCAGCTCCCTCAGCCCTCAACTCCTGCTACTCCAGGCCCTTCCCAACTCCATTCCCATCCCTTTCCCTGCAGGTGGGGAGGCCCAGTAACATCGGGCAGGCTCAGCCCATCATTGACCAGCTGGCAGAGGAGGCTCGGGCCTTCAACCGCATCTACGTGGCCTCTGTGCACCAGGACCTGTCTGACGATGACATCAAGAGCGTCTTCGAAGCCTTTGGGAAGATCAAATCCTGCACCTTGGCCAGGGACCCCACGACAGGGAAGCACAAAGGCTACGGCTTCATTGGTACAGCCGGCTGGAGCCGGGGCAGGGCAGGGGGGGAGTGTCCTCTGCTCTTGGGGGTGGCTTTGGGGCTGGGCTTTCCACCCTAGTGAAGGAATTCCCTTAAGTGGTAGGAATACCTTTGGAGCAGGTCAGGGCTGGATTTAGAAATAAAATTGATAGTGGCTGTGAGGGGGGTGAGCCCTGGCACCGACTGCCCAGAGCAGCTCTGGCTGCCCCATCCTTGGCAGTGTCCAAAGCCAGGTGGAACAGGCTTGGAGAAACCTGGGCTACTGGAAGGTGGCCCTGCCCGTGGAACGGGGCGGGGGGTGGAGCTGGGTGGTCTTTAAGGTGCTTTCCCACCCAAACCATTCCATAATTCCATGACTGAACAACAGAAAGCTCATTTGTGAATGATCTCTTCCTGCAGAGTACGAGAAGGCGCAGTCCTCCCAGGATGCCGTCTCCTCCATGAACCTCTTTGACCTGGGGGGGCAGTACCTGCGGGTGGGCAAGGCTGTGACACCCCCGATGCCACTCCTGACCCCGGCCACACCTGGGGGGCTCCCACCTGCAGCTGCTGTCGCTGCTGCTGCCGCCACCGCCAAGATCACGGCTCAGGTGAGACACGGGGACAGCTCAGGTGAGACACGGGGACAGCTCAGGTGAGACACGGGGACAGCTCAGGGGGGCACAGGGACAGCTGAGGGGGGCACAGGGACGGCTCAGGGGGCACAGGGACAGCTCAGGTGAGACACGGGGACGGCTCAGGTGAGACACGGGGACGGCTCAGGGGGGCACAGGGACGGCTCAGGGGGCACAGGGACAGCTCAGGTGAGACACGGGGACGGCTCAGGTGAGACACGGGGACGGCTCAGGGGGGCACAGGGACGGCTCAGGGGGCACAGGGACGGCTCAGGTGAGACACAGGAATGGCTCAGGGGGGCACAGGGACAGCTCAGAGCACAGCTCAGGTGAGACACGTGGATGGAACAGGGACAGCTCAGAGCACAGCACAGGGGGGCACAGGGACAGCTCTGGGCACAGCTCAGGTGAGACACAGGGACAGCTCAGAGCACTGCACAGGTTTTCCAGAGCAGCTGTGGCTGCCCCATCCCTGGAAGTTTCCAAGGCCAGGTTGGGTGGGGCTTGGAGCAGCCTGGGACAGTGCAAGGTGTCCCTGCCCATGGCAGGGGTGGGACTGGGTGAGCTTTAAGGTCCCTTCCAACCCAAACCATTCCAGGACACCATGATTCCAGTTCATACTCTGTCCCACGATTTCACACATGGAAGCTTGTCCCGGGCACCTGGGGAATCTGAGACACCAGATTTTGGAATGATCTGGCACAGCTGATGAGAGTTTTATTTCAAGAACTGGTGGGGAAGGGTGGAGAGAATTCCTAGTCTGGAAATCAAACCAGCAATGAGGGAAAAATGTTTGCAGGAGAGGCTGAAAGCAAGCAGGGAAGGACATGGAAGTGGGGAGAGGGATGAGGGCAGGAGCAATTGTGTGAGCAGCATTGTGGCTGAAGCTCCCACCTGTAGCAGGGTGGAACAGGCCTGGAATGACTTCAGGCTGTGGGAAACAGGGAAGGGCAGTGATGGGGTGGGCTGCATATTGATACAGACCTTGAGTTCTCTGGTTTAGTTTTCCTGAGGTACCAGGATCTCCTGGGTGGGACCATTGGGCACAGATTCCCATGGCTGTGCCCCCATCCGTGCCTTGGGCAGCAGGATCCCTCCATGGCACTGTAGCACACGGAGAAAGAAAGTTCCAGCACTGTTGTGTTTTGGGGTTGTCTTGGGCAGGAGTTGCTGGCCAGTGCAGCCCCTGGTGCTGCTGCAGCAGAGCTGAGGCTCTGGAAGGCTTTTTGGGGAATGTTTCCCTGAATCAAAGGTGGAGGCAGCAGTGGGAGGAGCTGCCCCTCATGTGGAACTCACAGGTCCCCAGGAAAGATTCCACAGGTCTGGAAACCTCTGCAGTCAAGGGAGGGAGGAAGTTGAGCCATGGCTGGAATTACTTGGATCAAAATCACTTTGGGAAAGAATATGGACTGTGCTGAAGTGAATGGGAGAGATGTGATACAGACATGGATAAATCCTGCTGTTTTGTCAAGAAACTGCAGGATCTGTTCCTGTGAGGAGAGTGGCACTAAAGACAGAGGAGTAAGGGTCACCCCTGTCCACCAGAGGTAGGAAAAGTCAGACTTGCAAGGAAGTGAAAGAATCAAAAGTATTGGGAGAAGTTTTTCAGCCATTTCAGTGAGAAGTGGGGGCAGCTGGTGACCAGTGTAGCCAGAAATTCCAGGGGTTTTGTTCCAACACTTCCCCATTGCCCTTCATTAGGAGCTTCATCTCCAGTGGCAGCAGGAGTGGCCTTGTGGGCTCTGGGAGCAGGTGCTGGGATGGGTTGGATCCCAGGGTTTGGGCATTTATGTAGAGGAGAGTTGGGATATGGCAGCAGCTTTGTCACAGCTCCAGGAACATGTGGGAGAGACAAAACCTGAGGATCTTCTGCTCTGCCACATCAAGGATTACAGGATTACAGGAGCACTGAGAATGCAAGGAGGAGAAGGATGGGAGCAATTTAATCAGGACTACAGTGTTGCCTGGAGAGCAGCAACAACCAGAAACATTGGGATCCCAGGGTGTGTTTTAGGCACATTGTTTTCAGTGTTTCCATGGCATGGGAGTGCTCATTGTTCAGCTGGATGTTCCTCCCGAATGTTATTGGAATTCTGGGATCTGGAGTCAGGGTGTTTATTGGGATTCGAGTTCCAGGGTGCTTCAGTTGTTGTTTCCCTGCTGGGCTGGGTGACACCTTGACTTTCCCCAGCAGCACTGGGAGCTGCTGGGAATGGGAATATCTGGGATTTCCCAGGTGTGGGACAGCTGAGCCTGGCTGGATGCTCTTCAGGAAGAGTCCCTGGAGCAGGGGTAACCCAGGGTTTTCCGTGTGTCCCGCAGGAAGCCGTGGCAGGAGCCGCAGTGCTGGGCACACTGGCGACACCAGGGCTTGTGTCCCCTGCCCTGACCTTGGCCCAGCCCCTGGGGGCTCTGCCCCAGGCCGTGATGGCTGCACAGGCCCCCGGTGTCATCACAGGTGGGTCCCCTCCTCCTGGCACCTGTGTGTCCTCTTCCTTCTGTCACGTGCTCTTGTTACCTGTGTGCTTCTCTTCCTGTCACCTGCATGTCTGTCCCCTCCTCCTGTCACCCATGTGTGCTCTTCCCTTGTCAGCTCTGTGGGTCCCCTTGCTCCTGTCACCTGCGTGTGCTCTGCCTCTCGTTATCCATGTCCCTGTTCCACAGGGCTCTGTGCTGGGTCCACTTGGAACAGGAATCCTGCTGCTGGCCCTGCCTGGCCAAGAACTTGGATGTTGATGGATTAATTTTGCTGTCCAATAGATGGGACAGGCCGTGGGTTCCCAGCAGGAACTCCTGGCATGGGGGAAAGCTGGATAATCAGCACTGGGTGTCACTGACCATCCTCTGTCCCTGTGCTCTCCCAGGCGTGACCCCTGCCCGGCCGCCCATCCCGGTGACCATCCCGCAGGTGGGGGTCGTGAATCCCATCCTGGCCAGTCCCCCGGCCCTGGGGCTGGTGGAGGTCAAGAAGGAGAAGGAGGAGGAGGAGGTGTTCCAGGAGTCGGAGCGGCCGGAGATGCTGAGCGAGCAGGAGCACATGAGCATTTCCGGCAGCAGCGCCCGGCACATGGTCATGCAGAAGCTGCTCCGCAAGCAGGAGGTGAGGCCAAGCCACACGTGTGTCCCAAGTGGCTCTGCAGGAACACCCACAGCACCTCTGAGCTCGGGCACCTGGGCCTGCTCTTCAGTGGCTTCCCAGTGCCACAGGGCAGGGCTGGTTCCCTGTCAGGGTGGGCAGGTCCTGGCACAGGGGCCCAGAGGAGCTGTGGCTGCTCCATCCCTGGAAGTGTCCAAGGCTGGACAGGGTTTGGAGCAACCTGGGATAGTGGGAGGTGTCCCTGCCCCTGGCAGGGGATGGAACTGGATGGGTTTTTAGTCCCTGCATCCCAAACCATCCTGGGATTCCATGATCTTGCCTGGGTCCCTTGGAGGACTCAGAGCAGGTCCTGGTGAGGTGTCTCTGACTGAACCCTGTCCCTGGTGTCACTAAATCAAACCCTGGTGGCCTTTGGGCTGGAAAGGTGGGACTGGCACAGTCCAGGCCAATCTGTCCCAGGTACCAAATTTACCTTTTCCCCACAACATTCCATAGTGGGGTGAGTCCTTCCAGAAGCCCAGAGGAGCCCCCAGCCTGGGTGATGAGGTGGGCATTGGTCACAGGTTGGACTCAATGGTCTTAGAGGTCTTTTCCCACCTGAATTAATTCTGTGAAACCCTGAGGTGTTTCTCTACATAATCCAAATCATTGGATTGCAATGAGGAGGACAAGAATGAGGGACAGAAAAAGAACATTAAACAGAGCAATGGATTAATGGATTTTTGTGGGGCCTGCTGGAGGGGACTTCATAATCTTGCCTGGGCATGTCCAGTTTGTTCCTTTGATGGAGTTTCCTGACAGATTTCCTGAGCTTTGACAGGGAATCTGAAATATTTCTTCCCCATTTGCTATCAGGGACCAAGCTGGCAGCATTCCCTAAGGACTGAGGGGTTCCCTCCACTTTCCAAGGGTGCCTGAAGTTAAACACACCTTTGAGCTTCTGTCCCAGCAGCCACAACCTCTGTCCCAAAGATTCAATCTGTGGGACAGCCTGGCTCAGGAGAAGCTTAGCAGAGCTAAATAGTTTATTTGAGATTCAAAAATATTTAAAACCTAAAAAAAACCAAAACTTGTCTTTTTTAATAAAATGCTCCATCCCAGTCAGTTTGGAATTCTGAGCTTCCAAGTGCCCTTGATTTGGGCTGTGAGGAACAGCCACAGGACAGGTGTTCACATGGAGCCTGGAATGCCCCAGGTGTGCCAGGGCCAGGTGCACAGAACAGCCTGCCCAGAGGGGCGGTGGAATTTCCATCCTTGAAGTACCCAAGGCCACCTGGACATGGCCCTGGAGCTCAGGCCAGGTGACTTCCAGCTGTCCCTTCTGATCTGAGATCCCAAGGGGCTGTCACGGAAGGGCTGGGTGCAGGTGTGTGACCTACCTGTGTGTCCTGCTGGGAGCACCCAGAACACCTGGGGAAGCCTTCAGCTTTACTGGGAGGGGAGGAAAGGAAAGATAATTGTGATGGAATTGAGGGACTCCTGAGGAAAAGCCAAACATTACCTGGATGGCAGCAGCACAGGGGAAATGAGAGTGGTGCCCAAGGCTCGTTGTGCTTCCAAGGTGTATCCCAGGAAAGCCCAGGGGATGGCAGACAGCATTCCCAACCCAGGGGAATTCTGATCCAGGGAATCCCTCACAGCCAGCAGCAAACAGACCTGGAAAGTCAGTAATTACCCTGAGAACCTGAGCTGTCAGTCCCAGGGAGCGATTGGGGTGCTCAGGTGTGCCCTGTGCGCGTCTCCAGGCGTTAATTCCCCCGTCCCTTCCCCTGCAGTCCACGGTGATGGTGCTGAGGAACATGGTGGATCCCAAGGACATCGACGACGACCTGGAGGGAGAAGTGACGGAAGAGTGCGGGAAGTTCGGGGCTGTCAACAGGGTCATCATCTACCAGGAGAAGCAGGGGGAGGAGGAGGATGCCGAGATCATCGTCAAGATCTTTGTGGAATTCTCCATGGCCTCAGAGACTCACAAGGCCATCCAGGCGCTCAACGGGCGCTGGTTCGCGGGCAGGAAGGTGGTGGCCGAGGTCTACGACCAGGAGAGGTTTGACAACAGTGACCTCTCAGCATGAACTGCATCCCATGGCTGGGCTTGGATCTGGGGCATGGGCCCAGCTCTGATCCCAGAGCTTGGATCTGGGGAATGGGCCCAGCTCTGATCCCAGAGCTTGGATCTGGGGAATGGGCCCAGCTCTGATCCCAGGGCTTGGATCTGGGGAATGGGCCCAGCTCTGATCCCAGGGCTTGGCCAAGCTTGGATCCTGGGAATCAGCCCAGCTGTGATCCCAGTGCTCATCCACACTCCAAGGAATCAGCCCAACTTTGTTCCAAGGAATTGGCCAAGTTCTACTCCAGGGACCAGCCCTGCCCCCTCTCTCCCAGGATTTTTGTAGCTGTGTGTAAAGGACATTCCAGGACATTCCAGGGCGGGGACAGGGATCTGGTGTCTGGGGAGTTGAGATAAAAACACAAAGAAAGCTGGTGTCACTTGTGTGTGTGTGTGTGACAGGGCTGGCACCTGGAGGAGCTGGGGGTGCCCTGCCCAGCCCCGAGCTCGCTGCAGCCACACTCGGGTCAGGAGCCTGTCCCATCTCTGGGGCAGGAGCAGCCATTCCCTCCAGGATGGGACCCAAGGGGTTGGGATGGAGCCAAGGGGACACTTTGGGATCGGGGGGTCACCCCTGGGGGCTCCTCTCCTGGCAGAAGGAGGAACTGGTGGTGCTGGGAGGGAGCACTGGTCACAGGAACCAAGCTGAGCCTGTGCTCTGGAATTCCACAGAACCGGGATCCAGCAGAAGTGTGGAGGAAATCCTTTTACTTAAAAAAACAAAATCCAGACAGAATGATCTCAAAAGAAACTGCAGCAGGGAATTCTGAGCCGAGTCTCCCTCTGGTGGGGGTTGCTGCCAAGCTTGGGACGTCCTGCAGCAGAGCCTGGGAAGCTCAGCCAGGGCTGGAATGGATCAGCCTGGAGCAGAGCCAGGAGACTGAGTTTCTGCAGCTGGGATCCTGGGGAGCTGGGGGGCTGTGGCAGCTGGGAGTTTGTAATGCAGGGGAATTTGGATGCCAGGATGCTGTGCCTGCAGCAGCTGGGATTTGGGGGTGCAGGGGTTTGGGGATGCTGGGATTTGGGGATGCTGGGATTTGGGCATGCAGGGATTTGGGCATGCAGGGATTTGGGGATGCAGGGATTTGGGGATGCTGAGATTTGGGGATGCAGGGGTTTGGGGATGCTGGGATTTGGGGATGCTGGGATTTGGGGATGCAGGGATTTGGGGATGCAGGGGTTTGGGGATGCAGGGATTTGGGGATGCAGGGGTTTGGGGATGCAGGGATTTGGGGATGCTGAGATTTGGGGATGCAGGGATTTGGGGATGCAGGGATTTGGGGATGCAGGGATTTGGGGATGTAGGGATTTGGGGATGCAGGGGTTTGGGGATGCAGGGATTTGGGGATGTAGGGATTTGGGGATGCAGGGATCTGGGGATGCTGAGATTTGGGGATGCAGGGATTTGGGGATGCAGGGATTTGGGGATGCAGGGATTTGGGGGTGCAGGGATTTGGGGATGCAGGGATTTCATGAGGCTGTGCCTGCAGCAGCTGGGATTTGGGGATGCAGGGATTTGGGGATGCTGGGATTTGGGGGTGCAGGGATTTGGGGGTGCAGGGATTTGGGGATGCAGGGATTTGGGGATGCAGGGATTTCATGAGGCTGTGCCTGCAGCAGCTGGGATTTGGGGATGCTGGGATTTGGGGATGCAGGGATTTGGGGATGCAGGGATTTCATGAGGCCGTGCCTGCAGCAGCTGTGGTGCTGTCTTTGGCAGCCCTGAGCTTTCAGGAGTGGCTGCACAGAGCACTGAGCAGCTCTGTCTGGGGGCACCTGTCACAGGAGGCTCTGGTTTAGGGAAAACACCCCAAAAAGGCAGGGCAAGCACGGGACCTTCCTTGAGCGCTGGAGCTCGGGGCTGAGCGTGGCCAGGGCCAGGCTGGGTGGGGCTCTCGGCCACTGCGTCCCTGCCCAGTGCAGGACCAGATCAGCTCTAAAGCTGGCCCAGCCCAGCCCAGCCCACAGTCTGAGTCCAGCTGTGCCAGTCCCTGAAGGAAGCAGCACTGGGGGGGAGGGAGAGGCCCAGAGGCTGCTCAGGAGGAGCCTCCACATCTGAGCCGCAGCCGAGGGATCACAGACTCCAGCTCTGTACAGGAGGAGGGGTCTGAGACTCCAGATCTTCTCAGCCCAGGGCCTCCCCGTGGGCCCAGAGGTTCTGCTGTGGAGCAGGAGCAGCTGCAGGGGAGGCTGGAGAAGCACTGAACCCCTGAGCCTGGTGCCAGCAGGACAGGATCAGCTCCAGGCTTTTGAGCTGGATGATTTTTGGGGAAAA
This sequence comes from Periparus ater, assembly GCA_032357785.1. Taxonomy (NCBI): domain Eukaryota; kingdom Metazoa; phylum Chordata; class Aves; order Passeriformes; family Paridae; genus Periparus; species Periparus ater. Next base: position 155,792,270 of record CM063609.1, on the reverse strand, counting down.
GAGAGCTCAGGAGCTCCTGCTGTTCTGCTGAGGATTTCTTCCCTGAAAAATCAGGCTGCAGGTCTCACCTGCAATGGATGCAGGTGCTTGAGTAAGCTCAGTCAGGCATTCTGTGATGACAGGAGGCTGAACTGGCCTGAAACTGGTTCCAGTCCGTTCCTTTAGCTGTCACTCCTGTTTCCCCCCACACTTCCCACCATGGAAACATTTTTTTCCAACTCTCTTTGATGTGAATAATTGATCACCAGCTGAAATCCTTCATCTGGGCACCAGTTGTTCCTGCTTGGTAGAAGAGCCCAAATCGGGAAGGAACAGCCTGAAGCAAAGCAGCTGCACAATTGCTGTGTGTCTCACTGGTGCTGGGACAGACTCTGCTCACATCAGCTTCATCTCAGGTAAATGGTTCAGCTTGGTGGGAATAAGGGAAAATTCATTTTGTCAGAGTTTTCCAGTGTGTTCTGCCTGGTGGGGAGCTCTTCCTTCCCACGGCTGTTGGGAGAGAGGCGGAATAGCCGGGCTGGGATTGCCAACACGTGAGGGGAGATGGCAGCACCAGGGCTGGTGAGTTTGTGTGGGTGCTCCAGGGAGTCCTTCATGGGCAGCCAGACCTCAGGGGTGGCTGAAATCACCTCATTTTACAGCCATGGATGTTGTTTTAGGGGCTGCTTTTTTTGTGTGAGCTGGTTACCAGGCTTTTCCCTGGCAGTTGTGTGGGGAGTGACCAGGGGAGCCTCTCTTGGTCTGACCATTCATTCATACCTGCAACTCAGCCAGAGCCTGGAGCAGAGCTCCAGCTCCATCCCACCCGTTCCCAGGCAGAGCTCTCGGGGATGGTCCCTGGGACCTGACCCTGCAGAGCCCAAGAGCTGCTGCTGCTGCTGCTGCTTCCTCCTGCTGCTGCTGCTCTGCTGCTGCTGCTGCTCTGCTGCTGCTGCTTCCTCCTGCTGCTGCTGCTGCTTCCTCCTCCTGCTGCTGCTGCTACTGCTGCTTCTGCTTCCTCCTCCTGCTGCTGCTCTGCTGCTGCTGCTGCTGCTGCTCTGCTGCTGCTGCTGCTTCCTCCTCCTGCTGCTGCTCTGCTGCTGCTGCTCTGCTGCTGCTGCTGCTCTGCTTCTGCTTCCTCCTCCTGCTGCTGCTCTGCTGCTGCTGCTGCTGCTGCTCTGCTGCTGCTGCTTCCTCCTCCTGCTGCTGCTGCTGCTGCTCTGCTGCTGCTGCTTCCTCCTCCTGCTGCTGCTCTGCTGCTCTGCTGCTGCTGCTGCTTCCTCCTCCTGCTGCTGCTGCTGCTCTGCTGCTGCTCTGCTGCTGCTGCTGCTTCCTCCTCCTGCTGCTGCTGCTGCCCTGCTGCTGCTGCTGCTCTGCTGCTGCTGCTGCTCTGCTGCTGCTGCTGCTGCTGCTGCTCTGCTGCTGCTGCTCTGCTGCTGCTGCTGCTCTGCTGCTGCTGCTGCCCTGCTGCTGCTGCTGCTCTGCTGCTGCTGCTGCTGCTCTGCTGCTGCTGCTGCTCTGCTGCTGCTGCTCTGCTGCTGCTGCTCTGCTGCTGCTGCAGCAGGCACAGGCTTCTCGCAGGAGCCACGTGCACTGAGAGCCATCATTTGATGGAATTCGGGAATGGTTTGGGTTGCAGGGACCCACCCCATCTCACCCCACTGCCATGGGCAGAGTCACCTTCCAGACCAGAGCAGGCTGCTCCAAACCCCGTCCAACCCTGGCCTCGAACCCTTCCAGGGACGAGGCAGCCCCAGCTGCTCTGGGACAGAAGGAGAATATGGATCTATCCATCAACACATTTTATGCATCCTTGTGACCAGAGCTGAAAGGCCTCTGTGCTTCCACCTCCAAAAGGATTTGTTTGTTTCCGTGTTGAGCTCCTGCAGGTGCCAGCGGTGCTGTGGGCTCAGTGGCCCGTCCTGACGGGTGGCCACGGCAGGTTGTCCCCGTGGCACCGCGGGGCCGCTGCTGGTGTGAGCAGTGCTGCCCGCTGGGCACAGCGGTTCTCCCGGAGCAGCTGCTCCTGCTGATCCTGCAGCTGGATTTTGGCGTCTCGGAGGAGCTGGCAGTGCTGGAGGAGGCCGAGCAGCTCCTGGCGCAGGAGCCTGTTCTCTGCTTTCACCTGTTCCACGTGCTGGATCAGAGCCTTGAACGCCACCTCCTGCGCTCCCCAGGTGAGCTCCTGCATCCTCTGCTGGAATTCCTGCTCACAGTCAGCCTTTTCCTGCAGGAACTTGCTCCTGATGGCGTGGGTTTCCTCAGCGCAGCGTATCCTGGTGACCCGCAGTTCCTTCTCCAGCGCCTTCACCTTCTGCTCCGCCTGCACCTTCTGCTCCTTGTAGGGCTCCAGCTCCTCCAGCTCCGTGTCCAGGAGCGAGGCCTCGGCCTCCGTGTCCTTCAGGGCACTCCTCACCTCCTGCTCCTTGCCAGCATACCGTGGGATCAGCTCCTCCTTCTGCTCCTGGATTCGGGCCAGATCCTGGCAGTTCTGGTCGTTGAGGGTGATGATCATATCTGGGGGGTCCTGGCTGAGCTTTGCTCCACAGGACAGGTAGGCCTGGCTCTGCTCCTGAGTGCCCTGGGCTTCCTTTTCCAGGCGTTTGCTTCCCTGCAGGAGCTGCTCGGCTCTCCCCAGGTACGTGTCCAGGTGTAGCGTGAGGATCCTGCGCTCCTCCTGCAGGTACAGCTGCCTCTCCTGCACAGGGTCCTCCGTGTCACTCGTTTCTTCCAGTGCCTCTCCATCCTTGCTTTTCGTTCTTTTGGATGCCATATCCCAGTCAAGATGTGAAAAACTGAAACACGAGGAAAAACCAGCTCAGAGTGAACGTTTTTGCCCCAGTCCTGCCCTTGTGTTTCCAGCTGGTTCTTCCAGCTGCTCAAATGTTTAACCCAAAACTGTTTGGGGTGGAAGCGCAGTTCCTATGCCTGGATTTGCATTTCCCATCCTGAATTGCCTCAGGAGAAAACCAAAAATGCACATTTTTGAAGATTTCTCTTTTCTGTCATGGAATGTTGGGATATTCCTGCGGTTTGGAGGAAGAAGTGCAAGTCTGCCCCTTTCCTCCCTTGCTGATTCCAGTGTTTGAAGAGGCAGCTGCATCCCAAACCAGTATCTCCTGTCTAAAACCAGGATCTCACATCCCAATTTCAGGACATTCTCTTAAAAAAAAATAATTATCAGCTTTAATTTAATGAGATTCATGTTTTAAAACACTTTTTAAGCATTAATTTCAGGATTGGCTGAATTTCTGAACTATTTATTCCAGAGTAGAATGCTGGAATTCAGGATTTAGAGCTGACAGATCCGATAGTTTTGGTGAATATTTGTAATTAAAAATTCCCATTTCCTAATACAACTCATCTCAATTCTTAAGGAAAAAAAGTTGCAAAATTCCTGGAGATGGATGACAACCAGAATAAATCCATGAAATCCCAGCACAGGCTGCACTGATGCTGGAATTTTGGGAGGTTGGTGTGGGGAATGTGTGAGGGTCAGAGTATTCCCGTGTCCCCATGGGAAGAGGACAAAGCTGGGACTGTACAAAATTTGGTATTTTGAGGCACTGACCTTCACTGCTCTCGGGTTTCCCCTGGTCCCACCGCTCCCGGTTTGCTGCTGGCAGCTGCTCCTGGAGCCCGTGTGTTTGGAGCTGTGTCCATGGAGATGAGGAGCTGAGGTCACAGGGCTGCAGTCAGAGGCTGCAGCGCGATCCCAGCCCAGCTCAGCTTCCACGGTGGGATCTGATCCCCAGGGAAGCTCTGCAGGAGGATCCCATCCCCAGGGAAACCGTCACCAGCACCCCCAGATCCTTCCCCAGCTTTCCTGACGCTGTCCCAAGCCCGGAGCCGTCCTTGGGGTTGTTGTGACCCCAGGGCAGGAGGCAGCACTCGGTCACACTGACCCTCACACCACTGACCCCTGCCCATGGATCCCATCCCACCAACCCAGCCTGGCCAGATCCCTCTGTGGGGGGATCCAGCCTCAGATCCAGCCTCAGATCCAGCCTCAGATCCAGCCTCAGATCCAGCCTCAGATCCAGGCTCTGCAGCTCCTGGAGCTGGCTCTGCTTCCCAAACCTTCATCTTCTCCTGGCTGCTCCCAGGGCAGCATGCTGCGTTGAATTCAGCAGGCTTTATGGAATTTATGGATCTGGAACAGTTCATGATTATTTTAGTTTCTTGAAAACCTTGGGAACTGTGTGGAAAGATGGATGTTGAAATAAAAAGAAGCTGTTTCCACTTTCATAGAGATGGTTGCAAAAATCAAGAAATTGAGGAGTTTTGTTGCACCATGAGGTGGAAAACTGGGAAACAAAGCTAAGAATGGTAGAGGAGAAAAAAAGGATGGAAGAAGCAGACTAAATATGGCAAAAAAAGCTGAAATGGATTTCTTATTCTCATTCTATATTATCATGGGATCCTGGAATGGTGGTGGCTTGGAGGATTTTTAAAGCTCATCTCATTCTACTCTGTGCCATGGGCAGGGACACCTTCCTCTAGGCCAGGCTGCTCCCAGCCCTGTCCACCTTGACCTTGGCCACTTCCAGGGGTGGGGCAGCCACAGCTTCTCTGGGCAACCCATGCCAGGTCTCCCCACCCTCACAGGGAAGGATTCCTCCCCAGTATCCCATCTAACCCTGCCCTGTGGCAGTGGGAAGCCATTCCCCTTGTCCTGTCACACCAGGCCTGTGTCCAAAGTTACCAGAGCAGGATCAGGTGGAGAAAAATGAAAAGGAAATTCATGAATTAAGTAACAAACAGTTTAATAATTCAAAAGAATGGTATGGGAAGGGAGAAAAGAAACCAAAATGAGAAGAAAATCCCCGCTGTGCTTCTCCCCCTCCCACCCCATGAAGCTGTAACCTGACACCCCAGCCATGGCTCAGGGAGGGTGGCCACAGGGCTTGTCCAGTGTCCAGCCTGCGGGGACCAGTTCTGCCATCCTGGTGACACCAGTGGTTCCATCCCTGACGTGTCTTCACCAGGCACGGTGGTCTTGTGGCTCAGGGGGTGCCAGTGACAGCTGCCAGTGCTGCCAGGAGGAGCCCAGTCAGGCCTGGGGGGTCTCTGGGGACGCTTCTGCCTGGGGAGGCCAGAGAAGGGGGTCAGGGGGAGCTCCCTACTTGGTGCAAAGTAGAATGAAAAATAGAAATCCCTCACTGGGGTGTGAAATAGTGCTGCCTCCAGAAAACAAGCAGGACAGCACCATCCCATGCCATGCCATGATGTGCCCTCCCAGGACAGCAGCCGGAGCTGTGCCATGCCCTGTCACCCCCACCACCTGCCCCATCACCAACCCTCCTGCCCCCAGCCCAGGACATCACCTTGGAACAAGGCGCAGTTGTATTTGCTGTGCACGCCGTGGGAGCGGAGGTGGATGTAGATGTCGTCCCCCTGGTGGGTGATGTTGGTGACCTTGAAGGTCTCAAAGGGTGGGATGAGGACCTCCTGCTCCTCGGGGTAGTTGGAGAAGTTGCGGATGTCGGCGCCGTGGCAGGTGTCCACCTCGAAGGTGGTTGTGATGCCGTAGGACTCGCTGACGTTTTGCAGCAGGGAGGTGGAGGCGAACTGGCCGAAGCGGACGATGTGGCCGAGCCCGGTGGTGAAGCGGATGCCGTCGACACCCCGGTACACGTGCAGGCAGCGGGGGTGGCTCTGGGCACCCCGCAGGTCGCTCAGGGCCTCGGTCAGCAGGTAATGCAGCACCTTGAAGGGGAAGGTGTCCAGGTATTCCCGCCGGGAGCGCCCGGCCGTGCGCACGGCCCTGTTGAACTCCAGGTACAGGCCCTCCTCCATGGTGTAGGCCAGGAGGGCGATGGCCTCCTCCGGCTGCAGCGGGGACTCCGCGTGGGCCCGGCTGGCCCAAGTGGCCACGGCCCTGTTCCAGGCCTCAGCGTAGTCGCCGTAGGGAACAAACTCCGTGCGGTTGAGCGCCGGCAGCGCTCTCAGCATTTTGAAGTGGCAGCGCAGGTACCGGTCATCGAAGGAGTTGGGGGCCATGTCCAGTGCAATCTCCTTGGTGGTACCACCACGTTCCCACCAGTGCAGGTGGATGCTGGTGGCCAGTGTCCCAGCCAGCAGCACCAGCAGCGCTGACAGGAGCTCCATGGTGGCCAGACTGCCCAGGGACCCCCTGGGCACCGCAGGGACTCTGGGGGATGTGGCCTGTTCCTCTGTGAGGGGCTGAGGAGGTGGGAATGGGGAGAGGGGACGGCCTGCAGAGAGGGGCCATCTCTGGCCAGGAGCCCCCGGCCATGTCCCAGCACTGCCCTGACCCCGGCCAGGCCCCAGGCGCCGCTGTCCCCCCCCGTGGAGGTCCCTGTCCCTGTCCCTGTCCCTGTCCCTGTCCCTGTCCCTGTCCCTGTCCCTGTCCCCTCAGCTCTGCGGTGTCACTCCCAGCACCCCGACCCAAAGCGTTGCCTGTGCCCTGCGGTGGCAGTGGGCTCTGGGTGCTGCTCTCAGTCCCTCCCTGTGCTCCTGGACAGAAGACAGGGGGTTCCTCCAGCTTTTTATAGCTGGGATGGCTGGGCTTTAATCCAGACACTCTCTCTGCTCCCAGGAAATTTCACTGTCCCCCCAGAGGAGTTGAAGAAGCCACCATCCTCTCCAACCCCAGGGACAGGCAGGAACCCCCTGATAAATCCTCTCAGCCCCCACCCAGGTGTGGAGGGTTGAAATAATTTAACAAAAACACAAGGAAAAACAAAAGGTTCCATAAGCAAAGGGAAAAGAGATTTTATTCTCTACTTCCCATGAGCAGGTGGAGTCCAGCCACTTCCCAGAAAGCAGGACTCCAGCACTTGGAGCCATTTCTTCAGAAGGCAAACATTGTAAATAACAAATTTCCCCCCTTCCTCCTCCTTTTCTGAGCTTTTGTATCTGAGCCAAGGTGATGTGGCTTGGGATATCCCTGGGGTCAGCTGTCCTGGCCGTGTCCCCTCCCGAGGCCCCACAGTCGGGGCCCGGGGTGCTGGGCAGCCGGTGCTGGTGTGGTGCCAGCCCTGCTGGGCAGCACCAGAGCTCAGGGGTGTCACTGGCACCTGCCCGGGCCCCGCTGTGACCCCGGCGCTGGGAGGGCTGCTGGGGAACAGGAGACCCAGCTCAGTCACACCCAACACAGCAGGGCGAGCAAAGGTCCCACTGCAGGGCCCAGGAGGGAGAGATGGAGGGGACAGAGCCCAGGAGGGGCTGGGGCAGGACCTGAGGCTCCCCCGGGAGCTCACCGTGTCCCCAGGCTCAGCTCAGCAGCACAATCCGTTGAAGCTCTCCAGAGTTATTGATTAACTTGAGTTTACACTCTGCAGAGTCTAAACAGGACCAGGCCAGATTGATGGGCCGAGGCCTACGGGATGAGGTTCAATGAGGCCGGGTTCTGGGTCCTGCCCAAGTGTCACCACAGTCCCCTGCAGTGACCTGGGCTTAGGGCAGAGCAGCTGGAAGAGGAGCTGGGGGTGCTGGTGACACTGGCTGAAGAGGAGCCCAGGTGGGCAAGAGGCCAGTGGCACCTGGCTGCTATCAGCCACAGCGTGGCCACAGGCCCTGGCCAGGCCTGTGCTGGGCACTGTTTAGTCAAACCCTGGGTCAGTTCTGCAGCCATCACAACTAAGAAGGACATTGAGGGGCTGGAATGTGTGCAGGGAAGGGCAACAGTGCTGGGGAAGGGTCATCCAGCCTTTCCAGAGCCCTCTGCAGAGGTTCCTGCCCTCCAGAAGATCCACGTTCCCGCCCAGCCTGGTGTCCCCTGAGAACTGGCTGAGGTGCTCTCGCTCCCCTTGCCCAGAGCGTGGATACAGACATGAAACAGGACTGGCCCCAGTACTGAGCCCAGGGAATCCCAGTGGTGCCCAGCCCCAGCTGGACGTGGCCCATTCCCCACCACTCCCTGGGCCCAGCCGTGAGCAGCGAGCAGTGCCCTTGTCCAGGGCAGGAGCAGCCAGGTTCTCCAGGAGAATGCTGTGGGAAACAGTGTCAAAGCTTCACTTGAGTCCAGGCAGCCACATCACAGCCTTTCCCTCAGCCACTGAGGAGGTGACACTGTCACAGGGGGAGATCAGGTCAGTCAGGCAGGACCTGTCTGTCACAACCCCAGCCTGGCTGGGCCTGATGCTCCGGTTGTTCTGCACGTGCTGTGCAGTGACACTGAGCACGATCTGTTCCCAGTCAGCAAGGTCAGGCTGGCAGGCCTGGAGTTCCCTGGATCCTCCTCCTGCCCGTGCTTGTGGATGGGCATCACACTGGCACCTCCAGTCATCTGGGACCTCTCTGGGCAGCCAGGACAGATGATGAACAACGGAGAGCGGCTGGGCACGGTCCCCCTCGAGACACATATTGTGTTAAACCCCTGAGCCTTTTGCAGAACTGTAATTCTTGTCTTTGTCCCTGCCGTGATCTTGCACTTCTGCTGAGGCTTAGGTAGATCAGTGAACCATCCTCAAAGCATCACAGGATTGCTCCATTGTACTGCCCCTGCATTTGTAGGAAACAGAGCTGGGACCATCCTACCCTTGCAAGTCCTACACTTGTACAAATGCTTAGGGCTGGCTTGAAAATTTAAATTTCACCTTTCTAATTCCTGATGTCCAATTCGTTGTCTCTGTCACACCGCCTGCCACCACACCTGTATTTCCTGACTCCCTAGATGATTTCTGACAGGGCACAACACCAGGTGATGCATCACCTCAGGTACTGCCCCAGAAATAATAATTAGTATGAAGTCACAGGTCCATGTTCCATGTGGCAGGATTGCTTTATTACAGGATTGCTGTGACAGACACAGCAGGATATCTCTGTTACAGACACTTGCAACTGAGGCAAATGAAAGCTCAATAAACCCAAATATTTAAAAATGGAGTGCCAGGACAAGGGGGAATGGCTTCCCGCTGCCAGAGGACAGGGATGGGATATTGGGAAGAAATCCTTCCCTGTGAGGATGGAGAGGTCCTGGCACAGGTTGCCCCAAGCAGCTGTGGCTGCTCCATCCCTGGAAGTGTCCAAGGCCAGGTTGGATGGGGCTTGGAGCAGCCTGGGCTAGTGCAAGGTGTCCCTGCCCATGACAAGGGCATGAAATTGTATGGGCTTTAAGGTCTCGTCCCACCCAAACCCTTCTGTGATTCAACGACTTCATAAATCCCTTCTTTCCTTCCTTCCTTCACAGTTTCCCAGCCTCTGCCTGTTGTGAATGCTGAAGCTGAAAGGAGAACGTTCACCTCCTCCTGCCTGCACTGGGACCTGTCCCTCGCCAGTGTCTCAGCAGGGCCTCAAGATGTGGTGTCACTCCGTTGTTGGTCACTTTCTGTTCATTGCAGGATTATTTCTGACTCTGCAGTCTGAGGAATGCAGTCTCAGGAATCTTTCCTGGCCTGGGCTGGTGTCCCAGGTGTCCCAGGCTATTCCTGGGCCACTGGGCTCTGCTCAGTGTCACACAAGTGTGGGTGTGAAGAGCTGTCACGGTCAGACCGTGAGGAAGGAGGATCTGATCTCTGAAAGATAAATGAGAGAGAAATGAGGTAAACAAGCACAGCAGGAGCTGGTGGAGAGCTGTGTGCAAGGCAAAAGGAGCTGGAACAGAGAATAGCATCTGGAAAGGAGATAGGTCTAAGGGCCATGTGACAGTGCTGGGATAACAGAGCAGGGATAAAGCTCAATGAGGAGAAGCTGGACGGGAAAGATAAAGAGTGACAAAGCAACCAGGCAACTGTGAAAGCAGTAGGGGATGGAACAGGGAGGACTGCGGTGTCCTGGGACAGCTCAAAGGCAGCGATTCCCTTTGCATTTTGGCTTTTGTCTCTAAGTATCTGTGTCCCAGAACGGCCACGCGTGAGCTTTAATGCACCTGTTGTGCCCTGTGCCGGGAGAAGGGACGGCCCACGGCTTCTCCTGCGGCAGCGCTCATTTCCCCGCTCCGCCGCAGGCGCTGCCGGTGCCGGCCCCGGGGCGGTGCCGGGCGGGGCGGAGCGGACTCCATTTCCCAGGAACTCCATTTCCCAGGAACTCCGTCTGTTTCCCAGGAACTCCGCTTGTTTCCCAGGCACACCCGCGGAGGGCGGCGCGGCCCCGGGCGCAGGCCGGGAGCGGCCCCGGGAGCGGCTCCAGGCCAGGGCGGAGGGAGCGGGGCGGGGGCGCTGCCGCAGCGGGCGCCGCTCGGCTCAGCCCGGCCCGGCCCCCGCACATCCGGGCGCTCCCGCAGGCCCGGCCCGTCCTGCCCCGTCCCGTTGCGGCCGATCCCGGCCGGCGCGGCCCGGCGCGATGCTGCGCTGCATGCCGCCGCTCTGGCGCTGCAACCGGCACGTGGAGGCGCTGGACCGGCGGCACTGCTCGCTGCAGGCCGTGCCCGAGGAGATCTACCGCTACAGCCGCTCGCTCGAAGAGCTGCTGCTGGACGCCAACCAGCTCCGCGAGCTGCCCAAGGTGAGCCCCGCACCGGCGCCGCCGCCCCGCGGCTCCCGGAGCGCGGCCGGGCCCGGCCGGGGCCGCTCCGGCCCGCGGGGGCCGCCCGAGCTCTGTCCCGGCCCGAGGTGAGCCCCGGCCCGAGGTGAGCCCCGGCCCGAGCTCTGCCCCCGGCCCGAGCTCTGCCCCCGGCCCGAGCTCTGTCCCGGCCCGAGGTGAGCCCCGGCCCGAGGTGAGCCCCGGCCCGAGGTGAGCCCCGGCCCGAGGTGAGCCCCGGCCCGAGCTGTGCCCCGGCCCGAGCTGTGCCCCGGCCCGAGCTGTGCCCCGGCCCGAGCTCTGTCCCGGCCCGAGCTGTGCCCCGGCCCGAGGTGAGCCCCGGCCCGAGCTGTGCCCCGAGCTCTGTCCCGGCCCGAGCTGTGCCCCGAGCACTGCCCCGAGCTCTGCCCCCGGCCCGAGGTGTGCCCCGGCCCGAGCTGTGCCCCGGCCCGAGGTGAGCCCCGGCCCGAGCTCTGTCCCGGCCCGAGCTCTGTCCCGGCCCGAGCTCTGTCCCGGCCCGAGCTCTGTCCCGGCCCGAGCTGTGCCCCGGCCCGAGCTGTGCCCCGAGCACTGCCCCGCGCTCCCCCCGGCCGAGCCCGGCACCCTCGCCCCGCTCCGGGCCCGGAGCGAGCGCCGGGGCCGCGGGGCTGTGCGCGACCAGCACGGAGCGAGACCGCGGCGGGTGGGGCAGCCCGGGCCGAGGAGGAGCCCCTCGGCTGTGAGCGGCACCTCGGCCGGGATAAAGGGGTGCCCTGCCCGCGGGGGAGATCGCTTTACCCGAGTCATCAGTCCTGTCACAGCCACTGCCCAGCGAAGCGCAGCATGAACTGAAAAAATCTGGTTTAATCAGTAAACTGCAGAAAGTGTGGAGTAAGTTAATTAAAAGCGATAGAGCTGCTTTGTAGTTAGGATCGTAGGGCTACAGAGATGCTCAAAGGGCGGGAGCATCTCTGCCATGAAGACAGGCTGGGACAGCTGGGGGTGTTTGGCCTCAAGAGGAGCTCTGGGGACACCTGAGAGCCCCTTCCAGTGCCTAAAGGGGCTCCAGGACAGATGGAGAGGGATTTGGGATAAAGACCTGGAGAGAATGTCCTGAGTGGGACAAGGGGGAATGGTTTCCTACTGCCAAAGGGCAGGGTTAAATGGGTTATTGGGAAAAAATTATTTCCTGAAGGCTGGTGAGGCCCTGGCACAGGTTGCCCAGAGAAGCTGTGGCTGCTCCGTTCCTGGAAGTGTCCATGGCAAGGTTGGACAGGGCTTGGAGCAGCTTGAGATAGTGGAAGGTAGCCCTGCTATGGTGGATGGTGTTTAAGATCCCTCCCATCCCAAATCATTCCGTGGTCTGGGGCTCCAGCCTGCATTTGCAGCTTTTGTTGCCATTCTGTTCAGCCTCAGGGCTCTGCACACAGGGAACACCAGGATAAGGCTCCGTGTGCTGTTCCATGGCACTGTGGTCTCTGCAGAAGCAAAGGACTGGAGATCTGCTCCACTGCCAGCCTGGCCAGCAACTCACGGCTCCCAAGGGTTTGATTTTGCAGGGCAGAGCGTTGGGATGGGGTGAGCTCTCACGTTGGGTCCTGAAGTACCATCCAGCAGGAACCCAAGCCCTGGCGTTTGCATTCTGCCTGGCAGTCTGGTACACTGCATGCTGCAGATGGGAATTTGAACCTGCCCCTTGGGGAGGAAAAGGCCTTAGGACAGTCCTGGGCTGTGGGATGCTCACAGGGAAGTTTTATTGTGTCTCCCCTTTGGAAACGGTATGATTTTTTAAAAGTTATTTAAGTTCTGCCTGTGCCAGGGAGAGAAGGCGTTTGACTGCCTTGTGCTTGGAGAGATGGTCTTTAGGGAGTATAGAATGAGTTGTGTGTTCATTAAAAAAGTTCAGAAGCAGGTCGTTAGCTTTCAAGGTTTTTATTGAATACTGGCGTGTTGTGGAATTTGTCATCAAATCTAGATTAAAAAAAGCCTTACAAATCAGAAACTCGGTTTTGATCCAGGCCAAAGTAGTTTGGTTCAGCTTAGTTAAAACACACAGTTGTGGCATCCACACCTGAACAGATTCTCTTGCCTGGAAGCAGCAGTTCTTGCTCTGGTATTTTTGGGTTCTGTTTGTCTTTGCTGCTTGTCTCTTCCTGAGCTCCGGTGAGCTGGGCTGCCTGTGGGGTTCAGCTGTGAGGTTGTTCAGCTATGGAGACACTGGTGTGATACTCTCAGCTCTTCTCTCAGGTAGCTCAGCATCTTGTTGTACTTTAGGCGAGGAGATTTCCCAGATTCTGGAAAATGTGTGTTCTGGGCAGGCTGGGACGTGGGAATGGGTGCCAGTCCCGTCTGCAGAGGAGGGTGATTGCGACACTCCTGCGGAGAACCTGCTGGTCCCTGTGCTCTCAGCTTCAGTGTCCTGCTGAACACTCCCAGCCCGGCCTCGTGCTGCACCGAACCCCTTGGAACTGGGACACACTGGGCTTTGTGAGCTCAGAAGAACATCTTTTGGATTATAAATACAGATTTTATACCGACTTTTTGCTTGGCCTGTGCCTGTGGATACAATCCTGCTCGTGATCACAGGAGCTGTGTGCATGCCCTTAGTGCCTTCCTGAGTCACCCCAGGAGCTGCTGTTCCACGGGGCTGTGGCATCTCCTTGGCTTGGAGCATCACTTCTTGCCGTGACCTGTCCTGGGCTCACAGGCTCTTCTCTGACATCTGAGTGCCCCTGTTGGAGTCTTCTGGCAAAGGATTAGTAGAAGAACAAATTGAACAGAGCAGTGAGATCCTGGTGCCCTGCTCTCTGGAGATGGAGTAAATCGGGAGAGGGACGGGGAATGGGGAGCAGCAAAGGGTGTGACCAGAGCCAGAATGTAACAGCTTTTGTGCAAAGGGAGGTGAACAGAGATTTCAGGATGTCTCCATCTGTCTGGGAAAGGCAGTGAAATGTAGAGCCACTCCCCATCCCATGGCAGAGGCCTAGAGTGTAAATGATGGCCCAGAGGGGTGGACAGGGATCACTGCTGCTGCTTTCAGGACAGCGTTGAGTGAAACCAAAAACGGCTCAGTTCAGAGCAAATTCAATATTTTTTTCATGCAAAATGTAGTTTAACCGGGCTGTGGAACCAGTCAGCACAGGACATAATAGTGCTGTGAGTTAACATGAGCTCAGGAGATGAGTGGAGCAGTTCACCAAGGAGAAAACAACCAAAAATGAGGATGTGCAGGGACAGCATTGTGTGTTTGCACTGCATGTCCTGGGAGGGAGTTGGCTTTGGGCTTGCTGTACTCACACTCTTCCTTCTCAGCTGCTGAGGGCTTTCTCTGGCCGTGCCAGGTGTCAGCCCATCCCCAGACAAACCTAAAAACCCTCACAAGGTAGGTGAGCATCAGGTGCCTGCAGCTGTGGAGGGGAAGGGAGACAAGCAGAGCAGTCCTGGGTGCTGCTGCTCCTGGGGACAGCCGGGGAGTTTGGGGGTGCCAGAGGTGCTGAGCCTTGGAGACACGTTGGGTGCAGAAAGCAGAATCGCAGCCATTGTCTCTCCCCTTCCCAGCCCCTGCAGGTTCCCTGTGCCTTGCTTAGTCCAGGGGCACATGAGGAGCAGGAGATTGGCAGTTGGTGGAACAAGGAAGCAGGTTTGATCTGTCTTAGCTTTGACCCAATGTGTGTCTTGAAGGTTTGTGCTCCAGTGCTTCCCTGAGCTGTGCCAAGGTGTGTTTGGCCCCAGGCGCACAGGTCACTGCAGGAAGGGCATTTTTTGAGGATATTCCTGTTGGTAGGGACAGATACCTAAGGCAGGAATAGAAATCTCTGTAATATGAGGTGAATATGGTGATGAAAACTGAAAATGAACTGCCCTTCCACCAGGAAGAGGGAAGGTGGGAGCACTGGGTGTAGGCACACACTGTCCCTAAAGGCTGGTGTTGGGAAGCATCTTTGGTTGGGTCAGGGGGATGTTTTCCATGTGAGGAGCCCTTCATGGAAACAAGGCTTTTTTGGGAGAGAGACCCTGGGAGCAGGGTTTGTGCTTACCACGAGGGAAGGTGGAGAAAGGGCAGCGTTCTTGTTTCACCGAGTGGGGCTGCACGTGCCTGTTCCATGGGAGAAGGTCTGAAGGACACAGAGATGTGTCTGTGAAGATCTGTCAGCAAAGTGGGAATGAGAGAGCGTGCACAGCCTTGGGCAGCAAGCTTGTGTTTGAGGGCTCAAGCAGGGTTTTTAGGGAAGAATTCCCTGTGGAGGTGATTTTTGAGGTGAAGGGAGTGGAGGGGTGGCTTTTGGAAAGGTCACACAACTCTCTTGGAAATATGTGGGTTTATATGGTTCTTCTTCCAAGGGGTTTCTTACCCAGGACCTGCTGGGTGTTTCAAACAGGCTTTTCTGTGTCCTTATTTCACCTGTTCCAGAAACATGGCATCTCTTGCCCTTTCTGTGGCACCATTTTCCTCTGCAGAATTTCCAGTGCCATTTGTGCTGCTGCTGTGCTCCAGATCTGACGGGATGCTCTGCCTGTCTCCTGGGATTGCTGAGTGACACTGCTGTGCTCTCCTCGCTTGCCCCTTCCCAGCTGCAGAAGTCAGCCTGGGTTTCTCTCCATCCTGCAGTGCCGGGTCCTCTTCTGGCTGATCTTGCTTTTTTGTCACCTGTCCCTTGCGGAAACTTGCCTGTTTTGAGCCTAAATTTCCCCATAGGGTGGCTCTGCTTGGGCAGTTTGAAGGGATAGATGAAATCCGTGTGGGAACATCGTCTGCCCCACTGCAGGGATTTGCTGCCCTGGGTGATACCGCATGATTTAATGGAAAATGATAAATTCCCTTTGATAAGTTGCCTGTGCTTTTCCACAAGGGTGTCTGAATTCCAGAGGTGGAAATTACTTGCTCTGTGCTGACTTGTGCTGTACCTATCTTGCAGAGAATGGTATCTGCAGGATATCTGCAGGAGCAGGGCGGGGAGCAGGTCCTGCATTGGTGGTGTGGGTTTTGGAAGTACAGCTGGATAAATCACTGTGTTGGAGCTGCATAACATCTAAGTCATCCAGGCCACTCCGTGAGCACTCGAGAAGCACAGGTCTCACCAGGAAGGAATGAAGAGAGTTTGGAATTTGGAGCACGGGGAGGTGGCAGACGGAGCCGGTCACAGCCCAGAAGGATCCAGAGACTCTTGGTGTGCTTTTGGAGGAGCGCTCCAGTTTGGAGTATGGGGAGGCAAAAGGAGCTTGGAGGAAAGCTGGGTGGAGCAGAGCTGGTAGGACCTGGTGTAGGAGGACAAGAGGGTGGAACTGAATCCTGAACAAGTCTGTGCAGAGGGAGGAGAGCTCAGAGCTCTGGTGTGTCAGCATGGCAGGCTGCTGGACCCAGCGGAGCAGAGCTGGCTGGAGGTGTCTGAGGCTGTGCAGAGAGGAAACCCAAGGGTTGCCTGTGGTCCCAAGGGTTTTAGCAGTGGTGGTGCTGAAGAGGGAAGCCCTGGGCATTTCTAGTGTAGGGGCTGCAGTTCCTCTGCTTTGCTTTGTCCTCACTACAGCTCCCATGATAAACTGAGCCCAGTGCACAGAACACCCTTCCCACTGCCCAGTGAGCTGATACCCAATTGCACTGGGAACTGTGGGAGACGGGCACTGGGGAGAGGAGCCCATTTCTGTCCAGGGCAGGTCCTTCCCTGTTTGGGCTTGTTGCTGTTTGCATCATGGCAAGGCCCTTTGAAACTGGCTGGCTTTCAGCAGCTGCTCCTGTGTGACTGCCGTGGCCTGGGGCGAGAGCGTCCCTGTCCCGTGTCCGGAGCCAGGATCCCACTGCACCCAGGTGAGGCTCCAGACCCTGACTGTCACTTTCCAGAGCAAAATGGGGCCTCACAAAGCTAATTAAGAACAGCTTTTAATTTCCTGGCATCTGAGGGCTGTGAGGAGGATCTTGGGGTTTATGGAAGAGTAAAGCTTCTCCTTCTGATCTCTCTGTACTAACAGCCCTTCCCTGAGAAAGTCAGGGAGCCGGGAATCCTCCGTGGCTCCCTGCATGGAGCCTGCCAAGGCTTGATGTGCCCTGGGCACCTCCTCTTGCTCTGGATGTGCTTCCTTCCATCCCGGGCTGTGTCAAAGCTGCAGCTGCATTTGTTTAACAAAACCAGCCAACAAACTGGTTTCACTTGCTGGTTGTGAGACTTGTGTGCAGAGCTGGCATGGCTCTCTGTGCTTTGCAGGATTAGTGGGTTAGTGGGACAGCTGGACGTGTGTTTGTCTCTCCAGAAGCCGTGTATTCTGGACTGCTGCTGCCCAGAAGTCAGAATAAGTGCAGGCTGTCTCCCCTGCACCCTCCCCTGGTGACAGCAGGGGTGTAGATTTGTGCTGGGGTGGCAGCAGCCAAATACAAGCTCAGTCATGGAGAAAAGAGCTGATAAAACTCTTGGACGTACAATTCTAGGATATACAAACAGGGAGCAGGAAAGAGGCACGCAGGTGGATTTTACGCTTGAGGTCTATGAAAGGGAAGTGACTGTTAATTAATATTCAGTTCTCTGAGCTCCAAGGTGTGTTCAGTTCTGTGTGGGACAGCTGTGGGTGTGCTGCCCAGCCTGTCTCCCCACCAGCTCGGGTCCTGGAGGAGGTTCAGGTGTGTGGAATAGGAGGTGCAGAGGCAGCTGGGCAGTAGAGATGTTTAGTGGAGTAAAAAGTTCAGGAAAATTCAGGTGGCCACGGTTGGAATGGCTCTGCCGCTCCCCAGACCTGCTTTGGCACTGGTTTGGTACCTGCAGGGAGGTCACTGGTGGAAGCAGCTGCTCAGTGTTTCCCAGGTTGTTATAAAGCTCTCTGTACGTCTCTGTTGGGTGATTTAACACCTGCCCTGTCTGTGGGTGCCTCGCTGCCAGTTTGGTTCAGGTTTGCCCTTTGGAGTTCTCCTGCTGCTGGCTGCCTGTGTCAGCTCCCCAGCCCCTGCTGGTGTTCCCGCTGCTGTCTCTGAATCCAGCATTGCACAGACCCTGCCTGCTCCTCTCAGGTGTCCCTGCTTCCCTTTGGCTGCTGCTGAGTATCTGCCAGGAGGGATTAGTTCACTGATGGCTGGAGGCAGGGCTGGGTTAACCTCTTGAGCTCTCCTCTGGCCTGTTCTGTGTGTTTCCTGCATTTTGGAGTCCTGTTTTGCCGTGTCCCTGGCAGGAGCTTGGCTGAGGCAGCGGTGGGAGTGTGGTGGATGAAGGGATGCTGTGTGCTGAGCAGGGGCACGTGGCATTGCAGCATCTCTGTGGGCTCTGACTCCTTGTTCCATTCCTGGTTCAGGGCATTTACTGGTCTGTGTCTGAGCTGTTGCCCTGGGAGCTGCTCCAGCACCTTCTTCCTTGTCCTCACCCTGCTCAGAGGAGGTGTTTGGGTCAATGTCCTTCTGCACAGGGACACTTAACCCTTCTTCAAGACTTCTCCAGTCCCCCAGATGTGCTTTCCTGCGCCCCAAGGGTACAGGCTGCCATTGAGTGCCCCACTTGGCATCAGTTAATTGGCTTGGTCTCATTTCCTTGTCTTGGATTCCTAGTTTCAGGGTTCTACCTGGTTTGTTGGGGTTTTTTTGGCTGTTTTATAGTACCTCACTGTGCTGGAGATCTATCTGTCAGATAAACCTACTTATGATTTCTGCCTCAAGAAAACAAAATCTGATTTGAAACAATTGCAACAGGTTATTGTATAATACAGCTTTTGGCATTTTTCCCTTTGTTAATAGCTGTGGCATTACAGATCAGTCAATTACTTTCTGTAATTGCAAGCTGACCCTTCTTTGCTGAGAGGATGGTTGAGAAGGAGATGGTGTCCCTTGGCTGAGTGGGAGGAGGTGATTCCTGAGCTGCTGGGATGACCTGAATGCTGGGGCAAATCAGAAAGGGGCAGAGGTCCCTGGCTTTGGCTGCTTCACCCGTACCCAGGGTGCTCTCCCCTGAAATGATCTCCACAGGTCTCTCCAGATTAATGCTTTTGCAGTTTAGTCACAGAATCACTGAGGTCGGAAAAGACCTTCAACATTGAGTCCTACCTTTGGCTAAACACCATTTTGTCAGCTAAACCACAGCACTAGGCGCTGTGATTGTTTCATATATTCCAGTATTTCAATGGAAGATGTCCCTGGATGCCCTGTGCCTGCCTCCAGGAGTTCTGGTCCTTCTGACTTGCCCCATCCCACTGCACAGACCAAGGTGGAGGCTGTGAGTGCTGGGACCGGGGTCCCTCTCTTCACACAGCCAGTCTGCCTGATGTCGAGGATCAGTGTGAGAGCATCCATCACTTTCCAGGCCTTTGCAGCAGTGGGATGCTAATTGTGGTGTCTCGATTTAATTCTGGCTCGGGGTTGCCTTTCTGGGGGTGGTTTGTTGTTTCACCTGGGCCAGAGATTGCTGCCTGCTCCTGGCTGTGTGCCCTGGCCCCTCTGAAGGGGACAGCATTCCTCAGTCCTGCCTCAGTGCCTGAGAAGCAGCAGCTGCTGAGCCTTTGGCTCGGAGACAGCTCTCTTTGTCTTTGCTGGAATGTATTCCCAACACTTAAGTACTTTTATATATTTGCAGCGCATTCCTCAGGGCCCGATCCGGGGTTAAATAGTCGGAAATGCGCGGCTGTGTGTGGGGAGGGCTGTGGGGAGGGCAGTGTCCGGCTGGGACGCTGCTGGGGCCGCTCTGCTCCTGGCTCCAGGGTGTGCTGGAGCTCGTGGGGCTGCTCGGTTCCTGTTCCTCTCCTGCTGTGGGCAGCTCAGGAGTGTCCTCTCCTCCTGTGCTCTCTGCCAGGTTCTGCTGCACCCCTGGGTGTGCTCGGCACCGGTGTCTCTCTGGGACTCGTCTGAATTGCCACCTTGCAGGTGTTGCTGGCCGTGTGGCTGTGGCCAGAGAAGTTCACTAGCCTGGAGCCAGTTCAGGATCTGGCAAATGCTGAGGAGTGGAGAAGGGAACACTTGTGGGGTGGGAGACAGCTGAGAAGATCTGGTGTTGGGGTGGCCTGAGGTGTTGTCCCACAGCTGCCGGGGTGGGTCAGACCCCGGGGAGCTGGGTTTGGGTGGTGGCCGTGGTGGCCTCCCTGTGGCACCAGGGCTGCCCCTGGGGCTGGGCAGTGGCCGCTGGAGCTCCCAGCTGATGTTCCCACCTCTCAGCAGTGTGATCCCTTCTTTGACCTCTGCTGTTAACTCAGTTATCCTCATCAGATTTCGGTGATTCTTCTTGAATTAAGCTATTTTGGGAATAACCATTGCCTTCGTGGTTTCTCTCTATAGGAAGAGCTGTCTCTGGGGTTTGCTGCCTAGAGGCGCTGGGCTCTGCTGGAAGTGGGTCCTGCTCTGCTGAGGAAGCTGAGCAGCTCTGGAGCTGGCATCCTGCCTGTGCTGCCCAGCCAGGGGATTCAGGTCTTTCTGGTTCTGTGGCCTCACCTGTGCCATGCTGGCTTTGAGCACAGTGACTTGCAGGTGCTGGGTTTAACCTCAGAGCTCATCAGCTCCTGGGTGTTTTGCTTTGCAGTTGCTGCTTCCAGCTTCTCCTGGCTATCCCAGGCTGGATTTTCCCAAAGACACTGCACAGGTGTTGCAGATCTCTCAGCACACCTGTGAAAGGAGGGGCTCCAGGTCTCTTCACACTCCACCTGCCTGTAGGTGAGACAGGTGAGGCAGGCAGGTGTCTGCCTGTCCGAGTGTCTGTCCGAGTGTCTGTCCCAGTGCCTGTCCGAGTGCCTGTCCGTGCAGCAGTCTCTGCTTCCTCCAGGAGCAGCTCTTAAGATGGCAAGCTCATAATCCCACGTTTAACCAGGAAAATGGGAATGAGGCACAAGACTCAAATTCATGAGCTGGTTTTGCTGCCAGCACTTGAGGAGCTGCTGGGTTGCACTGCTGGCAGATGGATGGACAGATGCCTCCTGCCTGCAGTGCATTCACCTGGCCTGGAGACAAGCACAGAACTCATCTAGGAGCCCAGCCCATGGTGGCATGGGAAGCAGGCCCTCTTGCTCATGAATCACAAGGAGAATTGTAATTATCTTCCTGCTGCACAGTCTGATCCTGCCTTCAATTAAATATGTGCTGTCCTGCTGGAGGCAGGGACTGTTCTAGCAGGGCCGGACAGGTGGACTTGAAATTCTCTGAAGAGAAATGAGAGGTGAGGAGGCTGAGGAGGACCTTAGCGTGGGCACTTCCAGGGTTGGAAGGGTTGGCAGAACCTCTGCCATGGAGCCCCTCAGCTTGTGTTAGAGTCATCATCACACAACAGGCACTGCTTGGTCCCTGAAGAAAATCAAGTGCTACCAGCACTCCTAGCTCAGGGCAGCCTGGGCTGTCACAGGTTGTTTTTGAGGAAGAGGAGGTGTCTGAGCCCTGCAGAGCTGGGAACACTCTGCTGGTTTTGGCTGCAGAGGCAGAGTCTCTGTCCCACTCCAGAGCCAAGATCTGGAGTTGTGTCCTGTTCCTGACCTCCAGCTGTATAAATTGTCACCACCCGGTTTCAGAGGCACTGGCCTGAGTGTGACATTGTTGTGGTTAAGCTGCTGCCTGACTCCTCTTCCCCTGACACGTGTCCTGCTCCCCTCCAGAAGTGCTGCTGTTTGTCACCTGGAGAGATCCTGAGGTGTTGCACTGAAACCTGCCTGCAGCCTGCGTGGCTGAGGGGAAGAATGTCCCCACAGCCTGTGGTGGCACTGGCAGCCACCCCCTCCTGTCTGCTGTTGGCAGGAGGGGTCCTGGGGCCGAGGCAGCTCCATCAGCTGCCCGTGCTGAGGACAGCATAGCCCCTTCTCCATGGAAACAGGTAGAGGAGCCCAGATGTCTCTCTGTCCTCCTCTCAATCTTGCCACATGGAGATGGCTCTCCTCCAGGTACAGGTGGGAATTTGGGGGCTGGCCCTCCAAGGAGAGCACGAGGTGATGCTGGAGAACAAACCCCCCCCATGTCCCAGTTCCCTTCCCGTGGCATTATGAGATTAGGCACCAGGTGAAGGGGAAAGCTGGAGCTCAAACTTGGGTAGGCCAGAAACCCTTTTTTATAGCCTCAGGAAAACAAAGGTTTGGAAAGAGTCGAGATGCTGACCTGGGAGAGGGGATCAGTTCGCATGCAGACGCAGTTGGTGTTCCCAGGCTCAGCACCCAAGCACCTTCTGTCTTCCCTTGGCAGTGAGGATGCATCTCCTGCAGGTGTGACGGGAGCTGTGCAGCCAGGGGCTGTGCACACAATGTTGTGTTGCTGTTGTGTGCACAAGGGACGGGCTCTGGGCTCTGTGGTCGCTGCAGCTCGTGGACACCAGCAGTCTGCCAGGGCACCTCGGTGGCTCTGGTGGATCTGTGTCCCCGACCCTGCCGTGTTGTTGCAGGGCTGCAGCCCGTTTCCCCTCCTGCCTGAGCAGCAGGACCAGCTCCAGCAGCCCCCTGCAGCAGTGTGGGGGTGGCTGTGGTGACCCAGCACCGTCAGCCCTGAGCCGGGCTGCCTCTCTGTCCCTAATCCTGGCTGGGGAATGCTGCCTTTCCAGGCCTGCCCTTGGGATTTTGCCATTTCTGGGAAATGGCATAGCTGAGTGGTGGCTCAGAGGGTTTGTCCTGAGCCTTTTATCCATTGTCCTTTCTCCTTTTTTTCATTTTCCACCTCTTGGTCTGACTGAATAAGAGAGCGGGGGGCGCACCAAGGCTCTGCCAGCATCACGCTGCAGCAGGAGGGGGACGTGGGGTGGTGTCTGAATTCCTGGGATCACTGGGCACTGTGGTTCTCTTAGATCATCTAACAGCTCCAGCAGCCCTTTGTTCATGTCCTGGGGCTCTGCTGCAGCCTCAGCACTATTGCTGGGAGCTCCATGGACAGGAACACAGACATGTCACATCAGCTGGAGAAACACAACTTGAAGGCTTGGTCGTGGCAGAGGGGGGATGGAACCTGCTCCAGATGGTTCCTTAAAGACAAAGAATGGGCTTAGAAGGCTGTTTGAGGTTCTGTTGTATGTGTAGATGTCACATGTGACTCTGCTGTGTGCACACGTGTGTGACTGCTGTGTACATGTGTCACAAGACATTGCTGTGCGTGCACATGCTGCCCTGGGTGCTGTGGCTGACCTTTCTCTGAGCAGAGGTTGGACTACCTGGTCTTAACAGGTCCCTGCCAACCTCAGCCCCTCCCTGGTTCTGCTGGTCCTGCCTCTGGGTCCCTTCCAAGCTCAGCCCTTCCGTGGATCTGCGTGGATCTCTGTGATGCAGATCCCCTTTCGGAGCGAGCTGCTGTACCTGTCAGTCTGTCCCTCCTCCGCCTGCACCACTGCAGTTTTGAGGCTGTCGGCTCTCCAGGACATCCCCTGCTTTCTGGACACGCCTGGCAGCTCTGTGCTGCTGTCTGCAGGGCCCGGGATGCCTGTGTGGTGCTGATTCCTGGGTCAGGTGGGCACCTCCTTCCTTCTGAGAGCACTCTGCATTCCTTGGGACCTGGAGCTGTGCCCTGACCTGGCTGAGGTGCACCTCGTGATTCCTGAGCTCCCCACGGTCAGGGACTTTGGTGCTTGTGCCTCTGGCTGGCTGAAAAGCTCTGCCAGTGGGTGTTGGGCATCCTTGTGTTGTCAGGGAGAGTCACATCCAGGGTCAGCAGTCGGTGCCGGGGGCTCTGGGCTGCCCCAATGCCCAGGTGTTCACTCCTCAGGGGTGAATCTGCCAGGGGAGCCTGTGTTTGCTGCCAGCAGTGTGTCCTGTTCACAAACCCGCTGAGCCTGTTCCTGCTGCTCTGGGTGGCCTCCAATCCAAGCACAGTGAGCAGTGTGGGAATGTTCCTGGGGCAGCACTGACCTCACCTGTGAGGGAGAGCAGGTGTGGCCAGGCTGCTTCTGCTTGGCAGCTGCAGGTCTCACTTGGAGGGGTCACTTTGGGGACGGTTTTGGTTGTCACAGTGTGATCCTGCTGTGACCACTGGGTATTTTTCTTTCATAAACTGGTGTCAAATGCAGTGCTCTGAATCAAGAGGCTCGCTAATAATTGTTATAATAATAATTTCCCACTGCTGCATAGATCAGCTGGTTAAAACAAGTCCAGAGGAGGCCACAGAGAGGATCAGAGGGCTGGTGCACCTCTCCAGTGATGAAAGGCTGAGAGACTTGGGATTGTTCAGCTAGAGAAGAGAAGGCTCTGGGCACACCTTAGTGCAGGTCTTGCTTTCAGTCCCTACAGGAGCCCCAGGAAAGCTGGAGAGGGACTTGGCACAAGGTTTGGGGTGACAGCACAGGGGGAATGGCTCCCCACTGCCACAGGGCAGGGTTAGATGGGATATTGGGAGGGAATCCTTCCCTGTCAGGGTGGGGAGGCCCTGGCACGCCTGGCACAACCCTGGCACAACCCTGGCACAACCCTGGCACAACCCTGGCACAACCCTGGCACGTTGCCCAGAGCAGCTGTGGCTGCCTCATCCCCAGAAGTGTTCAAGGCCAGGTTGGATGGGGCTTGGAGCAGCCTGGGCTAGTGCAAGGTGTCCCTGCCCATCGCAGGGAGTGGGACTGGGTGGTCTTGAAGGTCCCTTTCTACCCAAAGCTTTCTGTGCTTTGGCATCCCAAAACTGCCACCACATAACTTCCAGTCAAAACAGAGCTCAGCACTGGAAACCCAGGAGCAGATGTCTCCATTCTCCAGTTAAACAGGGAAAAAGCTGCTCTGTGACAGGGACAGACTGCAAAAAGGAGGAGTCAGGTTTGTAGAGGGGAGCTGTGTGGGTGTGTAGTGATGGTGGGGTGTCACTGGGCAGAGTTGGGCTCGTGAAGGGCTCCCCACATTCTGCTGGTTCCATCTCCTGGCTGATGTTGGCCACGCTCAGTATTTGGCCAGCAGCAACAACAAGGGATGTTTGAGAGGTTTTATTGGTTTCTGCAGAGGCCTGTGAACCACTGGAGACAAGTGGTTCTCCTGTGAGGATAATTATTTGGTGGACCCAAGGGCCCAGAGAGGTTTTGGGCCATCCCCTATGGATGAAGGTTTGACCAGACAAAAGCCTGAGGAAGCTGCTCTGGCCTCGTCCTGATCCTGTCTGGAGCAGGAGGTTGGACTGGAGATCTGTCTCCCAGGTACCTTCCAATATCAATTATTTAATGGATCTGTGATGAAGGTCTGTGATATATAAAGCATTGGAAGGATATTGTATCAGATTATATTTCAGTTTCTTTTGATGAAAAAATCCACGGGTCTAGGCTGCTTTTTTTGGTCTTTTTTAAAGATTGAAGTAACTGAATTTTGTTTCAGAACTTAGCAAAAACCCTTGAGTGTGTTTGCCTGCATTTGTGTCTCAAGGGGCTGCTGAGGGAGGATGTTACATCTGAAAACCTGCTACAGAGCCTGGTTTTCACCCTTTTCCACCTTTTTTTGCAATGTTGTCATTTTGTGGAGCATTTCTTATCTTTTGGCATGTGGTTCTTTCCCAGCTCTTCATACCTGTCCGTGGTTAATGGCTGTTTAATACATTTAATACATTTCCAGTTGTTTGCAGTGTGGCTACTCTGCTCTGAGCATTGTAAGAATTTCTGTCCCTGAATTTTAATTGTAGGCAGTTTTGTAGCTGTTTCCTGCCTCATCTGCCCCGTGAATGCTCCCATTTTTCAACAGAGAATATCTTTATAATGCACCCAGCTTTGCAGAGGCTTTGACCCCCAGCATAACTGCTGTTATGTGGGTACCCCCTAACCTTGAGCTTTTTTTTGAGAGTGATAACTTCCATCATGCTGTGACCTGCTGGAATCCTCCTGTGCTGATTCTGGATTTCTGTGTGCTGGAACATTCCTGTGCTGGTCCTTGTGGGCTTTGGGCTTCTGGGCTGACAGGAAACAGGGGGAGATTTGGCTTACCTTTTTTTCTTCTTCAAACTTCTGTTTTTAATCTGCTCCGAGTCCAGTTTGGACACTGAGGGATCTGGGTCCGGCAGATTTGGTGTTGTTTTATTTTATAAATCAGAAAATGTTGAAATTGGGGAAGTTTCTCTTTATTGGAGATATTCAATGTGGTGCCAAATCCAGGGGTTTGCTTTGTCAGCTCTGGGAATTAGGGTAAACTTTGATTAGCAGAAAGGATAATTGCCAGTCTCCAGAGACATGTAATCAAGGTTTCACTCTTAGTTCTAGTAACAATTTTTAAATCAATTTGTTCTCATTTTCAAGTGTCACAAGTGAATCTCCTGTGCAGCCTTTGCTTTGGGTTGTTGGGCTGAGCTGAAGTCCTCCGCTGACAGAACACTGAGCTGGAAGTGAGATGGAAATTTGTGTCAGAGACAGCGTTTGCAGCTCTTGGTCACATCCTCTTGCCATCTCTTTTTTGGCAAATATAAAACCTGAATTCAGGCATGAAAACACTGTAATTCTCACATTTGTTTTTTCTGGCTAGCACTGCTGGCTGTTGGTTATTTTAACCTTTTGTCACATCTAAATATTTTGTTCAGGTCCAGGGTAACTGATTTGGCCAGGTGGGACGTGGCTCTCCTGCAGTTCTGGGTGCGGGCTGTGCCCAGCCCTGGCTGTGCCAGGGGCTTTAGAAACCTCTTCATTTTCTTCTTAAGAAAAAGGAACAAGCTGGGAGCTGCTGCACCACACACAGCCTGGGTTTATTCCTCTTTGCTCTAAATGTTATTTAAAAGTGTGGAGATGTAATCTGGGGCTCCCTGTACCCTTAGGCAGAGGTGCTGCAGCCTGGGCTGTGGATGTTCAGTCCCTGTGGTTATTTTCCAGTGTGCAGACTCTGGCAGGTCAGCACGATGTCTTGTCTGGAATTTCCTTGCATTCTAAAATTAGGAGAAGGCTCTAGGAAACAATAGCAAATCAAGTCTCTAAACTCCTTCTCCCCTGGACCTTTTTTGTCATTTAGACTTTCACCCACTTCCTTTGCACTGAGCTGGTCTGCGTTAGATAATCAGGGTTAACAGAGCCGGTGATGGCCAGTGCTGAGAGGGGTTATTTTTGAAATGTATTTATTCACTGCACAGTTATTATGGTCCTGTAGGACACGACAAGTGTGAATTTCCTGTCGGTGCTGTCCATCCCTGATCACTTCCCTGTGCAGAGTGCTGTGGGAGCAGCAGGGGCTGTGCTTTGGTACCTCTCACACACACAAACCTGTGCCTGGCAGTGTGTCCTGACTGGGACCTGGGACCTGCAGAGGGCTGGATCTGTGCAGAACCTCCCCCAGTTACACCACCAGACTTTGTGGTTGTCACTGCAGGGGATTGAGCAGCTCACCTGTGCTCTGTGCATCCTCTCAGGGTTATGTTTGCTCCGTCCTTTCATCCACTGCCCTCCCTTGTCTGCCCTGTGCTCTCATTTTCACAGTGTTTCATTCTCATTTCAGTGTTGTGGGGGTCCTGAAGGTGCCCCCCACCTGGGGGTACCCTGCAGCTGTTCCTGGGGGGGTCTGTCCCAGCAGCTCTCGTGGATACCTGGAAAGGCACCTGTGGATTTGGGTTCAGAGCTCACTCTGCTTTGATCGCTCTCGGTGTGCCCTGCAGGAGCAGCCCCGGCTCTGGCCGTGTTTTGTGAGCTGGGGATGATCCCAGGGCTGCCTGTCCTGTGCTGCTGTGACCCCTTCCCTGCCTCTGCCCGGGGCAAACACAGGGTGTTGTAATTTAGAGGTGCCCTGTGCATGTCACTGCACGGACCTGAGTTTGTTCTCGGTCACTTCTTAATGTTTTCTGCAGTGGCCCCACTCTGTTGTTTGTTATTCCCAGTGCTCCGAAACAATCCAGGAAATGCAGCAAACACCCCAGCCCTGGTTCCCATCCTGTCCAGGATCTGACCTCTGGCAATGGTTGGAATCAGCTGCAGTATGTGGTCAGTTGATAATGACAGTACATTGTGTTTAGGGGGCTGCTGGTGTCTTGCAGGAGTGGTTGGTGGATCCTGCAATTTGCCATTTGCAGCTGATGCACTTGTGGGAGCCCCAAGGGGTGTTTGAATAAAGTCGAGTGTTGTGAGGGCCCTTCCAGTCACCATTCCTATGGCTGTGCTGTTTCTTGAAAAGGATTTTTGTGCCTTCTCTAGTTCTGTGTTACTTGGGGCCCTGCTGGCAGCTCACCTGTGCCTTTTCCACCTGGCACAAGGGGCACAAACGCTGTCCCTGATGGTGTGGGGACCTGCCACCGATGTCCTGACCACACATCCTGTGCAGCAGGTGTGTGCAGCAGCAGGGACAGCTCTTTGGGCTGGTGGTCTCCTTGTGTTTCTCCTTTGTTGGCTCTCCTGGACCTGCCTCACGAGCTCAAGTGTCTGCTGCAAGCTGCTTTAGAGTAACTTCCCTGTGGTGCTGGGCTTCAGAGGTGAACTGTTACTGCAGGAAACAGGGAATGTCTCCTTTGTGTCCTGTGCAGGAGGGAGGAGAGCTGTGGGGTAACAGGTGCTAAATGAATGATGAATCTAAACTCATTTATGCCTTTTTTCTTTGTACCCTCATCCCTTGTGGCCCTCCATGGGGATTCTGATTGATGCAGTGACTGCCCCGTGAGGGCTGGGCTGGGGGTGGTGGGAGCAGGCAGGAGTCTCAGGGGTGGATGGTTTCTCCAGGATTGAGGAGATGAGTTTCCCAGCAGTGCTGCTGACACTGTCACTCCTGTCACAGCCTTTCTTCAGGCTCCTCAACCTGCGCAAGCTGGGCCTGAGCGACAATGAGATCCAGAGGCTTCCCCCCGAGGTGGCCAACTTCATGCAGCTGGTGGAGCTGGACATCTCCCGCAATGGTAAGGCCAGAGCTGGGCAGGAGCAGGTGCCCAAGCCCTGCAGTGCTCAGGAGGAGCTGTGCCCTTCCTCCCCATCCCTCAGGGCTCCTCAGCTCTGACACTGGGCTTCTATTGCCATGTCTCAGGCTGTCAGCACTACCAGCTGTCCCATTTCCTCAAGCAGCTTTTGTTCTTTCACCTGTTTTTCCCAGACATTCCAGAAATTCCTGAAAGCATCAAATTCTGCAAATCCCTGGAAATCGCAGACTTCAGTGGGAATCCTCTCTCCAGGTAGGAAGGCATATGCTGCCTATTAGTCCAGCTGAGAAGGAGAACTGAAATTGCACATTTTCCCCGCCTTTCTCTGACCTTCATCTTGTCTCACTGTGAAGCCAAGGCCTGGGATTGCCCTGCCCCTTCCAAAGGTGCAGGTGTCTGCTCTGCAGGCAGGTGGAATGCTTGGTGCTGGGAGGAGCTGGTGTGTGCTCCATCCTCGGGGCCTGGGGCTGAATGTTGAGCTGTTGTTGTCCTGGTGTCAAGAGTGAGGACTTCTGTCCTCTTGCAGTGAGCTTGTCGCTCCCTCTGCACTGCTCACAAACCAGAATGGATATGGGCTTCTGCTGCAGAGGAGAAAAAGCCTGCATGCCATCCTCTGCACCCCTTTTGGGGCTCAGAGCCCCTTTTGGGCTCCACTCTCAGCCCTTTTTTGCCCCCTCTTAGCCCCATTTCCACCTCTCTTGTTCAGAACTGAGGACAGCCATGCTTTGAACCCTGTGTTTGGTTGTTTCCCCTCTTATCTCAGTGTCCAGAGCTGTGCCCAGTTGGAATCTGACTTGTCTTTCAGTGCTCTGTCTCTGGAACTTTCAATACATGAAGCTGGAATTCAGAGTGGCTTCCCCCTGCCTTGGTGTTGTCAGGCACTGTTGTTTCACTGCTGGGGTCCCTGCAGGTGCCAGCCTGGCCCCAGGTGCTGCCCAGCGTTGAGGCACATTTCATTCTGCTCCCTCTCCTGGTCCTGGGCACTGCTGGAGTGGGACAAGCTTCTCTGTTGGTGACAATCCTGTGCCACAGGAATGACCAGCACTTCAGGTGTTGTTTGTCAGAGCTTTTCTGGCTCAGGGTTCAGATGAGTGTCTTGGTTTGAAAAGACAGGTGTCTGCTAAGGAAGGCAGGAGCCAACCCTGAAATGGAAAAATGTGAACCCCACCCCCAAATTATTATAATGTTGAAATCCAGGGGCTCTCAGGCAAAGATATGGGAATAGGAATAACAGCTCTTTACTAGGAAAATTAAAATAAATGTGCAGTAGTACAAAAAAAGCCACTGTCAGAATCCAGCCTGACACCGTGCTGGGCAGGGTGTTGGGAGCAGTCCATTGAAATGGTGGCTGCAGTCCTGGAGTGACAGATGGGGTTCTGGTGAAGCAGTGATCCCATAGAAAGGGTGTAGTTCTCCTGTGAAGGTCCAGTGGTGCTGTAGATGGGTCAGGTCTCTCCTCCGGGATCCAGTGGAGAAAGGCTGGTGCAGTTTTCCAGGGCTCAGATTACATCCAGGCAGGAATGCTGGGCTCCTCCCCCTGGGTGGAGCAGCTCACAGTGGGATGATGGCATTTTATCAGTCCTGCAGTGAGACTCAATGGCCCTTTAGCACAAGCCATGCCCCTGGAGGGAGGATGGGTCCTGCAAGAGATAAAGAACACTGCCACACCTGGTTTTAACAGCTGGTAATAGAACATTGGTTACATCTTGCACTGCAACCCAAGAAAGTAAGTTGGGAGGGTCTATGAGCTTCCTGTGGAAGCAGAAGAATTTCCTCTTTCGGGGTTTTTCCCTGTTCTGTCACACCTTGGGTCTGTTGTGATGGTGCTTGGAGCTGGGGAATGCTGCAGTGTCATCTGCAGAGATGTCCTTGCACTTGGAATGCTTGAGAGCCCTCCTTTCCTCCAAGTGTCCATGGTCCCATGGCATGGTTCAGGCTGGGATTTGTGCTCAGGTACTGCAGAGCTGAGTGTGCAAACCTGGACAGGTAATGTCTGGTGCAAGGGCATTTTCTGGTCTTGGCAGCAGAACTTGTCCTGGATCAGCAGCCAGGGTTAGTGATGGTTCCTGTTCTCCTTTCCACATGCTGATGCCAACTGGGATGAGATTGGCTTTGGCAGGATTTAAGTATTTTGTGGGGTTCCGTGCTTTGCACACAGGATTAATGGAGTTTTGTTCACGTTCTCACAGGCTCCCTGAGGGCTTCACCCAGCTCCGAAGCCTGGGCCACTTGGCCTTGAACGATGTGTCCCTGCAGAGCCTCCCCACCGACATTGGGAAGTGAGTATGGCCCTGTTCTGGCAGGGGGCTGGGCTGGGGACACCTGGCAGGTGGGATGAGGACAGTGGCAGGGACAAACCAGGTGCAGCTTTGCCTGGTGGTGACCGTGCCGTGTGAGCACTTCTGAGCCTTGGTTTGGTAAAAGCTCCTACAGAGCTTTCTGTCCTGGTCCCAGCTGCTTCGCCTGCTGTGGCTGGTGGCACAGCAAGGATTGATCCAGTCCTCTCAAATCCTGTCTTTCCCTTTGTTCTGAGTGCCCATTTGCCCCTTTCCAAGCAGGTGTGGGCTGCCTGATGATGTTTGATTCAGGTTTATGCTGCTGGCAAATGGCCTCATGGGGTGCCGTGCTCTCCCATGGGGTTTGGTTTTCCACATGTGAGGGGTTTGACCTCTTTGGGCAGAGTCCTGTGGTGACAGCGTGTTCCTTGTCCTGAGTGTGGGCACAGTGTTGTTCCTGGTGACTGCAGCAAGCACTGACATCCACCAAAGCCATTTTACATCCGTGCTGTTTCTGTTCCCCCATCTCCATCCACGTGTGCACATTCACGCATTGCACAGGACATGAGGGGTGGTTCCAAGGGAAGGGAGATGAGCAGCTCCTTTTATCCCTGAAGCCCTGTCCAGTGAACCTGGCTTTCTTGCTCCCTTTTCTCTTGCAGTTTGGCAAACCTGGTGACTTTGGAGCTACGTGAGAACCTGCTAAAGACTCTCCCCACGTGAGTGTCTGTCTGGGGGCTGGAGGAGTCTCCTGCCTGGTCGTTCTTGCTGCTTCCTCAGGGACCGGTGCAGGCACCATCACCTGGCTTGGGAGGGCTCAGGCTGGGCATAAATAGGCTGCATCTTGCTGAATTTCCATGAATTGGGGCGAGGAGGGAGAGGATGGTGCAGGGCTGGAGGACAGCAAAGGATGTTTGGAGCCTGTTCTCAGCCTGTGTAAGGATTGATTTAGAATAGACAGAGTTCCCAAAAGGAGCTGCTGGAAATAGTGAGAACCATTTCCCCTGAAGAGGTGGAGCAGACAATGGATTCTCTTGGAAAGAAAGAGAAAACTGTGGATGGGGATGTAGGAGGAGCTCTGTGCACAGTGAGGTTCAGGATTTGAAGAGCAGCAGGGTACAGCTGAAGGTTCCATTTTGCTTCTGACATCTGTTTTGTTGGCTATCCCTCCTGGTTGTTCTGGGTGGGATAACTGCCTTCATAAGCCAGCAAGGGAGAAGAGGTAAGTGTTGTTCCACGTCCTGGAGCTAGGGATAGGGGTGAGTTCCTGGCAGGGAAGATGATTGGTGGAGGAAATGCTCTCAGCTGGATGGATGTGGAGAGCTGTCCAGTTGCTACTTCAGTCTTTGCTTTGGCCCATCAGAGTTTGTTGAGTTTTCTACCCTCCATCAGCTCTGTCAGCTTGTTTCCTGCCTGCTTATGCATCCCACTGATTATTCCCCCAGCTTTCCTTGGATGCCATTGGAAGGGATTCTGCCCAGCTCCTTTTTGAGCAGCAGTTGTTCAGGGGCCACATGAAGTCCTCAGTGAAGGTGTGATGTGTGCAGCTGTTGTCACCTGTCCTCAGAGCTCTCCTGCTGTTCCTGGCAGGAGCTCAGTTTGTCTGCTGGCACCTCCCTGCCACAGTTAGAGCCCGTGGAAGCAGGGATCAGAATCACACGATGGCCCTGTCCAGTGCCAGTCAGCAGATCTGCTCTGCACACCAGTGACCTGTCACAGAGCCGTGACAGGAGGGGCAGCTGAGATGGTCCCCTCTGGAGTATCACCACAGAGAACAGTGTGAGAGTTAGAGCCTCTTGTCACAGAACCCCAGGATGGTTTGGGTTGGAAGGAACCTTAAAACTCATCGTGTTCCAACCCAGTGCCTTGGGCAGGGACACCTTCCACTAGACCAGGTTGCTCCAAGCCTCTTCTAGCTTGGCCTTGAACACTCATTCTGGGCTGAGAGCTGGCGAGCAGGAGGAGTTTGTGTCCTGGTGTTGTGCTGCTCTTCTGTCTGTCCCTGTCCTGGGTGTTCATACAGGCAGCTGCCACAGCTGGACCCTGTCAGCAAGGAGGTGCAAGAGCTTCACCCAAGGCTGGGCTCTCACACTGCACTGAAGATAATCCCAGTAGCTTTCGGCCATCTCGGGACCACTGAGCCTCTGGAGTCCTGAGAATTCAGTCTGTGACCACACCCCTGGGTTTTCCTGGAGATCTCTCTTGCCCAGTGTTGCCACATTGCCCGTTGGTAGATCTGGGTTCCATCCAGCAGGATACTTGTAGTGTGCTATGAGGTTTTGGTGTTTTTCACTGGAAGGTTAATCCAGACTTGATATTCATCCTGTAATGCAAATTCAGCTTTATTTTTCATCTTTCCCCAATCCCCCAAATTCTATTTTGGGATGATTTCCAAAAGTAGAATGTGGATCTTGGAGGCCAAGGTAATTCTGAGCAGATGTATCAGTCAAATACAAGATGGCAGTTGATGGCCAGAATCATTTCAGTGGTGCTGGGGGTTCTCTGCCTCAGGCTCTGGTACTTTGGCTGTAAGAACAGCTCTCAGTGAGATCAGGTGACCTTGCCAAAGAGGAGAACAACTTGAGCAAAAAATGGCTGTTGCTTTGTTCCCAGGGTTCCTGAGCCCAGTGGATAGGTGAGCTTCAACGCTGAGAATTTGGGGCAGAATAGTGCATCAGTGTCCTTTTGGTGTTTTTCTGCTGTAGAGCTTCTTGAAAGATCCAGCTTGCAGTGACTTTTGTTTGCCAAAATTCCATTTCATTGGTTAGTCTTCTGATATTGACTGAGTTCTGGAATGGTTCAGCTTGTCCAGCTGGTGATCACCCCTCGTTTCTCCCACGCAGGGAGGGATGCAGCCAGGGAGGGGCAGCTCTCGTGTGTTCTTATGGAACAGAGGAGGTTGATCTATACTGAGACCTTTTGCTAGATGTCATCAATGTGGATTCCACAGCTCACTTGTTCCTATTTTGGGAATTCAAGCTGTGAAAGTGCAAGGGAACAGTCAAGGCTGCATCACCTTCAGAGGAGTTAGAGTTGACATATATTCCTGGTGAAGGAGTGCTGTGCAAGAGGATCCTTTGGATGAAACTGCTGATAAAGCTTTGCTGGAATTTATCTCAAAATCCACCACTGCATGCAGTAGGAAATTAATTTTCCTGCATAAACCAGATGTTTTTTACAGCCTGGCCCGGGGAAGACAGCTCCCTTTTATTGCAGCTCCCAACAGCCTTGGTAGGGGTGGCCTTCAGAGGCAGACCTGTTTCCAGAGAAATATGGGGATTTCTCTACTGGAACGGTTCCTGAAGAAGAGAATAAAGCTGTTCCCTGCTGGGGAGGTGGGCAGGGCTGGCCCCTGGAACACGGTGAGGGGCAGCAGTGCTCTGGGGAGGTGGAGCTGTAGTTGATGGGTTAGACTCGGGTGTGAGGACAAATGAGCACCTGGAACATGTCCTGAGAACCCAGCCCTGGGTTTGTGCAGGCCTTGTCCACCCCCAGGTGTGGTGGATGGGGTGCTTGGGGCACATCCGTGGGCTGCAGGTCCTGTGCAGTGTCTTCATCGTCAGCTTCTGTCTGTACGCGGTCACCTCACCTGAGACATCAGGCCACTGCTGTCTTCCCTTCCTCTGCAGCAGCACGAGCACTTGGGGACACAGGCTGCTGAGTTTGTCATTGCTCCCTGTCCCTGCAGCTGTGCTCCCCTTGCCCCCAGCCATGTCCTGTCCTCTGCTGTTGCCTGTCAGTCCAGCCCGGGTCCCTGCCCTTGCAGCGACGTGAAGCTGTGGCTGGTCATCTGTGATGGTTTTAATCAAAGGGGATGTTGTGGTGGGAGGGGGAGAAGGCAAACTGGTACCAGTGGAACTGGGACTGCTGGTGCCTCTGAGCCCAATTCCCTGGGGCCAACGGTCTGGCTCGGGGAAGGGACCATCTCTACAAACTGTTGGGCTCAGAGGGACGTGAGAAAGGTCAGGATTGCCCCACCTGCTTTAGGAGTTACGAGAGACCATGTGATTTATGCAATGTGTGTCCCAGATGCTAACCTTCCGCTCTTTATTTCTTGTTTTATCTCTCTGTCCCCTGTGCCTTGCAGCTCACTCTCCTTCCTTGTCAAATTAGAGCAGTTGGATCTCGGTGGCAATGACCTGGAAGTGCTGGTAGGTGAGGGCTGGTGGGGAGGGATTTGGGTGGTTGGTAGGGGCAGATCCTGCACCTCGGTGCAGGCAAGTGGGTTTCCACCTAAAATGCAAAGAAATAGACCCTCAGGTTATTTGGGGAGATTCTGATCTGCCCAGCATGGCCCACTCATCATTCCCAGATAAATTTTCTCTTCATGTGTCAGCCCTTGTCTTGTGTCCTGCTGGCCTCTCACACTGCCTGCTCTGTCCTTTCCAGGCTCTGGGATGGTAATTCTTCCTGTCTGGCTGCCAAGGATCTTTCCTTTCCAGCAAGACTCTGCTGCTTCCCTTCTCTGTCCTGCACTGCCCCCAGCTGTTTTTCTTCTCCTCCAGCTTCCTGCCTTTCTCCTTTCTGTTCTGATTTCTGCCCCACAGAGTGCTGGGCCATTCCATGTGGTCCATGGCAGTGAGGGTAGCCCAGTGTGGGGGCTCTCTCCATGGAGGGCCCAGCACGTGGTGAGCAAGGGCACAGTGTCTGAATTCAGGTTATCTTTTGGGGACACCCCGTGATGTTCTGTAAATTTGTGGCTGTGGATTAAGCTATTACTGGATCTTTCTTACTCTTTGTGTTCTGAAATGGGTTTTGGCATAGAAGTTTGGCATCAAAGTTGGGAGGAAAAGGGGTTGATGCAGCTTAGCTGTGCACAGGCTGAACTCACCTGTGAGAACAGGTGTGTGACACTTGAGCCATGCACCAGTGAAGCAGAGGCCAAACCCAAATGCTGATTGCTTGGGGGGTTGTGGCACGTCAATGTGTGTCTGTCACGGCTGGTGGTGCCACTGGGTCTTGCTGAGTTGGCCAGTGGTACCCAGATGTTTATTTTCATGTCTGAGAGGAGGAAGATGCATTTCTTCTGTAAGGCCAGAATTTCCAACCTGCTGGAATAATGGAATTATTTAGGTTAGAAAAGCCATCTGAGACCCATTGAGTTCAACCACTCTCCCAACACTCCCAAGGCCACCCCTCACCCGTGTCCCCAAGTGCCACATCCACACAGCTGTGGAGTTGCCCCAGGGGTGGGGACTCCACCTCTGCCCAGAGCAGCTGTGCCAGGGCTGGACAGCCCTTTCTGGGAAAAGATTTTCCCAATATCCAGAGTGAACCTTCTGTGGCACAGCTGGAAACCATTTGCCTTTGTCCTGTCCCTATTTCCCTGAGAGCAGAGCCTGACCCCACCTGGCTCCATCTTCCTGTCAGGGAGTGACATAAAGCAAGATCTTCCCTTTCTCCCAACTCCCTCAGCTGCTCTCCATCAGAGCTGTGCTGCAGGTTTGGTTCTTGCCTTGCCTGCTGACACAGTCACAGTGTGTCAATACAATGGTGTTTCCATCTGTGTTTGCCACTGGAGCTCCTGCAGCCCGTGGGCCATCCCAGACATTCCCAGGCACGGTGCTGCTGTCTCGTAATGATCCGTGGATGGTTCTGGCAGGGCTGAGAGGCAGAGCAGTGCCTGGCTTTGCAGAGAGTGGTGCTATTTGCAGTATCCTCAAGCAGTTTCTCCCTGTCCCTGGAAGGGACCGGTGTCAGCACTGTCCTGTCTCCCACAGCCGGACACTCTGGGCGCGCTCCCAAACCTGCGCGAGCTCTGGCTGGACCGGAACCAGCTCTCGGCCCTGCCACCGGTGAGTGTCTGCTCAGCACCCACCCTGCCCTCTGCCCCTGCCCCAGCTGCTCCCTGAGCCCTGGGCTCTCCTCTCTGACCCAGGAGCTGGGCAACCTCCGCCGCCTGGTCTGTCTGGACGTGTCTGAGAACAAGCTGGAGCAGTTGCCCAACGAGGTCAGTGGGCTGGTGGCACTGACGGACTTGCTGCTGTCACAGAACCTGCTGGAATGCATTCCAGATGGGATTGGTGAGTATTGTCACCACTGCAGGACTCCTGGAGGAGCTCCAGGAAGGAGTGTCTGTGGCAGGGAATCAGGAATTGGTGGACATGGGCATCGAAAGCAGAAGCAGAGGTGGTGCAGATGAACAGAACTCTGCAGGAGAGTTCAGGTGCTTCATCTGCATCAGGCGTGTGTGAGGCCTGTGAACAGGCCTGGTGGGAGGAAAGGCAGAGCCTGCGTGGTTGGGTTGTGTGATCCTTGATGGGATCACAGCCAGGTGAGTGTACAGCAGCATCCTTCTCTCTGGCACAGCTCACACCTAACTTGTCACCCTGGACAGGTCAGCTGAAGCAGCTCTCCATCCTCAAGGTGGACCAGAACCGGCTGACAGACATGACAGAATCGATTGGGGACTGTGAAAATCTGTCAGAGCTCATCCTGACTGAGAACATGCTGACGGTGAGTACACAGCAGCTGTTCAGCCAGCTCCAGGGTTCCCTCCCCATCCTCTGCCCTCCAGGCTCAATTCCTGGGCACGCTCCAGCTGCTT
This sequence comes from Periparus ater, assembly GCA_032357785.1. Lineage (NCBI taxonomy): Eukaryota > Metazoa > Chordata > Aves > Passeriformes > Paridae > Periparus > Periparus ater. The sequence goes on along the minus strand of CM063609.1, from coordinate 155,755,387 downwards.
CTATAGAGTTCCACCAAGTTCATTGATGTTTGGAAGCTGCTTTCTCTCACTGATTTTTTTCCCCTGAAACATTCTCTGGGGTGGCAGGGATGCTGGGATTGCCCATCCCAAAGACCATCCTGGCTGACAGGTGCAAGACCATGTCCCAGGCTGCATTGGTGAGGGCTTTGGGATAGTGTGATTGAAAATCTGCTCCAAACTGCCTGTGATTCGATTGGTTAAAGACTGGGAATGAGCAGATAAACAGAAGGGAAGTCTTGACCAGCAGTGGTTGGAGTGTGCTGTGCTGTGTTAGGGGAAGAGTTGGCATGGGTCAGTCTATGAGCTTGAGGGAAAACCTGTCCCAAAGCTGCCCCAAGAACGTTATCCCAAGAACAGAAGGACAGAAGGCAGGTTGTTCCCCAGACAGAGGGCTTTGTGCCTTTACTTGTGCTGGCCTTTCCTCTTGCAACCACTGACTTGGCTCCTTCCCAGGCCTTGCCCAAATCCCTGGGCAAGCTGGCCAAGCTGACGAACCTGAACGTGGACCGGAACCGGCTGACGGCGCTGCCAGCAGAGATTGGGGGCTGTGCCAACCTCAATGTCCTGTCTCTGCGGGACAACCGCCTGGCCCTGCTGCCCCCTGAGCTGGCCAACACCACCGAGCTCCATGTCCTGGACGTGGCTGGGAACAGGTGAGTGCCAGGAAGGTGAACAGCTGGGAGGCTGCTGAGAGGGACATGCTGAGCCTTCATCCAGGATCCACGGTGTGGAAAAGCCCAGGCTGGCTGCTGAGGGCTTGGGCTTTGCCTGTGAACCCCTTCTCTGTCACCTAAACACAGGGTAGAGGTCAGGCACAAGTGTGAGGGCATTTTATCATGTGTGAAATAGAGATCAGGGGAAGTCTCTGGTCACTGGCTTCCTTTCCTTCCTGCGGATTTTGTGGGTTTGTGTCATTAGTCCTCAGGGGTTCAGTGCCAAAGCCTCTTCCTGGTGTGCAGGTGCCTGGCAGCTGTTCTGGAGGGTCCTGTAGTTCTGTTCGATGGGGTTGGGATTTCTGGGAGCAGCTGGATGCTGACCAGAGGTTCTGCAGGGAACATTCTATACATTGGTCTGTCAGAGTATTGGTTTTCTGCTTCTAAACCCCTCCACACTGTTGGAGGGAGTTGTCCTCTGGTGAGGGTGGGGTGCTGGAGCCCAGTCCACAGCCATGGACAAAATCAGCTGTTCCAGAGGGCAGGACTGAGGGATCCACAACACTCTGGCTCTGTTCCTCTCTGTTCAGCTGGGGCAGTCTGGAGCTGTGGTGAAGCTCCTTTCTGGCTAGGTGAATGTAACAAGCAGTTGCTCTTCTCTTTTGCAGGCTGCAGAACTTGCCCTTTGCTCTGACAAATCTCAATCTGAAAGCCCTGTGGCTGGCAGAAAACCAGTCCCAGCCTATGCTGAAATTCCAGACCGAGGATGATGAGAAGACAGGAGAAAAGGTTCTTACTTGCTACCTGCTGCCCCAGCAGCCCTCTCCCAGCCTGGGTAAGAATCTGTGTCACAAGTGCTGGCTGCAGAGCCTTGTGCTCTGGAGGGGGCTGAAGCCTTGAACCGTCTCTGCTGGGTTGGACTGTCCCTTGCTGTGATTCCTGGAGCAGATCTGGGCTCTTGTATGCCTGGGACATCTTTCCCAGGCAGTGATTGTTAAATTGAGGAATTGCTTTCTGCCAGGTGATAAGGCCCTGCAGCCTCATCTTTGATTGTTCTGCTTGGATCTACTGACCACGATAATTGGATAATAATTTTCATTATCCTGTCAGCATGGTATTCCTGCCTTAATTCTACCTTTTTCTGCACTTCTTGGGTAGGGACCGCTCGGGCTGAAGCAGCAGACGCTTCCCTGGAGGCTGCTGTGGGTCTGGTGGGAGATGTGGCGCAGAAGGTGGCAGGATGCTGAGGCCACACTCTTTGTCCTCAAGGGCTCTGATGCCATGGGCAGATACAACAGAAATGCCCTAATGGGATAAGAACTCACTTCCTTCTAAATCTGCAAGCCTGCTCTTCCCAGAAGGAGCTCCCACTGTGTTCTCCTTCTCCCCAGAGAACCTCCTGCAGAACAGCGTGGATGAGAGCTGGACAGACACCAACTTGAACAGAGTCAGCGTGATCCAGTTCCTGGATGAGCCTAAAGGAGATGATGAGGAGGAGTCTGGAGCTGAAAGACGAGTAAGAAATTGCTGGTGGCTTTTTGGCTCCCTGTGGAAGCACAGGGACAAGCTAAGCTTTCCAAAGGTGGGGAGCCACTTTGAGACTGCTGGAGACATGTGCAAGATTTCCACAGTCTGAAGGCCATTTGGTGCCCTGGGGACCCAAGCAGTAGTGAAAGGGAACGAATTCCCTGGGAGCCAAGGTGCAGAGTCATATTTTGAGGCTCTCCTACGGGACTGGAGTGCCCAGGGAGCACTCAAAACGCCCAGAGGTCCAGTAGAGACTGTCAGGATTGGGTTTTAGCTCACCTCCACCTGGGGAAAGGCTGCCCTGCCAAACCCAGGCCATCCCATCCCTCCAGGCATGGAGGCAGTGCAGTGTCCTGTAGGTAAAGTACTAAACACTGTTGGCAGCCTCAAAACCTGCAAGAGATTGTTGTGCTTCCAATGCAGATGCAAAGGCCAGGACCGAAGTTTTCAGCAGGTGCTCTGAGGGTTTCAGTCTCTTGCAGGACTTTATTCCTTTCTAGTTTATGGAAAGCCGTCCTTGAAATCTGAATCCTTCTAATGAATGGTGTTTGCAGCCATCCTAGCAGTGTGTGTGTGCTGCTGGCTTTGGGAGGTTTGGGGGTTTTTTTGAATTGTTTTTAACATTGTTATTAGTTTAAGTCTGCTGGTTATCTTGACTCTCTACCTGGGATGGAAATCACTAAGCAGCACCAATTCTAATGCGTTTGGGCTTGGCAGACCTGTTAAGTTCAGAGGAATTAGGAAGATACCCCAAGATTTCTCAGTTCTGGAGGAGTTTGTCTCGATAGTTTTTCATTCACTAAGCCTGAAACACCACTTTAAACTTCCCAATTCTGTCATTCTTCCTGAAGCCAGCATCAGCTGGAGAGCAGGATGGTGTCCAGGGAGCTGTCAGGGTTCCCTTCTGCTGTTCTTTCACCTTCCCAGCTGCAGGCTGTGTGAGGCCTGGAGCAGAGCAGCAGCAGGACGTGCTGGTCTCGTCCCCTGTGGCTCTGGCTCTCTGATAAGGTGTCAGTTACCTGCACAGGTTCATTCCTGTGGCCTGGCACGTGCTGCCAGGGCTGGAATCCCCTTGCTGAGGGTTTCACTTTGCCAGGGCCTGCAGCGCCGAGCCACCCCTCACCCCAGCGAGCTGAAGGTGATGAAGAAGGTGATCGAGGTCCGGCGCAATGAGGTGAACGCTGCGAAGGCTGATGCCAACCCCAAATCTCCCAACTCGGAAGTGAGTGCTGGGGATGGAGAACCACAGAGAACGTGGGATCATGGAATGGTTTGGGTTGGAAGAAATCTTACACACCATTGAGTTCCACCTCCATGCCATGGGCAGAGACATTTCCACTGGGAACACGTAGCATGTGGGAAATGGGGAGGTGGAGAGGATTTTTGGGGAAAGACTGGGGGGGACTGAGGATGGAATCTGCCTTGAGGTGTCACGGGGGCCTGTGAAATAGGGCAGGAGACAGAGAGCAGTGTAAGGGGAATTGTGTGTGTCAGTACCAGGTTTGTCACAGCACAGGGAGGAGAAGGGAAGGATCTGATATTCCCAGTAAAGAGTGATGGGAACAGAGCGCTTGGAGGAGGCACCCTGCTGCCCCGGTGGGAGCTGACAATAAATGCCTGCTCAGGAGGTGGAGCAGGGTGGACCCAGGTCCCGAGGAGAGGGCTGAGGAGGGGAAGCTGTGGGCAGGTTGAGGAGGAGCTGGTTCTGCTGGTGCTGCATCATTCACAGCTCCCAGCTGTCACTGCATGGCTCTGCTGCTCTGTTCCATGCTGAGCATCACAACCCTTTTCCCAGGAGAAGAGGCTGAGTGCCACTTCGAATCGCAGCGAGGACTCTCACCTGTCCACCAGCACGGCCTCTGTGGACTGCAGGGCAGAGGAGAGGGAGCGGGGCTGGCCCAACGGGCAGCTGCCTGACGGGCGGGAGCTGGAGAAGGAGCTGAAGCCCAGAGCGGAAGAGGAGCGCAAGGAAGCTGCTGACCAGGAGGAGGAAGATGTGGAAGTGGAATACAATGAGGTAGGAGCCTGGGGACTGCAGCAGGGTCATGAGAAAGAGTGAAAGGACCTGGAAGTTTCAGAGGAAGTGGGAAGTAGGTGTACAGGTGAATGGATGTGGGATTTGGGCCTCACTGGAGGCAGATCCAGCCCGTGGAAGGCGGTGCAAGCAGAGACCAAGGCAGCTTTTGGGAGCTGCACACGAGCTGGGTGGACTGGACAGTGTGGGAGCCAGGCAGGCTGAGGGAGAGCTGGGGTGAGCGCGGGAGGTTTGAATGGCCTCCATCCCTGGAGCTGACAGGAGCTTGTCTGGGGGAAGGCGTGGTTGTGGAAAAAGGCAAGGATGGGGAAGTGGTGATGCATTGCTGCATTTTCCTGAGCACACAGGCGGTGACACCGGCTCTGCCTGTGCCGGGAGAGGGGTCACAGGGCCAGCAGGTTCTTCTGTGCTGCCACCCCTCTGTTCCACGGGGCTCATGGCATGTCTGGGCTCTGCTGTCACAGCCTACCGTACACTTTGCGGAGGACACGCTGATCCGGAGTGAGGACGAGGACGAGGATGAGGAGCGACCGTTCCCAGTAGAGAAGCAGAGGCTTATCCGCAAGGACACTCCCCATTATAAGAAACACTTCAAGATCACCAAACTGCCCAAGCCAGAGGCAGTGGTGGCACTTCTGCAGGGGCTGAACAGTGATGGGGTCCCCAAAGAGGAAGAGGAGTTGGGAGGCTGCAATAATAACACAGAGCCCAGGGATCAGGAGGAAGCTTGGGATGAGGATGACAGAAAGAATGGAGCTTTGTCTGCTCAGCCATCCGTGAAGGTAAGGTCTTGTGGGGAGGGGGAAGTCAGAGGGATGCAGACCTGCCCTCTGCTCCTGTGACCGGTCAGGTTGATGTGGTACTGATGAAACCACTGGCAAGAGGCTGCAGCACTCGGGGATGTGCTGAGGGTGGGAGAGCTGAAGGTCATGGGGGCTCAGAGGGTTGGCAGAGAGCTGAGCTGTGGTGCTGTGTCTGACACCTTTACTGTACCCAGGTCCTTGCACCATCCCCATTCCATGTGCTGTTCCTTGTGCTGCAGGGACAGGTCTCTGTCTCACCACTGCTGGGTTCTGCTGCTCCTTCCAGCCTCCTCCTCACTTGCTGGTTGTTGCTGCTGGTTCCCAGGAGGATGAACTTTATCCCTGTGTGGATTCAATCTTAGACTGGCATTTGGGCTGCTGACACTTGTTGGCACAGTGCTTCCTGGAGCATTGAAGTGCAGCCAGGAGTGGGCCCTTCCTTGTGCTCCCACCCAGACACAGCCTGATGGAGGGTTCACTGGGATTTAGGGGAGCCTGTGCTGTGAAGTTTTGGCCTTACTGGTTATACTGGGGCTTAAGAGAAAAGGGGTCCCTGGCTCTCTTCAGCTGAACCACCACGTTTGGTTAGGGACACACAGGAGTTCCTGCTTGAGGAAGTTCCTCACAATGGAAAGGGAATAGATGAATGAGGGACACTTCATGAGCCCAGCCCAGTTCTCACCCGAGCTGGTTTGAGGGTTTTGAGTTGTATTTGGTGGGCATAGGCCAGGATGTGGCTGAGTCTCCATCGCAATCTGACATCAGCAAATCTCACAGGTGAGCTGTGGGTCTCTGGATGTGGAAGGTGCCGGAGTCAGACCTGTTTCTGCTGTAACTGCACATGCTCTGGGGTGCCAGGATCACTCCTGTCCCTCCTGGAGCTCAGCTTGCCCAGGGAAAGGTCCTTTCCCTCACTTGGCTGTGAGCCTTTCCCTCAGGGGATGCTTGCCTTGCTCTGTTTGAGCCGATGCAGAAGGAATATTTGAAGTCCCCTTCATCCAAGACCTATCATACCTGGGAATGCCCTCACTCAGAAAGGTTCTTTTATCTGGAGACTCGGAGCTGAGGAGGCACTGGCAGAGCCTGTGGTGCCTGCTCAGGAGTAGGGGAGCTGTCAGAATTTACCCTGGCTGGCAGCTGAGCCTCCTGCCCGGGACTGAGTTCTCCTTTCTGTGGGGCTGGGTTGGATGCCTGCTCCATGGCAGGAGGTTCATTAGCTGCCTTCTGAGCTGTATTCCAGGAGTGGGGATGGAGGGAGCAGTGTCCCTCTGCAGGGAGTGCAAGGGGTGCACTGAAGGACTGTGAAGGAGGCTGAATCCTAAAACCAGAGGGTTTTGTTGCAAGGAAAATTTGCTTTCAGAAGAAATCCTGAGGTTTCCTGTGCTTGAGAGCAGGATCCCAGGTGCTTGTCAGGATGTACTCTTTCACCAGAGAAAAGGATTGTGCAGCTGTGTTTGAGACTGCTCGTTCCTGTGCAGCAGCTTGTGACACCACAGGCTCCTTGGTCCTTTCTCCTGTGTTTAACCCTTCCTCCTTCCTGGAGCGACTTGGGACGGAGAAGATGAGGTCAGCTAGTGGTGGACAGCTCAGGGGCCAGGGCCTCAGGGTGCCAGCATCAACAAAACCTGGCCTTAGGGGTTCTCCTTGGCAGGAGTGTGCTGGACCTTGGCACTCGGGGAGGCCACGAGCAGCCCTGGCACTGCAGAGGTGCTGAGCAGGCGAGGAGGGGTCTGCCCTGGAGCTGAGGGGGCCCCTCTGGAGCTGAGGGGGCCCCTCTGGAGCTGAGGGGGCCCCTCTGGAGCTGAGGGGGCCCCTCTGGAGCTGTGCTGAGAGTGGGCTCAGCTGCAGAGCTGTGGGGTCAGCAGTGTCTCCAGGAGCTGTGGGGGTCAGGAATGACTCTGGGAGCTGTGGAGGTCAGCAGTGTCTCCAGGAGCTGGATCAGCCCCAGAGCTCTGGAGGTCAGCAGTGTCTCCAGGAGCTCTGGAGATCAGCAGTGTCTCTGGGAGCTCCTGAGGTCAGCAGTGTCTCCAGGAGCTGGATCAGCCACAGTGCTCTGGAGGTCAGCAGTTTCTCTGGGAGCTCCTGAGGTCAGCAGTGTCTCCAGGAGCTCTGGAGATCAGCAGTGACTCCAGGAGCTCCTGAGGTCAGCAGTGACTCCAGGAGCTGGATCAGCCCCAGAGCTCTGGATGTTGGCAGTGTCTCCAGGAGCTGGATCAGCTCCAGCGTGGCGTGCGTGTGTTGGGTGGTGGTGGTGGTCGTGGTGGCGGGTTTGGTTGATGCTCCACTAATCCGCATGCCTCTTTGCTGGTTCCTGTCCTAACAGGGGGTGTCGTTTGATCAAGCCAATAATCTGCTGATTGAACCTGCTCGCATTGAGGAGGAAGAGGTCTGTACCACTCCTACTGTTCTCTCTCTGCCAAAAATCACCCAGCCTGCTTGATTTGCTTCCCAGCCTCACCCATTGTTGTAGGGGGAGCTCTGATCTCTCTAGGTCAAGTGGCTTCTGGACCTGGCTTATCACAAACATGATGATTGTTTCCTCCTTGCTTTCCCCTTTTCCTCCTTTCCCATCCTTGAGATGAGAGTGGCTGCTGCAGAGCAGGAGTAAAGTGGAAATGATGTAAAAAGTGAAGGGGCTGAGGTGGGAGATTCAGTACCTATTTGCTGTGTGTTGATGGAGAAGTGGAATTAAATAAATGGAGTTTCTGGATGTGTGGGTAACCCTGGAGGAGCAGGGAATCAGCCAAGTGCTGTGTACTGACCCTTCGATAAAAGGAGGAGGATCTCACTCAGGACACTGTGCCACTGCCTGGGGAAAGTGGACTGGAGTCAATGATTTGTGCATCTCCTGAAGCCTCCCTTGAAGCCCCTCAAGGCTTAATGTGCAGCACCTTGAGGTGTCAGAATGGGGCAGGAGGCATCCGAGGGACCGCAAAGCCGCTGGCGTGGGGATGGTGAGTGTGCCTGGCTCTCCCTCTGACTGTGACCATCCTGTGTTGGTCTGCAGGTTTGCAGTGCCTGACCCATGGGGTCAGTACCTTTCTGCAGGCGGTTTCCCAGGAGCTGCTGGAGGCAGAGTGCTCTTGTACTGACAGGAGGCAGAAACAGCGTCCGTGCTGAGAGCTTGCACGGAGATCTCTCCCACAGGACACACAGTGTAGGGCCACCGACCCTTGTGCTACCTGGGAGTGTTGGCCTGGGTGTCTCTGAGAACTTGCCTCTGTTCCCTCAGGTGTAAAAGAGAGATTTTTATTTGTTTTGGAGTATGGCTTTCCAGGAGGGAGGTGATGAATCCTTTCCAGCCATGCAGAATGTGAGCTGGCTCAGGTGTGGTTCCCTGTTAGTGGATCCTGAAGATTGCTCTGTCTCTAGGTCCCTGAAAATCACATTAGTATTTCTTTCATTTCTCTTTTGCATGATCTTCTGATCCTGGAGGTCTTGACTCCTGTGTGGGGCTGGTTGGAGGCCCCAGGTTGGCTCTGGTGCCCCCTCAGCACAGACCCCTTGCACAGCTCTGTTCCCGTACTGTGAGGAAAAACGTGGCTGTGCAGCTCCAAAGGATCTGCTAGAGATCCCCCAGATTGGTGGTGGTGGTGTCTGAAGTCACCCAAGAGCAGACCAGCTTTGGGAGGTTGGTTTGGAATACTTGTCCTACAGCTCTGGACAGTGCTCAGCAAGGAACCTTCCACAAGCCCAGGTTGCTCCAAGCCCTAACCAGCCTGGCCTCAAACACTTCCAGCCTGCTGGAATCTGCCTGCTGTTGCCAGGGATGATGCCTTGAGAAGAATCAGTGTGCTGATGGAGCAGAGCAGAGAGCCTGGGACCCTTGAGCAGCGTGGTTTCAGGTTCATGATACTGCTATCACATTCCATATGTAATTTAATACAGCCCCCAGAGAAAAAGGGCTACTGATTCCTGGTGTGTTCCTTAATCCTGAGGCATGACTGTGAGCTGGAGCCTCTTGGCATTGGAGCAGAGCTGGAGGGAGATGCCCAGCCTTGGCTACAGCCAGAGTTCCTGTTCCTGTGTCAGGTGTGTGATACCCCACGGGGGATACCTGGCTCTGCTCCCGGTGTCTCTGTCCCCACCTGCCTTGCAGGAGTGGCTGTAGTGGATGTAAGAGGCTTTGAGAGGAGAAGAGCAGTGAACTGAGCTCCTGTTTGATGGCACCAGGTTAGACCTGGGCTCTGTTTTCGGGGAGTTCTGATGGAATAGCCTGGAAAGCTGCTGGGCAGGTTGCAGGAGCAATGGAAGGAGGGTCCCAAATTGTGTTTCAGTGCCCGCTGCTGCTTTGCTGTAGCAAAGGCTGGTGCCATCCACACCCTCGGGTGTGCCCAGCCTTAACCCCTGAAGGTCCAGGAGCTGCAGAGGGTTCTGTGCTGCCAGAGCTTGTGCTGCTGGGGGGCATTGACAGGGTTTTGTCTCTCGCTCTGCCCGGGGACAGGAGCTGCCATTCCACTCCTGGGAAGGAGAGAAGGCTTCCAAAGATGCTGGATGTTGTCTTTGCTGCTGCTGCTGCTCAGGTGTCACATCCTGTTGCTCTGCAGTCAGGAGTGAGTCAAGCCTTCTGCTTGAAGGAGCCTCATCCTGTGGAAACTGCTCAGGAATGTCACTGATTGTGTTGGAACTGGAATATTAACTGGCCTCCAGCCCGGCACCAGTTAATGTTTGCCAGCAGCAGATGTGACAGCACAGCCTGCTCCTGTGCTCAAAGGATTCTGTTTTGGAAAGGCTCCACAGGTACTGGGGAGCGCTGGGATGTGCTGGGAGCCATCAGAGATGTCTCTGTGTGGGGCTGCTCTTTGCTGCTGCACACATGGAGCTCTTCCCCTTGCTCTGGTTTTGCATTTATGGGGTAAGTGTGTGCTTCATCAGGGCATTGTCAGACTTAGAACTCTTAAGTAGCAAATTCGATTTTCCCACAATGTGACCCATAAATTTTAAACCCGGAAAAGTTTAATAAACCTCTCGTGTAGTGCAGGAGAGGTCACATCACCTGTGTTTGACTGGAATATGACAGAATGGAGTCCTTCTGATGTTAAAAAAAAGATACAACACTCCCTTTTCTCCCATTTAATTTTTAAGATGATCAAATTTCCTCTTGAGCAAAGAAAATTCTGTTTTAATTTGTCTGGTTTTTAATTTATTGCCATCAAAATGTTTTTATGACCTTTCCTACTGGATTGAAGGGTCCTCAGTGTTTTTTATAGAATCATAGAATGGCCTGGGTTAGAAAGGACCTCTTAAATGTCACCCAGTGCCACTGCCATTGGCAGTTTCCACTATCCCAGCTTGCTCCCTGCCCTGTCCAACATGGCCTTAAACACTTTCAGTGACGGGATGGCCACAGCTTCTCTGGCAGCTGGGGACAGCGTTCTCCACCTGTTCCATGACCCTCTGGTTTGGAGGTGGGTTTGTGATCTCTTCCTGTAAATGTCCAATTTCACCTGTGGACCTGTGCTAAGGCACCATTTGGACACGAGTCACCCATGAGGTGTGGGAGATTGAGGAATGATTTATGTGATTGCTGCTGGTTCATCTCACTGATCCCTGTCTCAGCTCCAAGCTTTGTCTGATCCGGAGTCTCTGACGACGAAGGGGCAGTGTGGAATGATTTCTCACACAAGTGCAGTCCTATTTGCAGTTTCCTTTCCCTGCTCCAAGAGTGGGGCAGGATCATTTTGGTTCTGCTCTGTTGCTCAGTCATCTCGTTGGCCTTCACAGAAGCAGAGCAGAAAGCAGCAGAGGAGCGAGTGATGGAGAGAAAATGTTTGAACACAGCGCTACAGCGAGTCCAGCTCTCCCTTCCACCCTGGGCAGATGCTGTGTGTGACAGACACGGGGCTTTGCTGCTTGTAGCAGAGTTATGTACAAAAGTCAGGCATTACAATAACCTCTGCAGAAATTAGGGGCTGAAGCATTAACCTGCCTGAAAACTGTGTGCTGCAGCATGTTCTGACTGTGTCAGCAGAGGAGAACAGGAGCTGCCAGAGAGTTCCAGGACACTCTAGTGGGGAACAACCCCAGCCTGGATGTGGCACTGGAATGAGGCCAGACTGGGATAGGTTGGCATTTCTGGAAGATAGAATTTAGCTGAAAAAGGGCTCTGCTCAACTCAGGAAGGAGAGAGCTGAGTTTGCAAGGAAGGTAACAGAATATTTGGAAGTGCTGAAATCAAATCTCTTACCATGCCTGGCAACACAACACTATGCTCTGGTTAATAAGTCTTTAATAAAATAAACTTTTTATTAAGCAGAGGTTGTTTCATCCTGCTACGCAGTGTGTGCACACAGATTCCTCCTCCAGGGAGAACCCCAAAACTTCTCCATATTTCTGCTTCTGGAGTGATTAGAAAACTTTACTTTTAATCTGTCATTTGTTAGTTAATTCTTTGTGTTGTATTTTATCTTGTCCAGTCTCTTCCCTGCTGGCTGGCTCATTGCCTGCTTGTCTTTGGTGTAATTCTAAGGAGACCAGTCCTGACTTCTCCAGCCTTCCTTTTGTGGGGTTAGAGAAACCATTTCCTCTGGTGTTCTCTGGGAAGAGGGATTTCCATTTATTCCTTACCTTTTCTTTCACCTGACCTACCTGAGCTCAGGTTTGGTGACTACAGACAACATGAGAGATTTTATCCAGACCTTAGTTCACTAAATTCTGTACTTGTTTTCCCACGTCAAATATGAAAGTTCCTGTTCCTGGATGGGAATTCTCTTTAGCCACCTTTGTTCATACCTTTATTAAACCTTTAGCTTTTCTTCCTGTAGCCTTTAAAACTTGGGGAGGTTTGGCTTGCAAACAAGGTGCACTTAGAGATGTCTCTGCCTGTGTGTTCTAGAGCAGGTGATGCAGGTTTCCATGTTTTCCATGTTTTCCATGTATTCCACTGTTCCTTGACTAATCCTCTCTTTCTGCAAGGCCTGCCCTTAGCAGCACAGTGTTGAAGTAGATTTTAGGAGAGTTATAAACTCTCTGGTCTTTATAGTCTTGTAATTGTATATTAAATGATGGGCAATACAGACCTTTAGAACAGTCTGAAATTGCTGGGCTGAGAAGAGTCTCCAGCAGAATTTAATAGTGGAAAATATAGTGCAAAAAATGACTGCTCCAAGGATTTCACCATGCAAGAAGGGGTCAGTAAGAAAAGGAATAAAATTTCTGTGCTGCTGAAGGGATTAAATAGAATGTGTTCTGGTGTTACCCATTCCAGCTGAATCTGGGTGTAGGTTTTTGTCCTGTTGCTGGTTCTGAAATGGTTTGAGGATTGGTGGCTTTGGACAATGCTTTCTGTTTCTCTCTAAGCATTTGAATGTTTTCATTTCCAGAGAGACCCTGTCCTGCTGCATTCCATGCTTTGGCCAGCCCAGACCCTTGCAGAATTCCCTTCTTTATCTATTTTTGTGCCCGTGACAAAGCTGGCTCCCAACGATGATAAGAAGGAAGTAGCAGCTTCCTAAGTCCCAGTTTGTGAAGATCATGAATTAAATAACTAATCCTGGAATCACAGCCCAGCCCAGGCTGAAGGGGCTTTGAAAGGCCCAAGGTTTGAGGGGAAGGAGCTTGGTGAGGTTTTTGGCAGCCCGGGCTGTCACAGCCAGGGATGTGACTCAGCAGCTCCCCGTGGAGTTTGTGTGAAGGATTCTTTTCACTGCAAACATTTGTTTCATGCACCAAGGTGGAATCATATCTTTATATAGACACACAGCGCTGCTCTTAATCTTGCTAAGGATCTCCAGCCAGGGCACACAGCTGTCAGATGGGAGTCTCGTAGGATATGTGAATATTCATCTATCTGTGGGAACCTCGGGTTTTATTTGTGCTTCAAATGTGGCCATATTTCATGTTTTAAAAAGATATCATTGCTTTCCTCTCCCTTTGGGAAATGTGCTCATTGTCCTTGAGTTTCCTGGGGCAGGGGTGTGCAGGAGCAGAGCAGCACTGGGAGCATGGCTGTTGCCCTGTCCCTTCTGCTCCCAGTGCTGCTGTCACCAGTGGCTGTGTCCCTGTCCCTTCTCCCAGTGCTGCTGTCACCAGTGGCTGTGGATGTTCCCTGTCCCTTCTGCTCCCAGTGCTGCTATCAAAGGTCTCTTTCAGGGCTCTCTGCTTTGCACTGTTTTTGTGGAGGTGTTCAGTGAGAAGTCAGTGAAGTGCTCAAACTCCACTGTGCCCTCCAGATACCTTTTCCTTTGAGAACTAAACCTGTTGGAACAGAGGAAGGAATAACATCAGAGCCAGGAAACCTCCTGCCCCTGTCCAGGGGCTTGCTCTCCTGCCAGGTCTGCTTTTCCTTCATGTTCCTTTTCCACTGTCTGGGGTTAATTTAGCTCTCAGCAGTCACACAGCAATCTCCCATCTCCCTTTTGCTCACCGTTATTTTCAGCCTGTCCCCTCGTCCCCATGAGCTGTCACTGACCAAAGCCAGACAGATTTAGCTCTTCTCATCTTTCCTGGTGAATCAGTGCCTCCAGCTCCTGCTCTTCCACGTCCCAGCTGTGTGCACCCAAGGTGAACAGAAGCCCAGAATTATTTAGGTTAGAAAAGACCTCCAAGACCATCAAGTTCAACCTCCAGCTGATCCGCACCTGTCACCAGAGCAGAGCACTGAGTGCCACATCCAGTCATTCCTTGAGCACCTCCAGGGATGGGGACTCTGCCACCTCCCTGAGCAGCCCCTGCCAATGCCTGGTGACTCTTTCTGGGAAGAAATTCTTCCTGATGCCCAGCCTAAGCCTGGAGGCTGTAATATGAGTTACAAACTGACACGTTATGTTATATTGCACTGACTGATTGTGTGTCAGAGCAAAGTGACAGGAGCTGGGTGGCCCAGACCTCAGCAGGACAAAGGGATCCTTTCCCTGGTGGGTGCTCAGCTCTTGGCCCTCTGTGGATCGAGATTTCTGGGCTGTTCATGCCCATCTATGAGGCACCATGGAGCTGCCATCCATGATTTTGTGTGATCCTCTCCCAGTCCTTTTATACATTTCAGTCCCACAGAATCTAGTGGCAATAAATTATATAATTTACTTGAGATTTATATCAAAAAGCATTTTTTAAGCCTGCCATTGGTATTTCTTTTGGTATCTTACTGAGTTCCATTGAATTCTGTTGTGATCACAAACATGGAATAATAATCTCCTATAAAGTTATTAATGGCATGAAAAGACAAAAAGGGTCTGTCTCCTCCTCCTGAACTGGAAGGCTCCCAGCCTCCCCTCATATGGAATTATTTCAATTCTGTCTCCTTTAGAGTAAGGCCACTCCTGATACATCTTGACTGAACCCAAATTCTTGTTTATCTCCCAGTGACCCTTCCCTGGTTCTTGTGCAGCACACACCTGTACCAGCTTTGGGTGGTGGCAGTGCCAGGTCTGGGAGCACAGCTTCCATCTTTTGCACAAGTCTCCTCAGTGAGTCTTCACTTCATCAGCCAAGTCTGGAATCTTCTTAGAATGAAATAGTTTGGGTTTTGAGAGACCTGGTTTTCATAAAATTCAGCTGTTTCCCATGCGAGCCATTTGTGGGCCTGGTAAGAGGCACATGTGTTCCTCAGTTGCTCCTCTGGAATGTTGTAATTCTAAGGAGACCAGTCCTGACTTCTCCAGCCTTCCTTCTGTGGGGTTAGAGAAACCATTTCCTCTGGTGTTCTCTGGGAAGAGGGATTTCCATTTATTCCCTGCCTTTCTCACTGGAATGGTGTCTGGATGAGGAGCTGGTGGTTACAGGCATCATCCTGTGTAGTCTCCGAGTCCCTCAGCACAACACAGGGGGTCTCAGGGTAAAAAAAAAGCCCAGAATTTTCCCTCAGGTCCCTCCTGAGCTTCCTTTTCTCCAGAATTTTGGAAATGCTCTATAAGCATCTCAGAGATCTCAGGCAGATGTTGGGACTCTTGAACACAAGTTTTCCAGTCCTTTTGATTTTTGAAAAGGTTATTGATTATATTTAATGGATTCTTCAGCTGCTGTTGAAGTGTGATCTCTCACCCTCACGTGGCACCTGTCCCTTGTCACGCGTCTGTCGCAACATAAATCCAAATTATTTATTGCAGTGTGCATTTCCTGTGTCAGTATGACAGCCTCAAATAAATCTTTTGGGGCATGTAAACACGAGGATTGGACACTGAGAGTCGGGAGTCAGTAAGGTTGGAAAAGTCCTCGAAGATCATCGAGTCCTACCACCGTGTTCATCACTAAACCTCAGGTGCCATATCCACGTGTTTTATGAACACTTCCAGATACGAGGGCTCTGTCCTGAGCAACCCATGCCAGGGCTGGACAGCCGTTTACAGGAAGGGATTTTCCAGTGTCCCACATAAACCACTCCTGGCACAACTTGAGACTGTTTGCCCTTGTCCTATCCCTTATTCCCTGGGAGTAAAGCCTGAGCCCCACCTCGTTCCTCCTTCCTGTCAGGGAGTTGTAGGAACTGAGATGGTCCCTTCTGAACCCCCTTTTCTCCAGGCTGAGCCCCCCTGAGCCGCCTCAGCTGCTCCTGGTGCTCCAGATGTTTTCCCCAGCTCTGCTCCTGTATCTGGACTTGCTGATGCCCCTCGATGTCTTCCTTGGTACGAGGCCCCAAGCTGCCCCCAGCTGTGTGCATCCACATGTGCAACCTTTTATGAATTGATGCCTGTGCCAGCAGAAACTTTCTGTCTTCTGGATGTGAAGCCCTTGAACCCCACTTTTCTGTGTTTGGAGGGAGAGCTTGGTCTGTCAGCAGCTCTCAAGGACAACAGCTCTGAGCTCTGTCCCTTGAGTCCTGTGGATGCGATGGTCGGGCACTGCCTGGTGTCTGCGTGCCCCTGGCAGGCTGCAGGAATCCTCAGTGAGGAGCTGCACGGCACAGCAGCAAATTCTGACTGTCCCAAATCACCTGGGCAGCACCTGGGAGCACCTGGGCAGCACCTGGACATCACCTGGGAGCACCTGGGCAGCACCTGGACAGCACCTGGACATCACCTGGGCATCACCTGGACATCACCTGGGAGCACCTGGGCAGCACCTGGGAGCACCTGGGCATCACCTGGGAGCACCTGGGCAGCACCTGGGAGCACCTGGGCATCACCTGGACATCACCTGGACATCACCTGGGAGCACCTGGGCAGCATCTGGGCTGCTGCTTGAAAGTGAGGCCAGGTGTGCAACGCTTCTGTGCGTGCAGTTACTTCCTGAAAGCTGGGAATTCTTGCAGGAACAAGTGAATCTCTTAGCAGAAAAGGGTGGGTGGATGAGCTTTAAGGTCCCTTCCCACCAAACCATTCCATGATTCCATGTTAAAAAATAGTTACACCAAAAACCATGTGAGAGCTGGGTTGAGGTGGCCCTGGTTCACGTTTGGTGTGTCCCCAAAGAGGCACAGGCAGAGCCACAGGCGGGACTGAGGGGAAGAGATGGAGCTGCTTCCCTGTGTCGTGTTCACTGCCACTGATGGTGAATGGGCTCGTGGTGGGAGCCAGCCCAGGGGGAAGGATGGCAGCTCAAAGCTGATGTGGCAGCTTTTTCAATTCCCCACTTTTCCCCTGGCACTGCAGCGCTTTTCCATGCAGGGCTGGGCCCCTGTCGGGGAACTGGGAGCGTGGTGCACTCTCCATGAAGGTTTGTCCTCTCTGCAGAGGAAGAAGCAGCAGGTTTTGGTGGGAAGCAGCACAGATCAGATCCTCTGAGGTGGGCTATGGGTAGATCCTGCCTTTGGGGGAAAGCCAGACAAGGAGTAAAATTCCCAGTAAAGTCCATGGCAGGAGCAGTGGCCAGGAGGGAGCTGAGCTGCCCCTGCTGGGGACAGCTCTGGGCTGTGGTTCCAGTGCCAGTCCAACATCCTGGCAGCCCAGGAGCAGCCTTAGGGGAGAGGAGCTTTGGGGAACAGACAACTTAAGGGTTTAGTGAAAGAAACAGCCTGAAGGGCCATTACAGGCTGCTGGATCCAGGTCCTTCTTTCTTAAGGTTCAATTTCACACCAGTTACTCTTTCCATAGACCTCAAACAAACACCAGAACGTTCAGATCTCATTCAGTCCTCACCACACTGGTTTTTGTGAGAGAACTGATTTGCTTTGGAGTTTGAAATCTTTTTAGCCTACATATATTTATATCTAATTCAAGCCCCTTTGCTGCAGTTGTCTCAGTATTTTTAGTCTGGCCTGCTTTCTCCTTGGTGTTTTGCTTTTCGAGTGTACATTGATGGACAGAAGGTTTTTTCCCCTCAGGCCAGTTGGCTTTTTGGCAGGTTTCCCCATGTTTTTAGACTGGTTTGCTGAATGTGTGAAATCCAGGGGGTTTGTGGTCTGTCTTTCTGTTAGCATGCAGCTAACATGCAGCTCCCATGCAGCTGGGAGTGACTTCCTGTGAACAGTGATATCGGACAGTCCTCAGTCGTTGTCCAAAACCAGCAGAACCAGCTCAGCTGTCTTCCTGGGAAATACCAGGATTCTGCTGTTGGACTGGTCCATAGTCCATGCCTGAAGACCTGGTTTTCTATCATCCTTAGAAGATTTTGTGTTGAATGTAGAATTACATTCAATTTCCTCATCAGGATCATCAAGTCCATCTTCTGGCCCTGCACAGAGCCCCAAAAATCCTCCCATGTGCCTGAGAGCATTGTCCAAATACTCCTTGAACAATATAGATGTGAGTTGTTAGAGCATTTCTGGAAGTCCAGTGAGTCTGGGTGGAAAAACATGGGGTTTGTAATTAGTTCCTAATAGACATGGTCATGCAAGAAGCGTTTGTCTGCTCAGGAGCTGGTCTGAGGTGGGCTGTGTTGGATGTGGTGCTGTCTCATCAGTACCCTGTTTCTGTCTGACTTGGGTATTCCAAAACTTGGAATTTTACTCAGTTTCTGGCTCTTGCACCAGAGACAGTGAACTGGTGTAGGTCTGGAATCAGGGATTTCCCTGGGGAGGTTGCAGAGTGTTCTGCTGTGCTGTTAACTGGGCATCAAAGGAACTGCAGAGCACCTCAGTTTGTCTCATGTTTCCTGCAGTGGGTTTTTGGTTTGGTTTTTGTTTTAAACTTAGCAGAGTATGGAGCTCCACAAGATGCTGGTTCTGTCTTGCAGAAGTGAAAGAGGGTTGGAAGGGAAGTGTTAGGGAAGGCAATCTCCTGCTTTTTTTGCTGCCCATGCTGTGGCCATGTGGAGCTGACGCTGACACTCGACATCTCTGCAGCAGCCTCTCTCCATCCTGAGCTTTGTTTGCAAAGAGGTTTCATGGAGGACAGCAAATCTGGTTCTCTAGAGGAGTCTGTGATCATTTCTGTCACTTAACCTCTCCAGCTCCTTGGTCCTTGGCCCCGAGAGAGTCCTGTCTATCTTGTTCCTTCCCTTTATCCTACCACGTGCTCCCTGTCTTCCTTCTCGTGACTGTGGCATTATGGATGGTTCACTGGTGTCCTTAAATGAAACAGCTTCAGGTCAGGTCAGATCAGCTGCTGGCAGTGGGCATAATTGGGTGTGTAGAGGTGGGAGGTAGGAAGGAGGAGACTTGTGGATTGCTCAGCTGTGATCCTGAGCAGCTGGAGCAGAGGGAAGCAGAGGATCTGGACAGAGAAAATGGGGTTTTTTTGAGTTGTGTGTTGATTTCCATCAATACAACAAAGCCAAGTATCCATCCAGAGTATTCTGGACAAGGTGCCATCCTTGTCACTGCACACTACGCTGGCGTGACCTGGAATACCCCAGTGGCTGACAGAATTACACTCAATAACTGCTTTGATGATTACACTCAGAATTACACCCTTGGCAGAGCCAGGCTGTGGTGTGAACGCTGTCCCTGTTCTGTGCTCCAGTTCCAGTCCGTGGCTGCCCAGTTTGCTTTGCAGTGGAGTCCCCTCCTGCCGTGTCCATCGTCAGCGAGCTGGCTTGGGGCAGGGCTCGGCTGTGGGAAGGGATTTGCGTGTTCGATGTGCAGGGCTGGTGGTGCCTCTGGGGCCTGAGTGCCACGGCTCCCCCAGGGTGTCAGCAGGGCACTTGGGATTGCTGTTCCTTATGAAAAGAGTCATCCCCTGTTGTCAGGTGCCCCGAGCCATAACCACTGTCCCTTCTGCTTGCAGCTGACGCTGACCATCGTGCGGCAGACGGGGGGGCTGGGCATCAGCATCGCGGGGGGCAAGGGCTCCACGCCCTATAAGGGGGATGATGAGGTAAGACCTGGGCTGTGCCACTGCTGAGGCTCCTGCTGTCGGGGGCTCTTCTCCGTAGCTGGAGCTTGGGTGTCCTCGTGTGAGAGCCTTTTGGGGCCGGGTGGGAGCAGCCCTGAATCCCCCGAAAGCAAGAGGTTGGTGGGGTGACGCAGACTCCTGGCCCTGGTGTTCTGCCCTGGGTCAGGCATGGGAGCAGAGGGTTCCTCCCCAGCTGTGTGTGGGGCACAGAGTGTGGGGCTGTTCCCCACCTGCCAGCACCAGCCGTGTCCTGTGCCAGTTCCACTGCACCAGGGATAGCGTGTCTGTCCTGGGGTGTCAGGACAGTGTCGTCCCCAGGTCTCGTGTCTCACCTTGAGGTTGCCCTGCAGGGAGGTTTCTGTCCCCTTTTCCCAGCTCCCAAGCGGGGTGATGTGGTTGCTGTGTCCCCTCCTCCTGGGTTCAGGACTGGCCAGGCACTGACCCCTCTCCTTGGAGCTGAGGGGTCCCTGCACTCCAAAGGGAGCAGACTCTCCATATAACAGATGGTTTAAACTCCATATGTTATGTTAAACTCCATATAACAGATGCTTTAAACTCCATATGTTATGTTAAACTCCATATAACAGATGGTTTAAACTCCATATGTTATGTTAAACTCCATATAACAGATGATTTCGATTCCAGGGCATCTTTATTTCCCGTGTGTCCGAGGAGGGTCCTGCAGCTCGCGCAGGGGTCCGTGTTGGTGACAAGCTTCTGGAGGTAAGGACTTGACGTCTGTGATGAGGCAAATGCTTCTGATAACTTGGAGTGGAGGGAGGTATGAGATGATTTGGAATGGATTTGCATCATGCATGCTTTAGACCAAATTAAGCATTAGGAAATGTGTAAGAGCTAAACAAAATCCCTTTGGCTCGGAGATAGTTGTTTAATTTATGTTACCGTGAATCCTTTATTGCTTTATAAGCTCCTGCATTTACTCTGGCCCAGCTCTGAAGTGTTTTGTGACCCAGGTGGGAAGAAATACATCCCCAGCAGGCTGAGCTCTGCATACCTGGGCGGGGAGAAAGTGAGCCCTGTGAAATAACTTCTGAGCCAGGGAGCCAGCCATGGGAATTGTTTGGGTGGAAAGGGACCTTAAAGGTCATCTCATTTCACCCCCTGCCATGGGCAGGGACACCTTCCACTAGACCAGAGTGCTCCGAGCCCCGTCCAGCCCGGGCAGCCTGGGCCTGGTGCCCTGGTTCTCCCTTGTGACATTCCCCACACTAAGGGACTGTCACAACAACAGCTCCAGTGTTTCAAGGCTGTGAGCAGGTGGGTGTCCCTTCTGGAAGGTGAACAAGGGTCAGCCTGATTGGTGTTGAATTTTGCTGAATTTTGCTGGAGATGGTTCTGTGTGAGGGGTTATCTGTCTGGGATGTTGCCTGTAAGGATAACACAGGTGTAGGGAATTTAGGACTCCCTGCAGGGAGAGAAAGGAGCCTTTCCTTGGTTGCTCTGGCCTGGGACAGGGAGCAGGTGCTGTGGGAATGCAGGAAAACTTCCCAGAGGTGTGGACACACCTGTGGGAGCCGGGCCTGGGAGGGGTGTGAGCTGTGTTCTGAGCCAGTTCCCTTGGACAGCAGTGGCTGAGGCTGGGGCTGTGTTGGTTTGGGCTGTGTTGGTTGGGGCTGTGTTGGTTGGGGCTGTGTTGGTTTGGGCTGTGTGTGTTGGTTTGGGCTGTGTGTGTTGGTTGGGGCTGTGTTGGTTGGGGCTGTGTTGGTTTGGGCTGTGTTGGTTTGGGCTGTGTGTGTTGGTTTGGGCTGTGTGTGTTGGTTTGGGCTGTGTTGGTTTGGGCTGTGTTGGTTTGGGCTGTGTTGGTTGGGGCTGTGTTGGTTGGGGCTGTGTTGGTTTGGGCTGTGTTGATTGGGGCTGTGTGTTGGTTGGGATTGTGTGTGAGGCTGGGGCTGTGTGTGTTGGTTGCGGCTGTGTTGGTTGGGGCTGTGTTGGTTTGGGCTGTGTGTGTTGGTTGGGGCTGTGTTGGTTGGGGCTGTGTGTTGGTTGGGATTGTGTGTGAGGCTGGGGCTGTGTGTGACAGGAGGCTGTGTTGGCTGGGGCTTTGTGTGTTGGTTTGGGCTGTTGGGTGTGTGAGGCTGGGGTTGTGTTGCCCGGGGCTGTGTGTGACAGGAGGCTGTGTGTGTGTGTGTGACAGGAGGCTGTGTGTGTGTGTGTGTGTGACAGGAGGCTGTGTGTTGCCTGGGGCTGTGTGTGACAGGAGGCTGTGTGTGACAGGAGGTGTCACAGGAGGCTGTGTGTGTTGCCTGGGGCTGTGTGTGACAGGAGGCTGTGTGTGTGTGTGTGTGTGACAGGAGGCTGTGTGTAACAGGAGGCTGTGTGTGTGACGGGAGGCTGTGTGTGTGTGTGTGTGACAGGAGGCTGTGTGTAACAGGAGGCTGTGTGTGACAGGAGGCTGTGTGTGTGTGTGTGTGTGTGACAGGAGGCTGTGTGTGTTGCCTGGGGCTGTGTGTGACAGGAGGCTGTGTGTGACAGGAGGTGTCACAGGAGGCTGTGTGTGTGTGAAAGGAGGCTGTGTGTGTGACAGGAGGTGTCACAGGAGGCTGTGTGTGTTGCCTGGTGCTGTGTGTGACAGGAGGCTGTGTGTGACACGAGGTGTCACAGGAGGCTGTGTGTGACAGGAGGCCGTGTGTGTGTGACATGGGGCTGTGTGTGTGTGACAGGAGGCTGTGTGTGTGACAGGAGGTGTGACAGGAGGCCGTGTGTGTGTGACAGGAGGCTGTGTGTGTGTGACAGGAGGCTGTCGCTGTCTGTCCCCAGGTGAACGGGGTGTCCCTGCACTGTGCCGAGCACCACGTGGCGGTGGAGGCTCTGCGGGGCTCGGGGAGCTCGGTGTCCATGACGGTGCTGAGGGAGCGGATGGTGGAGCCGGAGAACGCCATCACCGTCACCCCGCTGCGGCCCGAGGACGACTACAGCCCCCGGGAGCGGCGCGGGGGGCTGCGCTTCCCCGAGTGCCCCGAGGGAGCGGCGGCCACCGAGAGATTTTCCACCTGCCTCATGCGCAACGAGAAGGGCCTGGGCTTCAGCATCGCTGGTGGCAAGGGCTCCACTCCTTACCGGGCTGGGGACACGGTCAGTGCTGACCCCCGGGGTCCCTGAACCCTCCTCATCCCCGGGCATGCAGCGGTGCAGCCCGGCCCTGGGCATGCAGCAGTGCAGCCCGGCCCCGGGCATGCAGCAGCGCAGCCCAGCCCCGGGTATGCAGCAGCACAGCCCGGCCCTGGGCATGCAGCAATGCAGCCCGGCCCCGGGCATGCAGCAGTGCAGCCTGGCCCTGGGTATGCAGCAGTGCAGCCCAGCCCCGGGTATGCAGCAGTGCAGCCCAGCCCCAGGCATGCAGCAGCGCAGCCCAGCCCCGGGCATGCAGCAGCGCAGCCTGGCCCTGGGCATGCAGCAGTGCAGCCCGGCCCTGGGCTGGTGGGCCAGGTGGTCTCAGAGCCAGGTGCTCTCAGGTCAGGGAATCGTGGAATTCCAGTATGGGTTTGAAGGGACCTTAAACCTCACCTATTCCGTGCCCTTGTCATGGCCAGGTTCCACTGTCCCACGCTGCTCCAAGCCCTGCCCACCATGGCCTTCAACACTTCCAGGGGTGGGGCAGCCACAGCTTCTCTGGGCACCTGTGCCAGGGCCAAACCACCCTCAGAGGGAACAGTTCCTTCCCAGTATCCCATCCAACCCTGCCCTCTGGCAGTGGGAGCCGTTCTCCTCTGTCCTGTCACTCCAGCCCTTGCCCAAAGTCCCACTCCCTCTTTTTAATAGAAGGAGGGAAGCTGGGGCCCCCAGTCCCTGCTGGTGACATGTAATCCTACTGCTGCCCTCTTGGCACAGATTCCAGGCTCTGGGCCACGGGAGGGCTTTGCTGCCACGGGCTCTGGGAGCAGAGGGTTTGTGTGGAGTGGGGAACCAACAGGAGGCATCAGGGCAGGGGAAGGGCGTGTGGAGGGGAGAGGGCTGAGACCTGCCTGGTGTCTGGGAAGGGGTTTGGAAAGGCAGGCTCAGGTGAGGGAAAGCCCAGGCTGCTCTGATCTTCCTGCTCGTGCTCCAGGGGATCTTCATCTCCCGGATCGCAGAGGGTGGTGCAGCCCACCGGGATGGGATCCTGCACGTCGGAGACCGGGTCATCTCGGTGAGTGTGTGGGGCTGGCTCGGCTTCAGGCCCTTCCTCGTGTAGGGGCTGCATCTCTGTTACTGGAGCTGGATTTTGGGGGTCCTTTTTTCAGCTCCTGAGCCTCCTGGGAGAGCATTTAATTTGGGTGCCTGTTCCCTGTCTGGTGGTGGGTGCAGTTACACCTCCCCTTTCCCCAACTGCTTTATGCAGGTGCTTTCCCCAGGAAAGGCACGGAGGGAGGGGACACAGCAGCGCTGCCCCAGCCTGGTGTCCCCCTGGAGCCTGGGTGGCAGCTGGGGGCTCAGCCATGGGGAGGGGGAGCCCCTCGGGGCACAGTGGGGTGGCAGGGTCAGCACGGGCTGGGGCAGAAGGAGCTGCCCAGGGGTGGTGTGGGGCAGTGTGGGGGTACCTCAGCACTTCCCTGCTTCACTTGGAGCTCTGGCCTCAGCCTCCCGTCCCGTCCGTGTGGATCTCACTGCTCTCACCTCGTGTCTCTGCCTCCTGCTCCTCGCTCCCCTGCTGCGGGAGCCTCTCCTGAACCTCCCGACCTCTTCCCACACTCGCATGCTGCCTCTGAGGGAAACCTCCAGCTCCTGCTGCTGGTGGTGGGATTCTGGCCCAGCTGCTGTGGTAAGAGCACGTGTTACCACAGCGCTGGCGTGAGTAAACACTGATACAGCCTCGTCAGTGCTGGCTTCTGTCTGCTCTATCCCTGGGCTGGGGCTGCGTTGTATTTGCTCAGGCACAGCATTTCAGTGGAGCTGGTGTCACTGGTGTCTTGGCAGGAAGCTTGAGCTGGTATAGCATCTTTCCCTCCCTTCTAGTGTTCTCTACTCCCCAAAATCAAGCCCTGACCCTGATTTATGCCAGATATGAATTATGAATTATTTTGGATTTGCTCATGTTTTGATGTTCCATGGTACGGAGACAGTACTGAGGCCCATCATGTGGGGCTGGTTTGCTCAATCTGTGGAAAAAATAGACACAAAAATCTTAGAACAGATTGAAAAGTCAAACCTGTCTCCACCCTGCTTTAGCAGCTCTATTTATATCCCTGGGCAGCTTCATAGGAAAAGCAGATCTAATTCCCTAGTAATAGCTTGCAGTGGATTCCTTATGGGATGTGTGAGCTCAGGGCTCGCAGAGTTCGGGCCTCTGCTGGATTTTGATGTGGCTGAGGCACTGCTGTCATTATTCCTGACACCCCCAGCAGGGATGCCCTTGGTTACCTGTGCTGAGGTGTGTGTGACCGTGCAGGTTTGGTGCTGAGCACCAGCTGGAGCTCACCTCTGATGACTGCAGGAACATGTCACCTTTCAGGACAGCACTCACCAGGACTGCTCCCAGAACTGCCAAGTTACCACACTCTTTCGAAGCAGCAATTGCCCATTTTTATTGGGAAGCTTGTACAATGCCATGATATCCAGGATGTGAGTGCAGGTTGCCTGCAGGGGGAAGGGGAGGACCCTTGCTGGGTACAGGGCTTGTGGGTCCTGCAGGCAGGGTCATTTCCAAAGCTGTGGTCTCCTGGTCATGCTCAGCTCTCACTTTGCCAAAGAATTCTGTTTTCTTAAGAAAATAAATACATCACAGCTTTCTGCTCTTTCCCTGTGCTCTAAATCCTCCTGGACTTCTCCTCAGGAGAAGAACTGGGATTGCTCCTTTGACTTTCTTAGGGGAGCTTTGAGCACATGGATTGAAGAGCCCAGCCTAGGTCTCCCCTGAGTTAACACCCCTCAACAAGCCCCAGTGCCTGACACTCCCTCCCCAGCTTCCCTGTGTTCCTGTCTCTCCTGGGAGTCGTTTTGGTGGGGGGAGACTGCACAGGGACCTGCTGGGGGGGAGTGCTGGAGAGCTGGAGCTGTGGGATGGGGATCCAGCAGGGAGGGAGGGGAGCAGTTGCTAAGGGCAGCTGATTCTTTTGGGGTGGGACTGGGAAGAAAACTGATTGTGGGAGATTTAGGATAGTGGTGGGTGACAAGTCCTAATGAGGCAAGATTTAAAGATTTGCCAGGATATTTTAATTCCCTGGCACATAGAGAAACATGTGGAGCAGGGAAAGGACAGACACTGTCCCTTCCCCATGGCGCGCAGAGAGCCGTGCTGCATGGCTGGCCTTGCTCTCTAGCTAGATAAAGGCCATGGAGAATTAGCTGCCCAAAAGCTGGGTAGCTACCAGAATTGCCAGGTAGTGGAGAGTTACTGGGTGAAATGCACCAAGGGCTGTTCCCTCTGAGACAGCTCTGACTCCTGGAGTCCTGTGGCCTGGTCCCTGCTCCAGGGCCCTGCTCTGTGCCCTTGTGGTCTGACTGCATCTGACCACTCATCCTGTCACGGGCTGGAAAATGGCAGAGGGGATGTGAGAAATGAGAGTGGACTGTGTGTGCAGTATCATCAAGCCAGAGCAAGGCTTGGGTTGAAGAAATCCTAAAGATCATCCTGTTCCCACTCAGTGAGCATGCTTGGTGTTGATCTGGTGATAGAACCAAAGAGCGAAGTCTCTCCTGCATGTTGCCTTTGTTACCCATGAGAGGAATCCCCCCCTTCCCAGACCCCTGGACACACAGCTGCTGCTTTCCCTGCTCCCAGTGCAGCCATCAGCAGGGGTAAGTGCAGACTCCAGATGAGGAACACACTGCAGACGCAGCTGCTCTCAGATCACAGGGCAGGACAGGGCTGGTACCTTTATAGGTGCACACCTGAGCACAGGTAGTGCTCATAGGGCAGGAACAACAGCCAGCTTCTCCCTGGGAGAATCCCTTCTCATTGGGATTCAGCTGCTAGTGGAACATGCACACCTCCTCCCTCACTCCAGTAAATGTCTGCAGGTCTGCAGCCTCTGCTCCAAGCAGCAAGGTCCAGCAGGCTCTTTGGTCAGAGCCCAAGCCTTTCATCCAGCTTCTGGGACACCTCTTGAGTCTTCCCACATTTTGGATTCCTCCTTGCTGGCTAGTCCAGCTTGAATTTTACCAGTAGCTCTTGCTCATTTACCCAGAAGAGAGTGAACTGATGCAGTAAATACAGAATGTGGCAGGGCAGATGTGGACTCAAGCCCAGGGCTTGCCCAGACCAGCACTGACCAGCAGCCTCTTGTTCTCCCCTGTATTTCCCTGTGCTTGTTCCTCACCTCCAGTCCTCTTTCTGTTCTCCTAAATGTCCCATAATAAGTGCTGCATATTCCCACACCTCCTTCAAGCTTCCTGCAGCCACTTGGCCCTTTCCTACAAGAGATGTGCTGAGACAACCCCTCATAATCTCCATTTCTTCTGCAAATGGGTTGCCAGGTTTGGTCACACTTCTCTAACGTGGGTGATTGCTTTAAGGATCCATCCAGGAGTGTCTGAGCTGTGTGTCTGTTACCTGCACTCCCTTAAGGGCTGTGTGTGGTTAATTTGTTCCCTTTCCTGCTTGATGCCCTGTCCTGTGCCCAGCAGCCATTGCCCAGGTCGCCCTCACCCTTCCTCTTCCTGCGGGTGTGTGCCTTGACATCCCTCTGCCCCGTGCCAGCGGTGTCCCTCTGGGGCCAGTGCTCTCTCTCAGCAGAGGTGACACCGTGGAGTGCGAGGGTCACAGGGGGCAAAGCCCTGGCAGACGGTGCATGTCAGCTTAGTCCAGAAACTGCTCTCTGGGAAGGAGCTGGGCAGAATTCCCAGTATTTCTGGGAATCAGGCACTGGGGAGTTGGGCTACAAAGCCCAGTTGCTGTGACTGTTACAGTCACGTTATTTCGTGAGCTGATCAAAGCCCATCTTGGCAGCTCCTTTTTTCACATCCTCATTGTTCATTGTGGAAAGCTTTTCCAGAACCTAATGACTAGAAACCTTTTAATTTTCAGCTTCAACTTTTTCCTGTCAAGTTTTGTTGTTTTGGCTGTGTTCTCTCAGCTTGGCTCTCCTCAGGTTTCTGCCCCTTGTACGTCCGTGGAGAGCAGTCACATCCTTTCCACTCCTTTGAGTTTCCAGGGAGGCACTTTTAAATCTAAATCTAAGTTTTGTAGGAAAGGATCTCTGTTCTTTCAAATCTCTCTGTACCTGGGGTCACTTTTAATGCCTTAGAGCTGGCATCTTCCCCAGGCTAGCATGACCTTGCCCAGCATGGGCAGCCACTGGCCCAGTGACCGGTCCTGTCACCATCAGGTCGTGCCTGCAGGGTCTGTGTCGGGGCTTTGGGTGACTGATGGGGACAGGTGGCTCAGTGATGAGGCAGCAGCTGCTTTGGCACACGCTTGGCTTGTGCCATTGCTCCTGGCAGTCACTGGTTTTGTTTCTCCCATGCTGAGACGTTTGGCTGTGGGAGGTGGAAGATCACAGCTGAGCTGCGTGGTCCCCTGAGCACCGTGTCCGTGGTGCTGAGGGCACCAGGCGTGCCAGCAACCTGGGAAAGGGGCAGGAAAGCTGAGGAGGAAGGGAATTGGGATCAGTGGGAATGATCAGGTGCCGGTGCTGGGATCAGTGGGAATGATCAGGTGTCAGGATCAGTGGGAATGATCAGGTGCCGGTGTCGGGATCAGTGGGAATGATCAGGTGTCGGGATCAGTGGGAATGATCAGGTGTCAGGATCAGTGGGAATGATCAGGTGCCGGGATCAGTGGGAATGATCAGGTGCCGGGATCAGTGGGAATGATCAGGTGCCGGTGTCAGGATCAGTGGGAATGATCAGGTGCCGGGATCAGTGGGAATGATCAGGTGCCTGTGTTGGGATCAGTGGGAATGATCAGGTGCCGGTGTCGGGATCAGTGGGAATGATCAGGTGCCGGGATCAGTGGGAATGATCAGGTGCCGGTGTTGGGATCAGTGGGAATGATCAGGTGCCTGTATCCCTTTGCCAGGCCAGAGGGAGCTGGGACAGTTCCGAGGTGCTCTGGGGCCTTTGATCGGGGGCCGCGTGGCAGCAGGACAGGGCTCCCAGGGGCTCGGCCGAGCGCCGGGACGCCGGGGAGCGCCGCGGGGCCGGTCTGACGCCGAGTTTGCGGGTTGTTCTAGATCAATGGGGTAGACATGACAGAAGCCAGGCATGATCAGGCCGTAGCGCTGCTTACCGCGGCCTCCCCCACCATCGTGCTGCTGGTAGAGAGAGAGGGCGCGGAGCAGCCCGGCGAGGGAGGCTCGCCCGGCGCGCCCCGCGGCCGCATGCACTCCCCCCCGCCGCCCCCCGGCCCCGGGGACAGCCTGCCCGAGGAGACGCCGGCGCCGCCGAGGAACCACCTCGCCAAAGGCCTGGAGGATCAGTACCCTGTGGAGGTGAGCTGGCTTTGGGGTGGGGGATAGGGCAGTCCTGGCTGGGTGCTGTTTGGGAGAGCTGTGTTCGATGGGGACCGGCCTGCTGGGTTATTGGGGCCTGAGATGTCATCGTAGAAAGGCTTGGGGTGGAAGGGACATGAAAGCACATCCAGACCTACCACATGCCATGGGCAGGGACACCTTCCACTATCCCAGGCTGCTCCATGCCCTGTCCAACCTGGCCTTGAGAACTTCCAGGGATGAAGTAGCCACAGCTTCTCAGGACAACCGGTGCCAGGGCCTCCCCACCATCACAGGGAAGGATTTCTTCCCAGTATCCCACCTAACCCTGCCCATGCTCAGGGGGAACCCATTCCCTCTTCTGTCACTCCAGAACCTTGTCCAAAATCCCTCTCCAGCTCTCTTGGAGCCCCAGTCTAGCTCTTCTCCAGGTTGCAGCGTACCACACAGGGAATCCCCTTGTCCCATAAGTGTTCACCTTGTGCTTACCCATGCAAAACACCCCTGACTCTATGTTTGTCAGTGTTTGTGGTCTGTGTGTGATATCCTTCACTGCCTTTGACACTGCTTCTCGTTCCCTTAAGGAAATTCACCTGGTGAAAGCAGGTGGTCCCCTGGGCCTCAGCATCGTCGGTGGCAGTGACCATTCCAGTCATCCCTTTGGGATTCATGAACCAGGTGTCTTCATCTCCAAGGTAGAGTCCCAGGAGAGCTGCTCTGAGCGCTCCTGAGCTGTTGGGTATTGGGATTAAGGTGAAGGATTTTGCTGTGAGTCCAGATGTACAGTGGATTTGCAGAAGAGGGGCATAAGAGAGGGATGTGCCAAGGGTTGTTTGTACTGGATGTGCTGCTGCTGGAGCCATCTGAGGGCATGTTAAAGCCTCAAACCTACGTAATCCATGCTGAACCCTTTGGAGGGTTAGCTCTTGAAATTGCTGAGTTCATGTTGGCTTTAATGAATCCTGGGAAGATGCTGGCATTGCAGAAAGCCAGTCATTACGGGGAAGGTGCTGGTGGGATGAGTGTGTGACTACTGGGGCACCCAGAGCTGCTCTGCTGCACTCAGGCCAGTGTCCTTTGATCCCACGTTCCCATTCCTGTGGTGACATCAGCTCATGCCACTGGGGACAGCACACAGGCTGGGCACTGGCTGCAGCCCATTACAGTCCTGCACATCCATGCTTATTGGAATAGGAATGCTGGAGAGGACATCTGTGCTGAGCCCTTTCTGCTTCCTGACTTCTCTTGTCACTTGGAGAGGCTGAACCTGACTCGTCTGACAGCTGTGGCTGGGTTCAGACCTTGTTGAGGGCTGTTTGGAGTTCCAGGAGTGATGCCTGCCAGGTCTCCTCCTTCATGTGCCCATGGTTTTCCTTGCAGTGCATCAGCAGGTCAATGAGACAGGATTTGCTCTTCTCAAAGCAAAGCTAACTCTTTCCCACCATCCTTGCTTGCCCATGTGCTCACGGATTTCACCTTTTCCTTGCTGACTCCTTCTTTTGACAAGAACACAGGTTTGGTTTTATGTTCAGACCCCCTGGTGCTCTGAGGAGCCCTTGTAGAGTGCTGGGTGAGGACTGGAGTAGTACTGGTGCTGTCAGTCCTGGTTACAGTCATAGGCAAAATAATGGCAGCGCTGGCACAGGATTGGTTCAGATGAAATTTGGAATATGAGGATAACATGGAATAGCACTTCAGAGCACATCCCAC
Source organism: Periparus ater (assembly GCA_032357785.1). Taxonomy (NCBI): domain Eukaryota; kingdom Metazoa; phylum Chordata; class Aves; order Passeriformes; family Paridae; genus Periparus; species Periparus ater. The sequence goes on along the minus strand of CM063609.1, from coordinate 155,725,123 downwards.
TGCATTCTTTGCCAGCGTTCTCAGATATGTCACCTCTTAGGGAATTTTGTCTGCAGAGGGAGGAGTCAGAACAGGCCTGCAGGGTGTTGGAGGATGCCTGGGGACACAATCACATCTCCGAGGAGAGATGGCCTTCCCTTCTCTAGCTGTGTTGGTGGCTCTCTGCAGGTGATTCCGCGGGGGCTGGCGTCACGCAGCGGGCTCCGCGTCGGGGACAGGATTCTGGAGGTGAACAGCATCGACCTGCGCCACGCCACCCACCAGGAGGCTGTGAACGCGCTGCTCTCCAACGCTCAGGAGCTCACCATGGTGGTGCGCAGAGACCCACCCCCACCGGGCATGCAGGTGGGCTCTGAGTCAGGGGGCTGGGGGGAATCACACGGAGTGGCTGCTGGGGAAGTTCTTTACCAGGCTGGAGGTCTGGGACTGGGGTAGAAGCAGACTCCTGGTTGGAATTCCCTTCTCCTTTGGCAGAATCCAGTCTCTTGTAAGTGCATCTCCAGCTGGGGCGTGGTGAGGATCTCTTGCCATGGCCGTGGTCACTGTCTCAGGGAATAGAAAAGGGCAGGTCCTCACCAACAGGAATAAACTGCCAAATGAGGGATGGGGCTAATTCAGGCCCTTTTCAGGGCACTTTAGAGTTGTGATCACTCCGAGGAGTGCTCCCTCAGCTGAACTTGGCCCAAAAACAAGAACACTCTTCTGTGTTTCCAGGAAATATGCATTGAAAAGGCTCCAGGAGAGAAACTGGGCATCAGCATCCGGGGAGGAGCAAAGGGCCATGCTGGCAATCCGTTTGATCCCACTGATGAAGGCATCTTCATCTCCAAGGTACCGGAGCACCAGCTCTGCAGGCACTGCTGGGGGAAGAGTGAGTGATCCCTGGGGAGCTGCTGGAATGTGCTCTCAGGTTCACTGGTGCATCAGTGCTGGAGATTCTCCCTCTGGCAAAGGAGACAAGTCCTTGTCCTTTCATATTTCCTGCTCCACAACAGCTACACAGTTTCTTGTATTTCCTGCTTGCTTTTATTTTGCTTGGTGTTTTCTTCTCTTGTGTTTTTTTCTGTAATGCAAACATACATGTCTTTCCTTGCACCCACATTCCTACTGGTCCACTTGTGCCTGTGCTTTCTGCCCACTTCGACATGCAAGCTCTTTCCTCCTTCCCATGGAAAGTGTCTGGAATTCCTCACCTTTTCTCCTGCGCCACGCACTCTGTGTGTAACTTTGTTCCTTTTTTAGGTGACTGCTTGTGTCACAAATACTTCTCACATTGCTTTTCCTCCAGAAATTACATGTTTTCTTGTTTAACTTACGCCTGTGCTTATCAGTTTATGCTTCACCCAACCCTTTCCAAGAAGTTTTTATTTCTTTGCTGGCAGCAGAGTGCAGTAAGACACATAATAAGACAGCAATAAGTGGTGTCATTTTGGTCTTGCTGCTGACAACGAGGACTCTGGGTGTTCACCTTAGTGTCACTGGTTCCCTCTTCAGCTGTTTTTGTGGGGTAGAAACTGATGTGAGTTGTCCTCATGGCTGAAGACACTCCATAATTTGCAGTCAGCCCTGATAATTGATAATTGGTTGCCATTAAGGCAGGAGAACATTCAGCATTTGTTGTTACGTGGCTGTAACTGTTTTATCTGAGTTCTAAAGTTAAAAGAATAAATTCCCTCTTTCAGAGTGACAGTTGCATGTTCACCTGGGACATTTTTAACAGCACAGAAAGAAAACCTGGGATTATTCTAACTGACAGTTATTTGAAGTAAATGGCTCTGGTTTTATCTCCTGCAGAATTACAGCATTTGGGGGTTGGAAGGTTCACAGTTTAGCCATAGCACAGAGTTAGTTTACCCCAAGTAAACAAGTATTTTCCAATACTTGTTGCTTTAGCCTGCAGTGAACCAAAATCCTGAATTTGTCTGCTCTCCCTTGAGCTATGTTACTGCCCTCAACCTCTCTTACCTGTCCTATCTGGAGGGGTTTTCCTGCCTCTGATTTTCCCTTGATATTTGTAGTAACCAAGAGACAAAGTGGTGCTTTTCCTCTTCTTCCTCTTTGCATGTCTGATCCCTGCCTCCTTCCTCCTTAGTTTGTCTTCATTTACATTTCCATTGTGTCTCTCTCCCATCACAAACTGATTTTCTCTGAGCTCCATCACGATGTGACAGCTTTTCCTTCTCACCTCCTCCTTTCCTTGGGACAGCACATTTCAAATTCACATTCTTTTATCTCACTTTATAAAAGATTCTTCCACACCTGTTCCCTCCCCCAGCCTGTCCTTCCTGTTGTGCCCTCTCCAGAGTCCTTCCAGATGTTTCCCTGACTCTGAGCTGCAGGTGTGTGCTGTCCACTCCTGCTGCCGTGGTCCCCACGCTCTGCTGTCCTCTGAGCTGCTCCGGTGACGCTTTGGCTCCCGGTGTGTTCCAGGTGAGCTCCTCCGGGGCCGCTGCCCGGGACGGCCGCCTGAAGGTGGGGATGCGGATCCTGGAGGTGAACCACCAGAGCCTGCTGGGGATGACGCACACGGAGGCCGTGCAGATCCTGCGGGGCGTGGGAGACGCGCTCCTCGTGCTGGTCTGTGACGGCTTCGACCCCAAGGCTGCGGCTGCCATCGAGGTGAGCGCTGGAGTGCAGGTGTCCTTGGAGTCACCAGAATCCCCCCACGTGGATCCCACCTCTTTCTTCACAGAACACTGGATTGTCCCAACTTTGTGCTGTAAATTTTTTTTGGTTTTTTGAGGTCCCAGATTTCAGAGTCCGACCTATGATATGAACTGGAGGGTGTCTCCACCCCAGAAAAGCAGTGGTCCCTCAGGACTGTCTTTCTCAGCTGTTCCTGAACTGTCCCACAGTAGACCTGCACTGGAAAAAAAAAAAAAATTCAAGCTCATTTTCACTAGGCTGTTTATGCCCATTTTTTCTTGGCCAGTGTTACATTTAGACTAAATGGTCTGGCTCTTTATTGGTGTTCATCTTTATTGGTAGAACTTCCCTGGAGCAATCCTGTGCCCTCTCAGATTTCTGTTTCCAAGGCTTAGCTAGTCAGCTTTTGTATTCTCCAATAGAATATGAAGCAAGTCCCTGCTCCTTATCCCCTTCTTGCACCTGGATCAATTTAAATTCAGCTTACTTCAACCTTGGGTTCCTCAAACAGTTCTCAATCTAAATGTCAGGGATCAAGGTGGATGCTCTTCAGGTCCCTTCCAACCCAAACAAGGCTGGGGTTCTATGAAATAAGGTTTCAAGTTGTTGAAAGAATTATGGTTCTGACTTGCTTGGGGTTGTCCTGGTGCTCTGTATGTGGGAGGCTGGAATAGAGAATTTTTGGAGTGGCACCCTGTGGGCTTCCACCAGGTGGGATTTGTCGTTTGCTTTGCAGATGTCCCCAGGAATCATTGCAAACCCTTTTGCTGCTGGCATTGGGCGCAAGAACAGCCTGGAGAGCATCTCCTCCATTGACCGGGATTTGAGCCCCGAGGAGCTGGAGATCCTGCAGAAGGTGTGTGTTGTGGCTGAGCTGGGAGCACGGTACAGACTGGAAGCAGTTTCTGGAAATCTCTAGTGTCTCCCTTGGTGCATGCAGCCTGCAGTGTGCTGTGCAGTGGACATGGCATGGGATCAGCAGAACCCAGCACTTGCATCAGGAACATGCTAGGATGGGACTGTGACACCTTCATCAGGTTCTAGATGCTGCAGGTGTGGAGAGAGCAGTGGGTGAGGTGGCTCTAACTCTGCTCTCTCCTAGGAGATGGAAATGGTGAGAGAAGCCACTCAGTGGGAGAGAGAAGAAATGGAGAAAGTGGTGAGAGATGATCTGTGTAGCAGAATCTGTTTGTGGCAATGGCTCTGCTGAGCCTGTGAGTCCCAAGGAAGGTGTCACAAGTTATCTCTGCTCCACTGTAGTGCCCTGGGGAGCTCTGGAGCTCTGCTCTGTTGTCAGTGCCTCGGGAATGCTGGATCTCTGCGCTCTTGTCAGTGCCATGGGGTGGAGCTCTGGCCATTCCCTCTGTAGTGCTCTGCTCTGTTGCCCTGGCTGCTCTTTGGCTTTGCTGTACCTCCTTGTACACCTCGCTGGTGATGTTCCTGTGGTATTCCCAAAGACCACCCTTGTTACTTGCTGGTACCTCCTGGCCAAGCTGCAGCTTCAAGAAAAATGGCCAATGAGCTTGGAAGTACCAAATTGAATCAGTTTTCTCTGTCCAGCACCCTGTGACTGACAGAGCTTTTGTGAGCAAAGATGAGAACACACAGCTCCGAGCTGCCCTGAGTGGAGAAGTGATGCTGCTGGTCAGCCACAGCTTTGTGCTCCTCAGTTCACTTGGTCATTTCTCTGCTTTGCTGTGAGAGTTTTGTGTCTCTGCCCACGGGCTCAGCCTTGCACAGGAAGAGAATTTCACAGAAGGAGAATTTCACAGAGATAGATCAGCAGAATCAAGCCTCTTGAGGACTTAGAGTTTTCTAGTCATCCCTTTTAAAGCAGTAATTTATCCAGTCTGAGTCACTGGAAGAAGAGGGGAAACTGAATTCCTCAGTGTTGTCAGTGAGGAATCTGCTCTCTTGGCAGATGTGTGTACATTTTTCAGGTGTTTCATCAGGTTTCTGGCTCAGACACACCTGAAGTTTCCCTGGGCTGTCTCTGCAACTGCAGTTCCTGAGCTTGTTCGCATTTGCTGCCCCACGAAACCAGGGTGAAGTTGGCAGTCCTGGAAGGAAGTCAGATGACTTTATAGAATGATCTTCAATCTGATCCAGTTGAAGATGCCCCTCTTGCAGGGCTTGGACAAGATGACCCTGCAGGGTCTCTTCCCACCCAAACCATCCTGACTAATTTGGGCAGGAGGGACCTCAGCAGTTCTCTTGGTTCTCTGCCCAGAGCAGAGGCAATTCAAATCAGATTTAGATTTTTCCTGTAAAATGTATAATTCCTTGCCTGGGAAGGAACTCAGACTGGTTTGATGTGGTTTCAGCAAATCTGATTTCATTGCGTTTCTGTCTGAGCAAAGGACATTCCTGCCAGATTTCATGTTGACAGAATATGGATTTGAATATGGATATATGGACTGAAATACATTCCAGGAGACTTCAGGTACTGTGGGTCAGGTTCAGCATTCCTAACATCTCTGAGTATACCAAGTGTGGCCCCAAACTATGTTGCTCAGGCTGAGCAGGTGGCCTTCATCCAGGCTCAGGCAGAGAAAGACTTTGCCAAAATTTATACTGAGATTACTTAAAAATACTTGGGTCAAAAAAGAAACCCAGAAAAGCCTTTATGATTGGTGAAGTAGCCTTGGCCATATCTCATCTTAAAAAGCGCTGATGCATTTTGGTGTCCCTCCCCTTGGTGTGTCAGGAGGAGGCAGCAATGGATGCTCCAGGCTCCTTGGACCTCCTGGGGTCCTGAGGCCTGGGAGCAAATACATGTTTTTCTGCTGGGCCTTTTAAACCTTGAATCTGGGATTATGTCTCTCAGACTGGTTTTGATGATTAAATTTATGCCCATGATGGAGCCAGCACTCCGTGGTGGCCATTGGAATATGAAGGGAAGTTCCTGCCCATGCCTGATCCCTGGTAATTTCTGTCACTGTTTCTGGACTGGCTTTTCTTGCTCTTTAGTGTTTCATGTTCGTTCAAGAGCAATAGAGACCAAATGTGTCTCCAGCCCACAGCATGCTGCCAGCTGAATAACGGGGAGGAATTATGCCTTTGCTCTGCTCATGGCAGAAGTTTTCAAACCCATTCACTGCTGACACCTCTTGCCTCCAGTTCTCTGATAATTCAGTTTCTAGTAGAGCTGTAACTCTGAGGCTCTGTGGACTGATTCCTGGGGCTGTCTCCTGGCTCTGTGGCTGTAGTTATTTTTCTAGTCTTAATCCAGGTCCTCCCCAGCTGTTGTCAGAAATGGATTTGGAGCATGCCACAGCTCCATCTGGGCTGGCTGGTGCTCCTGTCACTCCTCAGAACGTGACCTCAGAGAGCAGTCACGCACCAGATTAGTGTCTCCTGGAACCCTCACCCTACAGAGAACTCTTGGCCAAAACAAGCATAACCAGATTCAGAATAAACTTAAATATCCCTCAATATCCTTTTGGGAGCTTTGATCCTCCAGGGCATTGGTGACTTCCCATGCTCCTTATCCTTGCTTGGAGGTCAAGGGGTGATGTGGGGCAGTGGGAATCTGTAATGCATGGAATCTGTTGAAGAACAGGGCCCAGCAGAATTTTCAGATGACTCCCTCTCAGCTGCCTTCCACCTCCCATGCTCCCAGTGTCAGGACCTCTGGACCATCTGTGTGGGAAGAACAGCTGGGAGGGATCCATAGACAAGAGAAGGGAAGGATGCTGCTGTGCTGTCCCCAGGCCTGGCTCTGCCCACAGGTTCCAGGTGACAAGACACAGAAATATCAGTGCCCAGAAATCAGTCCTTAGGACAAGTCCCACACTGCTCCCTTCCTCCTGCAGCCTGCAAGCAAGCCCGTGGCTGGGGCTTTTGGGATCAGTCACTGGTCACTCTCTAATGCCTCTGCAGGCTGACAGCTGGTGCTGAGCTGCCCTTGTGCCATGACCTTTCTGTCCTTTTGCTTGTATTTACACCACTCTGTACGTGATGCTGTAAGCCAGCAAGACCTGTGCTCTGTAGATTTGATTTTCCATTCCCTTCCCTGTCCTGTCTGTGCTCCATCAGGGTGTCTCTTCTAGCGGTGAGCAAACTCCTCCTCTCCCTTGGTGTAGCTTATGCTTGGGGGCACAGTAGCTCTCCTTACTTGCCCCAGGATTGTCCCTGCTGAGGATCCTGGGGACACCTGCTCTCGCCCCTCACCTGTGGCACCCAGATGATCTTGTTCTGTCGCTGTCCTTTCTGCTGGCAATAACAGTGCAAGTGCCAAATTCCAGCTCCTCCTTCCCTGGTCCCAGTGTTCGTGCGGGGTTTCTGCTCCCCCTCTCCTGGTGCTGGCACTGCTGTGTCCCCTCAGCAGTTGGTGCCCAGCACGTGTGACCTCTGTGCCTCTCTCTTGTCTCTCTGCTCTGGCTCTGTCTGTCCCATGGAAGGAGCGGATGCGTAGGGAGCGGGAGGCAGCCACGCAGCAGCTTGAGGAGGAAGCGGAGGTGAGCAGCACAGGGGAAGGGCTGGAGAGGCCCAGGAAAGGGCTACAGCTAGATTGGAAGGCCGGAAAAGTCCCCAGAAAGAGTTTGCTCCCCAAAGCTTGTGTTCTCCACTCCCTCCCCTAAAAGGATGTGGCTTTGGGGATAAGAGAAGAGGATCAGAACCCAAGAAATGTATAAGGGATTGAGGAAAACAGGGACTGGGTTAGAAACCTTGGCTTCTATTTGTGGTTAGAAAGGTAATATATGGGAAGCAAAATTGAATGAAGTTGTACGGTGAGTGTGGGTTAAGGTCAGAAGAAGAAACTGTAGAGGAATTGCGGACTTGCAGTCTTACACATGTCCAGATCTGGTCATTCCGGGTGCTGTTGGAGCAAACAGGTGGGCATGGCACCTCCTCTTCTCCATAGGGAAGTGGATGTGGGGGCAGGAGGAGCAGAGGAATCTGTGGTATCTGCAGTGAGTGGCCAGGGGTCCACAGTGATGCATTCTCTGGGGGGTTTCTCAAGCCCTGCTCCTGCCACAAGTTCGCATGGTTGTGTTCGAGCAATTCCAGCTCTTTTTCCAGGCAGTGGGAACTTTGATGAGTTTGGAGATAAGGCCTTGGTTATTACTGGGGTGGTTCCCTTTTCATTGCTCATTCTCGTTGTTTTAGCTGACTTTGGGCCTGACCTGTTCCTGGTGTTTGTGGTTTTTTACCCCTCTCCAGAACGTCCCCAGTGAACCCCTGCGCCTGGACTACCGGACCCTGGCGGCGCTGCCCAGCAGTGGCCTGCAGAGAGGCAACCGCACCGTGAGTGGAGCTGGGGGGCCTGGGGGGCTCTGGAGGTGGGGGTCCCTGCAGGGGAGGCAGGGAGGGGCTGTGGAGGTGAGATTCCCAGCAGGGAAGGCCGTGGTTCTTCCATGACCTGCCCTCCACCTGTGCCATGGTGTGAGAGGTGACAGCATCCTCTGCAAAGAAAAACTGGGAAGCAGAACTGTGGGGGACTCAGGCACTGAACCAGGAGGTGGCTGTGTAAGAAAGATGGGAATAAGAAAATGAGGAGAGCAAGAGCCAGGCAGCTTTACCTTTTGGGAAGGGAAGTGGCAAAGTTTGAGAAGTTGCAAAAAGCAGAGTTTGGAGCAAGGTGGAAAGAACAGCCTGGTAGGAGAGAGCGGGATGTGAGTGGGAGAGTGCAGGGATTTGTTGTGGAAAGAAGAGGCTCCAGAAAGCCACCAAGGATGGAGAGAAGGATTCTTCCCAACACAGTGATGACAGTGTTGTGTGCACAGCTGGGTTGTAAATCCATTGTGGGAAGGTGTTTAGGAAGGGGCAGGGATGAGAGTGCTGAAACTGAAAGTATTAAAAATAAAAAAAAGTTTAAGGCCAGGTTGGACAGTGCTTGGAGCCATCCATCCAGTGGAAGTGTCTGCCACTGGTGCTCTGGTGGAAATGCCCCTGACCGTGGCAGGGGGTGGGACTGGCTGGTCTTCAGGGTCCCTTCCAACCCAAACTACCCTGAGGTTCTGTGAAAGCCAAGATTCCCCCAGGCCTGCAGAAGTGAAGTGGCTGTGGTTGTGTGTCGTGACTGAGCCCTGTGGTTCACGTATCCTGTTGGGTATCGTGACTCCTGCTGTGGACATTCCTGTCCTGTGCCCTGCCTGGCAGTCCCTCATATGTAGTGACCAAGAGAAATTCCAGATTTCACAGACTTCACATATTACAAACTTAACCCTCTCCTGTGTTGTTTAAAATCTCACCTCTCCATATTTTCTTTCTTCTATCTTTCCTGCATCACACCCATTCTGCTGAGTTTCTGCCTACTCCTTCACGCATCCTCAGTCTTCTTCCTTTCCTCCTGTGTCAGCAAGATCTCGCTTTGCTGGCATCATCCCATTCAGCATTCCCATTCCAGTGTTTCAGGATCATCTCTTTTGCCTTTCCTGTCTCCATCTCATTCCATGTAGACAGGTCTCCTCTCCTGTTCTCTTTCCTTACTCCAGTAACAGCTCTGCTTTGGCTCCAGCTCTGCCTCCTTTTGTTCCCACCCTTCCCAGCTTTTGGCTTTTCTCTTGCTGTTCAGACAACAAAGCAGTATCAGGAAAAGGCCTATTTTTAGCATCTCTGAGTGTAACTCAGGAGCTGGAAGAGGGGGAGAGTCAGCCCCAGGCAGCAGCTGCCTCCGTGCAGGACAGCTCGAGTGTGGTCCAGAGCAGAGCAGCATTTGGGGCTGAGCCTTGCAGCCGGTGTCAGCCTGGGAATGCCGGGCACAGGAATGTGGGGCCAGAACGCCGGGGCGCTGGGCGGCTTCTATAAATGTCCTGTTCCAGGGAAGGGCCCATGGGTGCCTGGGTTTGTCCAGCTGCCACCAGCTCTGTCTTTGCTGTGGTCTGAAAAGTACATCTGCCTGGATCGTGGGGACAGGGAGGTTCTGGTGGTCCTTCAGGAGCTGCCCTGGAGGACCTGTTAGGTGACCGCTGGAAAACTCAGCCAGGGTCAGTCCAGCCAGTGGAAGATCAGGTGGGTCAGTGACAGATTGTCTGGAGAACCTCATCCAGATGACTGGTGCTCTTGCCCTGTTCCCATCGTGGTTTTCTCTTTCTTACTGTCTCCAGGCCAATTCTCACCACAGACACTCTCCTCTGAGCAGTGACTGGGTGTCTTTTACTGCTGCACAGTTCCCTGTGAGGGAGCTGCAGTGAACTGTTCCTGTCCTCACCATGCGACACGAGGTTCTGTAGGGAACTCTTCTTGCTGTGGAGCAGGAGGAGGTGCAGGTCCATCTCTCCACTGACCACTGCAACTGGGGATGCAACTGGTCCTGAGGATTCCCCAAGAGCAGCCACCAGACAAGGGAGCAGGTGTTTGTCTGTCTTGGATCGATCTGTGTTACTGCATCTGGGTCCCCTTGTGAGCAGGATTTGACAAAGGCTGATGAGATGCTCATTCTGTTTGTCCACAGTTACAAGCCAAACTGAAAACTGGCATTGGAAACAGCATGGGAATGTTTGTTTGGGGGATGGTCTTTGGCCATGCCCTGAGAAGCTGTGGCTGCTCCATCCCTGGAAGTGTCCGAGGCCAGGTTGGATGGGACTTGGAGCAGCCTGGTCCCGTGGAAAATGTCCTTGCCATAGCAAGGGGGTGGAACAATGTGAGATTTCAGGTCCCTTCCCACCCAAACCATCCTGGGATTCTGTGACTCTGACATTTCCCTTACAGAAGCCAAAGAGCTGCTCCAGTCTCTGTCTTCACACTGAACAGAAATGAAAGCCAGACCCATGAGGGACTGTTCACAGCAAAATGATCAAAGTCTAGTTTTGTTTCTGGACTATGAGAAATGGAGAAGACTTGACATGTATCAATACCAGGTCACCATGGTTAGTTAATTAGCAACCTTTGCTTTCTGTTCTGAATCTATTTCTCTTCAGTTTCTTGCCATTGATTCTTTTTTTTTCACTTGTTCATCGGATTTAGGATTGGATTTCTTTCAGTGCCAGGAAGGATGAAGAGTAGCACGTCTGTTCCATCTGCAAGCTGGGAAAGCTCGCTGCATTGCCCAAATTTTTGCTTACCCAAAATAGAAAATGTGGCTTGTCTGACAGGAATAGCCCCACTGAGGCTAGGGAGTGAGGAATCCCTCACCAGGACGTGTTACAGCGGGAGCTGGAGCGTACAGCTGAGACACAGATCCAGCCCAGTTCCAGTCCAAGAACAAAACAGGGACTGAGGCTCCCCATCAACTGTCAGGCGTTGTGGGACTCTGAAGAAAAGGGGTTAAAACAGGGTTTTTACATTGAAAAATCACACAGCCACAAGAGCAGAATTTCTCAGGGTAACACAGGCTTCACTAGTGAGGAAACACGATATGAGCCAGGGCTCTGCCAACCACAGAGGTTGGGTTAGGGGAGGGCCTCCGAAATTCCTGAGCCTCCCAGCTGCCATTGTAGTCACCAGCCCACCCTTGAGAACTATTTTGGTGACCGCTGCCATGACACAGGAGCTGAGGAATTTGTTCTGAGCAGGAGAAGTCTTTCTGCTTCCTGGAGGCACTTGGATGGAAGCTCTGGTCTTTGCTCTCTGCCTGTCGCTGCTCCTCTAAGGAAGGCTCTGGCTGGGGTAACAAACTCTCTTCTATGGCATTAGGAGGAAGGGTCAGGGCTTCACTCGGGCTGTGTGCATCGAGCCCAAACCAAGCTGGGACTGCCTCAGTCCTGCCAGCAGGAGCCACCCAAAGGGTGTGCGCTCTGTCTGCTGCACTGAGCTCTGGTGTTTTGGGTGTGTTGTGATGCAGTGGGGCTGTTGAAGCCTGTTCTCCTGTGCAGGTGTGGTGGAAGTGCACGGGGTGGGTGTTGTGTGACTCTGTGGCAGCCTTGGGGTGACAGGAGAGGCTGGGCCATAGGTCATGGGACTCAGTGAAGTTGAGGTTGAACTGGAGGATCTCCAGAGATGCCTTCCAGCCCCAGCTGTTCTGGGATTCTGTGTGCTGAGGTGAGCAGGGGGGAAGCATGTGCTTGTACAGGTGTTGGAAGTGGCTTTGGCTGGGGAGCAGCTGCAGGAAGGTGTGTGAGGTGGAGGAGTGCAGGGAGTGCTTGTGCCTGTCAGCTCGCCGGGGTGTGTGTGCACAGCAAGGTCCTCTCCTGGGAGTGACACTGGGGGTCACAGAGCGATGGCAGAGCAGGAGAGAGGGTTGGGGTGGTGTGCGGGCGTTAGCACTGGAATTCTGTCCCCTGTCCTTCAGCAGCTGCTCTGTATTTTCTCCCTCGTCTTCTTTACTCTGTTCTCCTTATTTCTCTGTGATCCTTGTGTTTCCTCTCAGCGTGTGGGGTGCACTGAGCCCAGCTGCAGCATGGAGGGTGACTGTGCGCTGCTGTCCCCACCCGCGGCGTGGCACGGCCGGGAAGCGTCCCCAGAGCCGGCGGCGGCCGTGACCGGGCCCCCTCAGCCCCCTGCGCCGCCCCAGCCGCACACCAGCGGGGCACAACAGCCCCGGGGAGACGAGCAGGACCCCGAGGGGTGTCCCTTGTCCCAGGAGCAGCTGCCAGAGACGCCAGAGTGTTTGATCGACTCGCAGCCCATCCCCTTCAGTGAGAACCCCTTTGTGGTGGCCAACCGCAGGGGCAAGGCCGCGGGCGCGGCCGGCCTGGGGGGGCCGCCCCTGGGCTATGGCCGGGGGGGCGTGCTGAAGACCAGCCTGTACTCCAAGGCAAGCAGCGTGTGGTGTGTGGCATGCACTCACACAGCCCAGGCCACTGCACCCTACTAAACCCCGGTGCCGGGCAGCACGGTGCCCGTGGGCCGGCTCCCCCGCCCCGTGTGCTGCCCCCGCGCCGGGCCGGCCCCGCCGGGCCGTCCTAGCACAGCCTGGGGATGCTGGTGTGTGCTCTGAGGGGACGGGATGGCATCCCTGCCTTCCCTGCCGTCCGTGCCTTCCCTGCCGTCCCTCCGGCTCTGCCTGGGGCAGTGTGCCATCCCTGCCCGCTCAGCAGGCAGCTGGCAGGCCTGGTGAAAAGCCTGGTAGTGCTGGTGCCACGCTTCTGTTCGTGGGCCAGAACACAGCCCTTCTTAGACATCTGGAAAAGATCTGCAACCCAGGAGCTGCTCCTCCGCTCCTCTGAGTGACACTATTTGGTAGATTGAGACTTTGGAATTTCAAGGGAGAACTTTGATTTCTGCCCTGGGAGATCTGTATTTGATATTCCTGCTGTTGCACAGGGCACCTGTGGTGGAACAGGGACCAGACCCAGAGATGCCATCCTCCAGATGAGCACCACGTTGCTCTCCCCTTCTTCCTTGTTAAGCCTTTTGGGAGGTGTGAAAATCAAAACAGCCCCACATAAACAGCCCCATACACAGTGGATAAACCAACCAAGCAACAAACCTAATCCTCAGCTGTAGTGATCTTGGAGGTGTTTTAGTTCCTTGGTGGGAATTTCACAGGTGTGTAGTCAGGTAAGCTTAGAGCAAGGTGTCTGGAATCTGTTCTCCAGTATAAACTTCAGGTCACTTCAGGCTTGGTGTTTCAAAATACTGACTTGATTCAACTGAGCATGTGCATGGCTGTGGTGTTAGTGACTGGGAGCTGTAGGTTTGCCTAAATAGTTCCCTAAATCCCAAATGACCTGCTTCTACCTGAAGGCATTTGAAATACTTGTGAAACACGCTCCTGGTGCTGCAGTCAGAGTGCAGGTGGTTCCTGGAACGCTGCTCTCTGTTCGGCTCAGCTGAGCCTCAGTGCCAGAGGTTCCTCTGGAAGCCAGGAGAGCCCTGTCTCTCCCCAGCCAGGAATGGCTCCTGTTCAGCAGGAGGTTTGCCTGGGCCGTGAACCCTGCCTTTGAGTGCTGAGGGGAGTCAGGGAAGAGGATTCCTGGGATGTGCTGTGAGGCAGAGGCTGTAACCTGATCCAGCTGGCCTCGCAGGGCACTGGGATATGATCCTGGTTCCAATGTTTAACGTCATCCCCCCGCTCTCTCTAGCGCTTTTTGGCATGTGCCAGCTGCTGCTGGGCCCTGCTGATCTTGCTCCCTCGATGTTCAGGGTGTCCCATGTCCCCTGGGCTGTACAGACCCGCTCCTAATGAAGAGTAACACTCGAGCTTTGTCTTGAGCTTTGTATTCTCTCTTTCAGGCTGCTATGGGCGAGTCTGGGACAGGAAATTCCAGGCGTGAATCCCCCTATTCTTCCAGTAATCCACAGGTGAGACTGTCCCCAGGACAGGTGATATGGGAAAGGCAGGGAGGCACTTCCAGGGACAAAGGAGAGAGGTGGCTGAGGGCAGTTTCCATCCTGGAGTCACACTGGCAAGGTGGAGGGGATCCATCAAAGCAGGCAACCAGAGAGTAAGAGAGCAACTCCCTCCTTCAAAACGTGTCAGAGATCCAGGAGGATAAGCTGGTCATAAATGAGTTTTGAGGGGTAGCTTAATTGCAGGGTGATGAGGAGGGGCTCCAACGTAGTTGTGAAATTTTTGGACTAGTGCCTTGTACAGAGATTCTTTAATTCTGGCAGCTAGTATGTGGTAAGAGATGGAGGAGTCAGGATTTGGAAAAGCATCTTGGGTCTGCCCAAGACCAGGACTTTCCACTGCTGCCCAGGCTTGCTGCCCTGGTTCTCCATGTGAGGCTGGAGGTGGCCCACGTGAACTGCTGGGCAGGAGGTGGAAGGATCCTAGATGATTCAAGGTGTCCCTGCCCTCAGGGAGTGATTTGCTGCAGCTCCTTGCTAGAGGCTTCCCCTCTGGAATGGGAAATATCTTTGTTTCTTGTAACTTCTGATGATTTTTTCCTTTATGAACAATACCTCTTATCCCTTGACATTCGTATTCCTTATTTATGTCTGAACTTTCTTTTTGAATATCTGAGTCTTTGATCCCCATCCCACAGTAGGAAGTGTCACAGCTCAGTTGAGCCTTTTGAAATTAAAAGAATTTAAGTAGATTTTTAAATTTTCCCTTTACAGTCATTGCCTATTACTGGGTTATATATTGGGGGCTGGAGTGAATTGCCAGTTATACTGTTGTTCTCTGTCCTTGGTCATTTTGGGTCTGTTGCATTCCTTTTGGAGTCCAGCTGTTCTCCAGCTGCTCTTCCCACCAGCTCTGGCATTTCCCTGGTCCTCAGTGAACCACTTCAGTTCTCAGAGCTGGACAGGAGCTCTTGAGGTGAACAGAGTCACCTTGGGGTGAGGTGACAGAGTGGTCTAGGAGAAGGGCCAGGACTATGCAGGAAGCAGTAGGAGCAGCACTCCAGTCCATCTTCTGTTTCTTCTCGGCCTGTCTCACACCTCCCTCAGTTCTTGGATCATTTGGAATTAAGTGTTCATCAGGAACACAGCAAGATTAGAAGAAGATACTGTTACAGCTGAACAATTTCAGTGCACTTTGTTCTAGCCGTGTTTCCCTATTTACATTTCTGACAGCAGCTGTGTTATTTGTAAGTTTTCCTTTTACCACAAGTGCAATTTTTCTTTGGTTTTCACAGAATCCCAGGATGGTTTGGGTGAGAAGGGACCTTCAAGACAATATCATTCCAGGCCCCTGTCATGGGCAGGGACACCTTCCACTATCCCAGGTTTTTCCAAGCCCTGTCCAAACAGGCCTTGGAGACTTCCCAGGAATGGGGCAGCCACAGCTTCTCTGGGCAGCCTGTGCCAAGGTGTCATCACCTCAAAGGAAAAATTTCTTACCAAAATCTCATGTAATCCTATCTCTGTCAGTAGGAAGCCATTCCCCCTTGTGCTGTCCCTCCAAGCCCTTGTCCAAAGTCTCTCTCCAGCCTTTTAGGCAGGAGCCCTTTAAGGCAGTAGAAGGGGCTCTAAGGTCTCCCTGCAGCCTTCTCTTCTCTAGGCTGAATATTCCTGGATCTCTCCTTTTCTGGGGATTCAGGAGCCTTGA
Source organism: Periparus ater (assembly GCA_032357785.1). Lineage (NCBI taxonomy): Eukaryota > Metazoa > Chordata > Aves > Passeriformes > Paridae > Periparus > Periparus ater. Next base: position 155,709,651 of record CM063609.1, on the reverse strand, counting down.
CCTTCAGGTTGTTGCTCCAGGGCAGTAGTTCTGAGGAATTTTGTCTCTTACTCTCTGCCTCCATCTATTTTTAAAGTTAATTCTTTGGTTTCAATATCTTGTAGTCCAGCCAGAATTTATCGGTTTATTTCAGAGAATTCCTTGAGGGAAATGCAATCCTTTGTCCCGAGTTGGCATTGTGATGGTCATGCCTGGCCTGGAGTTCTGCAAGGGGGTGGGGGGAGGAAAGAGGTGTTTGTGATGGATCTGTGTGTGCCAGGCAGGGCAGGGTGGCTTCCCCCATGGCGGGGACCCCACCAGCTCCGGCTGCTGCAGTGTCTCTACTCCTCTCCTGTGGAAAACCCAGTCTCTCCATTTTCTCTCCCATTCTCTCCCCTGCTGATGCCCCTCCAGGTGCCCGCAGCCCCCCGGCCCCCTCACCTGGCCGGCAGGGAGACGCGCTTTGTAAGTGCTGTTGGTGTGCGGTGTGCGCTGCTCCCGCTGCCCCGGCTGCTCCCGCTGCCCCCGCTGCTGGCTCCCCGTCCCCCGGGGGAGCAGCACCCCGCTGGCACCCGAGGCACGAGGGGCTGCTCCCCGTCAGCTGCTGCTGTGGTGGCACCCACGGGTGCTTTGGGGAGGAGCTGCGGGGGGATGGCTTTGCTGGGGCAAGTGCGGAGGGTGGGGATGTGCCCAGGGAATGGGCCCAGGGAATGGGCCATGAGCCACGAGCAGGGGATGTGCCCAGGGAATGGGCCATGGGCCACGAGCAGGGGATGTGCCCAGGGAATGGGCCATGAGCCACGAGCAGGGGATGTGCCCAGGGAATGGGCCATGAGCCACGAGCAGGGGATGTGCCCAGGGAATGGGCCATGAGCCACGAGCAGGGGATGTGCTCAGGGACCAGGACCGGGGATGTGAGCAGGAGACAGGACCAGGGACTGTGACCATGGGCCAGGACCTGGAGATGTGCCCAGGGACCAGGAGCAGGGGCTGTGCCCATGGGCCAGGACTGTCCCAGAGTTGGGGTTAGAGTTTGGAGATGTGCAGAGAGCTGTGAGGGCCTCCTCACATAGCACAGGTGCTGGGAGAAGCTCATAGAGGTGGGCTCTGGCCTGTCCTCACTCGAAGAAGCAGCTATTGGGGGACAGGGGTTCTGTGGGACCTGGAGCTCCCCATATAGGATGGGCAGTGGGTCAGGGGTAAACTGAAGGCTTTCAGGGTGGATTCCAGATTTACCCCTGTACTTCTGTTTGCAGGCTTCCATTAACTTCACTACATCGCAGGATGACAGTAAATCAGTGAGTACAGCTGCCGTGAGACCTGACTGTGGTGTTCCTGTGCATCCCCCAGCACATGGAGCTTGTTTCTTCCTCCTGTTGGTTCCTATTCTGTCTCCAGTCCTCCACTATGCCTCAAGTTTGTACAAATGCATCAGGTCTTAAATATGGTCCATCTGAAAACCCAATAGAACTGGTTTTGCAGCTTTTATTCGTTTCCCCTTGCAGCTTCCCCTCCTGCAGGTTTTGCTGGCTTACCCAGTTCCTGCTCCCACTCTCTCTGGTTGCAGATGCTTTCACACAACATCCAGTAGTGATGGTGACATCTAGTAGAAGTTTTAGACTCTTGCCTCTGCTCCAGTAACTGCATTTCTTGTCAGAGCTCTGACTCGATCTGGTTCACTTCCATCCACAGCTTCTGCCAATTCCCATTCCTGGCTGACGCTTCCCTACTTCCATTCCTGGTGCTCACATTTTCTGAGCTTCGTAATACTTACCATACCCTGCAAACCCTGGTAGCTGCTGCTGGCATGGCAGGTGCCTGCTTTTGTCTTGGCCTTCTCTGTAATCCACTGGTTCTGTGTAACCCTTCCTTGGCTGAGTCTCTTTTGGTGTTGGCTCCAAGAGCTCTCTCCAGTCTGGCAGCTGGAGCAGGCAGCACAGCTGAGGAAAGAAGTGGGGGTGCATGGATTTGTTTGTTCACCTGCATGGCAGACACCTCACTGCCCTAACTGCTCATTTCTCTTCTCTCTCCCTCCCGCTTCTCCTCCTCTGCCTTTCCCCATCCTGTCCTGGCGCACTGACACGAGCAGACCAAGCCTGGCGTCATTCAGCCTCTCTCCCGCGTGCGACCAAGCGCTGCGCCACACAAAGCCGAGGAGGGGGACAGCCCCAACCCCTTCCAGCAGCCTGAGCCATGCTTCAGGATCCACAGCTCTGTAAGTGGCCCAGGCTTTCCTCCCTAAAGCCGTGTGCCTGCCCGGGTGGCTGCAGTGGGGCAGGACACCCTCCCAGAGGTGGCTCTGTGGTTCGGTGACCACGTGCCTGAGCTGGGGCTGGTGGTGTCCATGCACCAGCCTGGGCTCCCTGAGAAGGGACCCACACTCCTCACAGGCAGAGCCAGGTCACTGCATCACTCTTATTTCTTTATTTCTCTGGGCCTCCCCAGCTGCCTCATGCCTCCATGGCCCTGTCCCAGGAGTCAGCACTGCTGAAGCTTTTGTGGCCAAAATCCCCAGAGCAGATACAGGTTTAGAGCAATATTTGTGAGGTGTTGAGTTCTGTGGAGACAAAAATCTTACAGAACCTTGGTTGATGTCTGACACTTTGGAGCAAAAGCCAGTCCCATCCTGCTGATGGGTTTTATAGGTTGCAAAATGATTGATTTTGAAAGGTTCATACTCCTGGGGCTGTTTGTTGATGGGAGAGAAAAAATCAGGTATTTTGGTCTTTGTCAGGATGGAAGACCTGTGTCTCTTCAATATAAAAGTGGAAGGTGTCTGTGCCCATGACAGGGGGGAGGGATTGGATGGGCTTTCAGTCCCTTCCCACACAAACCATCCTGGGTGAGATTCCATTAATCCAGCCCTTCTCTCCCTATTGGAGCTTGTACAGTGTGATACCGAAACAGAGACCTGATTTGCAGGCAAACAGCTGTACAGAATCCATGGAACTGGACAAGGTTCATATTTCTCAGTGTCTTCTGACCTCACTGTGTTGTCCTTTAGCCCGTGCAGGAGCATCATCAAACAGCATTATTTAGCCCTAGTCCAGGACTAAGAAAAAACAGGCAGCCTGGAACTGGATTAGTGCAACTGGAGGGTTGGAGGGATGAACAGCTAAAGGGAATTTACTTTCCAGCAGGATGAAGGTGTCATTCCCCCCCACCTCTTCCATTTCTGTGATTCTTTGAGCACCCCAGTGCTGCTTCCCCCCAAAGATGGCAGGATGGGTCACAGGGAAGGTAGGTGAGGAAGGGACCAGCAAAGACAGTGACAAACAGTAGGAAGGTCCCCTCAGACCTTGTCAGATGTTTCTCAATAAGTGTAATTCTGCAAAAGGAAAATTTGAGATCAAAGGCAGATGTCCACATCACAGATCCCTAGATCAGGTCATGGAATCACAGGGTGGTTTGGGACAGACCTTAAAGACAGGGGCACCTTCCACTAGAGGGAATCTAGTTCAGCCATAGAGTCATTGTGTAGCTATCCTGTTCTAGCCCAAAAAGCCCTGGTTCATGTAGGCACTTGCTGTTTTAATTGGGTGAAAATCCTCAAGGACGGGGACAGCAATGTGCCCTTGGCCAGAGGATCTGTTACAACATTCCCATCGGGTCAGTGGAGATCTGTGCCACCAACAGGACCATTGCTTCACCATCCAGGAAACAGAACGGGGCTGTGACCCTCGTGCTGCTGTGTGCAGTGTGTGTGCAGTGCTCTGCTCCTTGTGTTCCTGCCCAAGGCTCAGGAGCAGCCTTCCCAAGGCTTACATACTCCTTACATGTTCCCTAACATATTCCTTTCCATATCCCACTCGTCAGGCTCTGTGGGCCAAGAGTTGGGCTGTGTTTCCCTGTGTGGGTTTTTTCACCCCTCCTGTGCTCACCTTTACCTCCTGTCTGTCCCTGTAGCAAAAACCATCGCCACTGTCGCCACCCTCCCCTGACGAGGTCCCCATCAATGTCAAGCAGGCCTACAAGACCTTCGCAGCAGTGCCCCTGTCCCACCCACTGCTGGGGACACAGGTAACTGAGTGCTGGGGTGACATCAGCACAGCTGTGAGCAGGCCAGAGCTGAGAAGGGAAGGAGGTGGGGATTTGTTCCCTCCGAAGAAAGCTGCTGTAGTGGAGGGACATGTTGAGGTCCTGTGGAAGTTGGAGGATGTTGATGGTGCAGATGTTTATCCTGGCAGAGTATCCATCAGGTCCTGGAAGCTCACGGAATCTCACATCATTGTTGTTCTCCCCAGACATTTGGATACTGATGAACAACCATGCTGTTACCATGCAAAGGAAGTCTGAAATTCCAGACTCCAGGGCTAGATTAAACCTGTGCTGAAACATTTTTGAATAGATTTTGATCTCCATTGGGGCTCTTCTTATTTCTCTCCATCTAGCTGAATCCTGGAACAGTCCAGGATAGGTGAGGCCTTGGAGGTCATTGCCTCAATCCCCCATGCAAAACAGGGCAGCCTTGGATGTTAGAATTGTAGAATCCTGGAATGTCCTGAGTTGGAAGGGACACACAAGGATCATTGAGTCCAACTCAGGATGCCCCCAAGAATCCCACCATGGGCCTAAGAGCATTATTCAAACACCTCCAGAGTTGTTGAAGGTTGCTCAGGCAGATCCACTCAAGTTCTGAATTAGTTTTTGTGTGTTTGGATAAAGCCAGAGGTCATCTCCTTGCTCTTCTTTTTGTGGGTCCATTCAGTTTGTCTAATTATAAAACTTGCTTCTTTTCCATAGCTTGTTTGCAGTTTTCAGTTTGCCCCTGTGGATCCCTGGTTCACAGATAGATTTTGTGGATCAGTTTCCTCCCCCTGTAGTTCTGGTCATCCAATATCCTGTTATGCATCCCAGTAAATACAGATTTTGTTCTTTCTCATGGTATCTCTGCTCTTTTGAAGTAAATTTTGGTTGTTTTTGTCTTTGATGTAAGCAAAGTGTGAGTGAGCTCTTGCCAGCTCCTGTGAACCCCTTCCAGCTCTAGCTTACCCCCTGCTCCTGTTTTGTGCCTGTTTCCCATGCTTTTCAGTTTCTGATCTTTCAGGAGTTGTCACACCTGGTTCTGTTTAACCCTCAATTGAACATAAATCCTCATTCCTTACTAAACCTTGTTAAATCTGTGTGAATTCTGGAACAGTTTCGGAAGGCTGTGTCACCTCGTCTGGTCTTGGGGACAACATGGCTGGAGGATTACTGGGGAGTGGCTGGAAACTTTCCTTTTAGAACATGCTAGTTTTTCTCTGTTCTTAGGAGCTGTCTGGTCAGAGCAGCACAGAAAACACCAAAATGGCCTTGGAGGTGAGTTCTGGGGCTGGAAGAAAGGTGGGAGTCATGGGGGGCTGTGGATGGGAAGATGGGGTCAAAGTATGGGAGGGTTGGGGAGGAAAAGAATATGGGGCAGCTGGCAGAGTAAGGGTTGGGGTGACATGGAGGGGGTGCCCATGGCCTGTGGGCAGTGGTGTGACTGAGTGGGCAGTGGCTGGATGGGCAGTGGACAGTGGGCAGTGTGTGGCTGGGTGGGCAGTGGTGTGGCTGGGTGGGCAGTGGGCAGTGTGTGGCTGGGTGGGCAGTGGGCAGTGGCTGGGTGGGCAGTGGTGTGGCTGGGTGGGCAGTGGGCAGTGGCTGGGTGGGCAGTGGGCAGCGTGTGGCTGGGTGGGCAGTGGGCAGTGGCTGGGTGGGCAGTGGGCAGTGTGTGGCTGGGTGGGCAGTGGCTGGGTGGGCAGTGGTGTGGCTGGGTGGGCAGTGGGCAGTGGGCAGTGGTGTGGCTGGGTGGGCAGTGGGCAGTGGGCAGTGGTGTGGCTGGGTGGGCAGTGGCTGAGTGGGCAGTGGTGTGGCTGGGTGGGCAGTGGGCAGCGTGTGGCTGGGTGGGCAGTGGGCAGTGGTGTGGCTGGGTGGGCAGTGGGCAGTGTGTGGCTGGGTGGGCAGTGGGCAGTGGCTGGGTGGGCAGTGGGCAGTGGTGTGGCTGGGTGGGCAGTGGTGTGGCTGGGTGGGCAGTGAGCAGTGGGCAGTGGTGTGGCTGGGTGGGCAGTGGGCAGTGTGTGGCTGGGTGGGCAGTGGCTGGGTGGGCAGTGGGCAGTGGGCAGTGGTGTGGCTGGGTGGGCAGTGGGCAGCGTGTGGCTCTTGCAGGTGGCCGCGCACAGCCCTGGGGGACAGCACAGCCCTGAGCAAAGGTCCTTCCGTGAGAGACAGAAGTATTTTGAGATTGAGGTGAAGCAGCAGCACCTGGACAAGCCTCCCAAGCGTGTGTCCTTGGTGGGGGAGGATGACCTGAAGAAAATGAAAGAGGAGGAAGGTACGTAGGAATAAGTGCACAGAAGTTTGCCCTGTTAAGTGATTCCTTTCCCACAGAAATGCAGCACTTCCCGAAGCCCATGGGTGCTTATTGTAAGGCCTGGGAATAATTTGAAACTAAGTTAATGTTGGAAGGATTCTGTGGATGCTCAACTGATAACTTTCTCGGTTGGTGGAAGTGCTATAGTTTCAGGGTGTCCTGTATCATGGAATCACAGAATGGTTTGGGTTGGAGGGACTTTAAAGCCCACTCAATCCCACCCCTCTGCCATGGGCATGGACACCTTGCATTAGACCAGGCTGCTCCACGCCCTGTTCAGCCTGGCCTGCAACACTTCCAGGGCTGGGGCAGCCACAGCTTCTCTGGGCAGCCTGTGCCACCACCTTCCTTGGGAAGGATTCCCTCCCAAGATCCCATCTAAGCCTGCCCTCTGGCAGTGAGGAGCCATGTCCCCTTGTGCTGTCACTCCAGGCCCTCGCCCAAAGCCCCCTCCAGGTCTCTTGGAGACTCTCTGGGTACTGAAAGGCTGCAATAAATTCTCCCTACAGCCTTCTCTTCTCCAGGCTGAACAATTCAGCTCTCACAGCCTGTCTTCAGAGCAGAGGGGCTTCAGCCCTCAGAGTATTCCATTATCCCTGCTCTGGACTCTCTCTAGCAGCTCAATGCCTGCAGTTGGTAAACACTTCAGTGAATTTTTAAAGCCACTGCAGACAGTGAGTCTGTGCCAGCTGCCCAGGTGAGTGGCACCCTCACCCGGACTGGCAGCAGAGCTCTCAGACCTCTCAGTGCTCACTGTGCTGCTTTAGGTTTGCACTAGGAGGTAAATTGCTGCTCTTGTTTTTGATGTAATTTCCTCCTGCCTGAGAGTTGTTTTAAGTGATGAGGATCGATGTGAAGTTGAAAAAAGTGTTTTTATTAAACTCTCCAGACAGTCCAAATCATGCCTGGACCTGGCATTGTGCTGTCCCAGCTGTGGAACCTGGCATTTGCTATGGTTAGATTTCATGTCATTAATGGCAGCCCAATGCTCCATCCTGCCTGGATCCTCCTGTAAGGCTTCATGGCCCTTGAGAGAGTCACCAGCGCCTCCCAGTTTGGCATCATCAGCAGTGTTACTGTTGCATTCAGCTCCTGCAGCCAGATAAAATTATTAATAAAAATCTTGCCCAGAACTGGCCCCAGGCCTGAGCCCTGAAGGACACCACTGGGGACTGGTAACCCGCAGGACACCTGCCCAAAGAGCCGCCTGCTCGTGTCTCCTCCTGTCCCTGACCCTCTTGGGACTTATGTTCAGCAGCAGAACTGTTCTCAGGGCCACTGCCAGGCCTGGGGCCCAGGCCTTGGTTCCTCCAGAAGGCCAGTGGGGAGATGCAGACTCCCAGGGCTGTTCCCTCTGGGAAAAGGGCAGAAGAGACTGTACCAAATTTCCAGTTTGAGCATGAGAACACTGGGAAATCTGCTGGAAATCTGTCCATTGAGTGTCCAGGGGTGGAAGTTTGGTGGATAAGGAAGGAGGGAGTGAGGAAACGTAGCAGAGTTTGTTTCATCTGACGCATTAGTGGAAGTGTGGAGGAACAAAGGTGTTCATGGAGAGGGAATGGATTGAAACCAGCCCCGACTTGCAGCGATGAGAAGCATAAGGACTTGCCCAGAAATCCCATCCTGGGGGGTTCAGCAAATGCTTTGTGATGTCAGCTGGCTCCTGTCTCCCTTGGCAGCCCGCAAGCTGCAGCAGCAGCGAGCCCTTCTGCTGGAGGAGGAAGCTGAGGAGGATGAGGAGGTGAGGCAGGTGCCTGAGGCTGTGCAGTCCAGCGTCATCATCGAGGGCGTCGAGTACAAGGTGGAGAGGCTGAATGGAAGGAGCATCCAGGCTTCAGCAGCTCGGTAAGACAGGACCACAGGCAGCCCTGAACCACCCACATGTCACAGGCGTCCCAGGAATTCTCAGGGAAGAGGGCTGGGCAAGATTTCTTCTTCAGCATAGAAAAGGCCAAGTTTTCCAGCTCACTTTTTGCAGAGAACAGCTCCTTCCTGTGGAAGTACCTATATTCCGAGAGTATGTAGAGAGATTGATTTTTAGAGACAGTTGTTTCAAGATAATCTGAATGATAAAGTGATGCTAAAACAGGTTTGGGGTTTTTTTAAGCTTTTGTTTCGCAGCTCTCTGGGACTTGGCCTCCAGGTTACCTTGCTGTTTTTTTCCTAATTCTTGAGCATAGAACTGAGGAATGAGGACAGGATTCTCAAAGGCTCCAGATAAACTAAGAACGCACTGGAGTAAAGCTGAAGCTGTTCTTATCTGTCTTTGAAGTCTTTGGGACAGACATTCTCCTTTCCACAAACACTTTTCAGTCACAGTGGGAGAACACACCCTGGCATGTGGGATCTCATTTCTCTCTGTTCTTTCTGCCCAGTCTCAGCTGAAGAACTGCTCACATAATGATGCCCTGAGCCTTTCCTTGCCCCTCCTGTGCTGGGGAGCTCCAAGGAGGAAAGCAGTCATATGCAGCTCTTTGGTTCTCTAGGAAGTCACACTTACCCCTCCTGTTTTCATCCTGAAACACGGGATGCTGAAGAACAGGAAGGCTAGATCCATCAGATGACTTTCAGTTGCTTATTTTTTATGCTTGAATGCAGGGGAGGCAGAGGAAGAGACTGAAGTAGTGTTTCTTGAAATAATCTTTCTCATGCTGGAAGACAAACTGAAATTTAATTAAAATAAACTTGAGCAGTAAAAATTAGGGCTGAGTGTCACTATAAACTGAGCACCCCTAGCTCTCCCAGCCAGGTTCCAGCCCTCAGAGCAGCTCCATAGCCCATCTCATGGAAGAACTTGTAATAATCAAATTAATCTGTTAATGAAGATATAAAATCAGGATCAGGTGATTAGTGTTTCCAAGGTGACTCTTTCTTGGGCTCCTCTGTTTGGAATTCATTTGTGCCACATCTAACAAAGCCAAGTATGAGGTCCACGTTCCCAGGACTGAAGGGTAAGATCCAGAGGAAAAGAAAGCCCAATAAATATTTTTATTAGAAAATCTGAGAAAAAAACGTGTGTGTGTGTGTGTGTTAGTGCCTGGCTGACCTCCAGCTGCAGGAAATGAGCTCTGATATTCATGTGGACATTTAGGAGATCCCCACAGGAATTTTCACAGCAATGGTCATGGAGTGCTGTGACTTCATCCTGGAGCAGTTGTTGCTTTCTTGGGGTGGACCTGTCCCACCCTTTGCTGGGTGTGCAGCCTGTGGTGCTGCAGCTCATAGGGTTTTTTTTTCCAGGCCCTTGGAGCTCAGTGAGAACAGCAGCTCGCAGAGGAATTCCTTGGAAGAGGGGATCAAGTCTGAGCAGAGAACCAACTCCATGTCAGGGTGAGTGGGGCACCTGGGGCAGGGGCTGGATAGTTCCTTCTGTCTTAGCAACCAGGGGCAAAGGAAGGGTTTGGGGGAAAAAGGGAAACTGATCAGAACCAGCTTCATAGAATCCCAGGATGGGCTGGGCTGGCTTGGGTTGGGTTGGAGGGACCTTCAAGACCATCTGGTTTCAACCCCCTGCCCTTTGGGGGTTGCTGCAAGGACAGTCCAAGCCCCATGCAGTCAGAAACTCCCTACAAGAAACTTGCCTGTGTTCTGTCCACCCCAATCCCACGGCAGCCCGTGGAAGTGGCTCTGAGCGGGTGATTAGAGCTGCCACTCGCAGGTGGGTGAGTTGTGGTGGCCCCACAGCCTCAGTCTCACCACTTCTCTCCAGGCTGAGCCCGTCGCCGCTGGGCGCGGCGGATCCCGCGGCTCCCGTGCGCACGGCCAAGGCCGAGCGGCGGCACCAGGAGCGGCTGCGGATGCAGAGCCCGGAGCTGCTGAGCAGCCAGGAGAAGGAGCTGTCTCCAGCAGAACGCCGCGCTCTGGAGGCAGAGAAACGAGCCATGTGGAGGGCAGCACGGTGAGCCAGAGCTTCGCTGCCCCTTCTGGGCCAGAGCAGGGGAGCTCCTGAGGATCTGGGGCCTAAAGAGAATGAAACCAGGGAATAGGGGACCCCTTTAAAGGTAGATGTTGAGGGAGGTTGTGTAGGATCTGTTTGAGCAGTGCAAAGCACTGGTGACGTGGCTGAGCCTGTCCACTTCTGTCAGCACAGGGGAGGCGGGAGGGCTCCCAGATTCCCCCTGTGCCTGCACAGCCGTGGTCACGGGGAGCTCGTGATGAACAGGAACACAGCTGTGTTGTGGTGGGTGTGTTCCTTCCCTCAGCACACCATTCCCACCTTACTCATAGCCCCTGTGAAATGGTGTTACTGAAGCTGCAAGGTCACATGTCCAAAATGAAAAATGGAATTTCATATTTCCAGTGTTGCTGGGCTGGAAATCATTCTGCAGCCCAGTCACTGGCAGGATCAGGCCATTCCCAGTCTTACCCACATGAGCTATTCCATCAGCTATGAGAGAGTGACTAAAAATTGTTCTGGAAGAAAGAACTTTCTAAGTCAGAGCTTGAGACTTAAAGCTAGTCCAGACATTTACTGCATCATAGAATTCCTTCCAAAAACTAGTCAGTCTGCTCCTATTGATAGTTTTTCTTCTCCTGATATTCCTGTAGCAGACATTCAAAGAACAGTCTGAACTGTCTCTTTTGGGGTTTGGATGAGGCTTGGAGAGGAACAAGGTTTTGGATAAGACTGGAGGGAATCACTGTGAGCAATTCCAAAGTTTGTGCTTGACGTGGATGATCATGGGGCTGTTGCTCCCAGGGAGGCTCTGAGAATGGAGAACTGCAAAGCAGACCCTCAGTGAGAGCTGGACTGATGTTCTGGGGCTTTGAGCAAATTTTGTCTGAGATTGGTTTTCACAGAATCCCAGGATGGTTCGGGTGAGAGGGACCTCAAAGCCCATCCAGTCCCACCCCTGCCATGGGCAGGGACACCTTCCACTATCCCAGGCTGCTACAAGCCCTGGCCAATCTGGTCTTGGACACATCCAGAGATGAGGCAGCCACAGCTGCTCTGGGCAACCTCTGCCAGGGCCTGCCCACCCTGACAGGGAAGGATTTCTTCCCAGATGCCCTCTAACCCTGCCCTGCAGGAGTGGGAAGCCGTTCCCCTTGTGCTGTCACTCCAGGTCTTTGTCCAAAGTCTCCCCCCAGCTGTCTTGGAGCCTCTTTAGGGACTGCATTGCTCTGCCATAGCCTTCCTTATGAGGCTGGATGGAGAGACCACCAAGTTCCTTGTGCTGCAGGTGTTTGGAGAGGGCTGGAACCACATCGCTGTCTCAGGAAAAGCTGTCAGTGTGAAATAGTGCCAAAAGCAGCCATCACTGTGACACTGGGCAAGCACCACAGTGTCAGACATCCTGCACACTTCCTCTTGGTCTTCAGACCTCCTGTCAGGCCTCTTCTGGAAATCCACATCACTGTACTTGGAGAGGGGTAGTGCCCAGTCTGTCATCCCTTCCCAGTGAGACATGCAAGGGTTTCCCTCCCTCGTGCCTCCACTTCCCGGGTGCGTTCCTCACATGATGGGGAAGGCTTCCTGAGATCTGTCAGTTCTGATTCATGCCTGAACTGGAATGTATCCAAGGAATGCTGTAATAGAAGCTTTGTTTAAGACGAGTGTCAAAAGGAGAAACAGGATGTTGCCCATGCAGACTTTTGGAAGTGGAGTCCATGCAGGGACACTGCTGCTGTGTGCACCTCCAGCCTCGGGACTCTGCTCTTCCAGGAACTTGGTGTTGCCAGCAGATGAATCTGAAAAATGCTGGGAGGGAAGAGGATGCTTTTAGGTGATGTGATGATACAATTTGTTCTATCTGCCCATGGTCTTGGGCCAGCTGGGACTTGGCTGGAGTTGCTCAGGGCACAGTAAAAGTTTCACGTGACACTTTAGGAGGATTAGTGAGTGTGGAGCACCATGGGTTTGTCCACTTTGGGCAGAAGAGAGATCTCTCATCCCAGACCTTCACTCTCTTTTAAGTGTGCTTTGTCTGTGGAAAATGAAGCTAGCAAAAGAAGAGCCTTTCCAAGGAGGGAATACCTGCAAGGAGAAGCTGCCTGAGCTGTCAGATCCAGCTTTGCTGGGTTTTAGTTTGGCAGACCAGGGCTTCAGCTCCACTTTGCTTCCAATGCCGAGGCCCAGCTTTTTGTGCAGCTCCTGGAGAAGGGCCTGGCTGATGATTTGGGCAAGAATCAGTCAGTCACTGATTCAGTCAGTCACTGTGCTCCCTTTTGTAAGACTATTCCTGCTGCCACAGATCTCACAGGAGAGGATCCAGTGGTTTCAGGGTCCCTCTTTCCTAGCTCTGGAATGGGCACAGTGAGGTGATCAGGTCCTGTCTCCAGAGGCCCCTGTGCTGCAGGGGAAATTCTGCGCTGCCCCACATACAGGGCTCAGCCCCACTAACCCATGTTCTTTCCAAGTGCTGCTGGCTTTGTTCCTCCCCTTCTAATCTCCTGTCTTCTGCTTCTTTCCAGTTCTCTGCTCTGTGCTGTCACTCGTGACCCTCAGTTCGCACCCACTTGGGCTTTCCTTGTTCTCCCTGTGTCATCAGTGCTCTGCCGGGATGTGTGATTCCCCTCCTTCCCCAGCACCCCTCATGCTCTGTGGAGACACACACAGACACCCACGTTACACACGTGTTCTGGGCATTCCCAGCCTCTGGCACAGTCATGGAATCATGGAGTAGTTGGGGTGGAAGGGACCTTAGAGCTCATCTGGTTTCACCTCCTGCCACAGGCAAGGACATCTTCCACTGTCCCAGGCTGGCTCCAAGCCCTGTCCAACATGGCCTTGGACACTTCCAGAGACAGGGCAGCCACAGCTTCTCTGGGCAGCCCATGCCAGGGCCTCCCCACCCTCACAGGGAAGAATTTTTTCTCAATATTTCATCTAAGTCTGCCCTCTGGCAGTGGGAAGCCATTGCCCTTGTCCCTGCACTCCAGGCCCGTGTCCTGTGGGAAGAGGGAGGTTCAGAGGCTCTGGCGCACTGAGGGGCAGGTGCCCAGGAGCATTTTGGCAGTTTTCCTCCCTCACACACACCGGTTTAGGGACACACTCGCCCTCAGTTACACGTGTCCCACAACAAAACCTGTGTCATGTGCTTGGCCATTTTATTCCCCTTTTCCCATGGTCGAGCCGAGGTGCATGGAACACATGACCAGTGTGGGCTGAGACTGTCCCACGTGTGCCCACACCCCTCAGTCTGACTCTCACGCTCTTTAACCACCTCACAGCGTTTTCTGTGGGGCTGAAGTTGTTCCTGGTCCCTCCAAGCACATGGGGAAGGCAGCCCTGGGTGTGGAGGCTCTGAGGCTGATGTTCCTGGGTACAATCCCAGATTGCCCCCAGGGGTTCCTGCTGCCTCAGCAGTGGCCAGGGTTGGGCAGGATCAGATCTGGGACCCAGTGTAGCTACGGCTGTGTCAGACCCGTATTTCCCCATCACCCGGGTATGTTCCTTTATCTGTTTCTTTCTTTTCCTGTTCTTGTCTGCTGCAATGTTCATCACCATCATCTCTTCCTCCTCCTCCTTCTCCTCTTCCTTCTCCTGCTCCTCCTCCTCAGATCCTCAGCTCTTGAAGACAGTATTAAACAGTACGAGCAGGATCTGGCCAGGAAGCTGTACCAGTCCCGGCAGTGGGCACCTGCTCCCGGGGCCAGGTCTAGCCCAGTGCAGAGTCACGCCTCAAGAATCCCTGGGTCAGGAGGCCAATCCAGGTGTGCACAGCCCCCTCCCCACAGCTGCATGCTCCTGTCTGTGTCCCTGTGCCCCAGCTGGGGCCTCCTGGGGCAGGAGGACATGGGAGTGGTCCCTGGTGTCCATTGCCCTGAGAACCAAGGGGGGATGCTGGGGCTGTCTGATGGGGAGAAAGGAACAGACATCTCTGAGGGCTGGACCTGCTTTTTCACAGCTATTTCACAGAATCTCAGAGTGGGGTTGGAAGGTACCTTAAAGATCATCTTGTTCCACCCCTGTGCCATGGGCAGGGACACCTTCCATTAGACCAGGTTGCCCAGGCTCCCATCCAGCCTGGCCTTTCATGATCTTCTGATGGCTGAGGAGGGTTAAGGTGCAACACACTGAGCACAGAGGAGAGTAAAGCCCCCAAGGACTGATCCTGCTCGTGTGGTCCCTGCTTTTTTTGTCCCCAGCTCGGGTCACTGTCCTGTTGTGTGGCACTCTCAGACTGCCCTCAGCTTCTTAGCATGTTGATCTGTAGCTTCAGGCTCTGTGTGTTTGACACATGTGCTCACATGTGTGGTTTGGGATGGCAGCCAGCCCAGCTGTCCTCCTGCCTGCCTCGGGGACCCCTGGGGCCTTTGTTCCACCCGTCTGTTTTCAGCCCTGCTGCACGCAGATGGCACCTGTCCCCTCAGCCACAGGGCGGTCACTGATGGCTTCTTCTCTCCACCCCATTCCTGAGGCAGGATGAAATCACTGGAACAGGATGCTCTTAAAGCCCAAATGGTTATTGCCAAGTCCAAGGAGGGGAAGAAACGCAGCACGCTGGAGCAGCTGGCAGAGTCACCATCACCCGCTCCGACACCGTCTCCAACGCCGCTGGAAGGTATTGATCAGCTGCTGCTGCCTCCGGGGGAAACAGGCAGTGCTCCTGGAGCTTAGCCTGCTCAGAAGCAGAGCTGTGAGAAGCAATTCCCTCCTTCAACCTGGTTGGAAGGTCCTGGGGGCCATGTTGCATCTCTCAGCACTGCCACGCTGGGCTTCACCTCACTGTGGGAACACAAAGATCCCAGCCCGAGGTGTGTCATTGCAGTGACCGACTGGCTGTGGTAGAGCTGCAGTTTGAGAATTCTCAGACAGTTTTACTTTATTTGGTGTCTGTTCGTCACTGACACCTGTCCCTTGTGGTATTGCTCTACTCCTGGAAGTCATTCATCACCTTCTTCGAGTGCCTTCCTTTGGGATGTGCCTCTCTCCAGCTGTAGAACATGTGATAGCACCTGAGGTACAGGTTCTGTTCCAGGAACCAGGGTGGAAACACAACCAGCATCCTGACTTTCTGAAAAAGCAGCAAAGAGGTGTTTGTTGGGAGCACAGAAGGCAGGGTCTGCCCTCAGTGTGGTGTCAGCACACTGAAATGCTGCTGAGGAAGGAGGTGGCATGGGGAGGTGAATGTCACACAGCCAGCCTGTCACTAACTGTGCTCTTCTGTCACCTCTTGCAGATTGCAGCCCCAGGAACGTCACTTCCCCGGGAAGGCTGGTATGATACTCTCCTGCTTGCTTTATTTACCTTTCCTGGTTACTTGGCTGTGCCTGGGAGCTGTGGGTCCCCACTTAATCCTTGAGCCAGACCTGGCTGCGCGGTGCAGGGAATGGTGAGGGGGTCAGTGGATGGAACATGGCCAAACTCCTGGCTAGAGGGACCCCCTTTATTGCAGCTCCCATGTGACATCTGCTTTCTGTTTCCCTGTTTTATTCTGTCATCCTTCCCATGGTTCTTCACCTCCTTGTTCAGAAAGTTTCCCACCATGGTCAGAAAGCCTTTCCCCATGCTCAGAGGGCCTTTCCCCAGGTTCAGAAAGCTATTGCCTGGGTTCAGAAGGCCTTTCGCTTCACTTCAGGGACTTTGGCCCCATGTTTCCTAAACATCACAAATCAGACCTTCTGCTGCAATCAGCATTTTCCTTTTCCTAACCCTGAGTAAATGCCATGGGACATTGTTGTACAGAAGAGTAAGAACTGGTGAGACAAACCAGGGAAAGCAGGTGGAGAACAGCTGCCTAGAGGGATCCTTGTCCTACTGGGTCACACCATAATGCAGCTCTGGATCAAAATTCTGACTCTGCTCCAGCTATCAGAAATCTTGTCATGAATTTCCCCCCCAAAAATAGGTTTCCTACTTGACTTGATGTGCATGTACCACATGATGTTTCTTCTGACTCAAAACCCCTGTCCTGACACCAGAAGAGCTCCAAAGTCAGTGTCCCAGGATGTCCCAGGCTCTATCCAGGCACTCCTGCCTCTCCCTGAGGATGTCCCTCTGCTGCTGTGATCTCTGCTTAGATTGCTCAGCTTGCTGCTGCTTCTCCATCTGTTTCTCTCCCCTCACTCTCTCTTTTCTGTTTCTTCCCTTCTGCTGTCCCTTCTAGTCAATGTCTGAAAAGAAGTTTGACTACCGGGAATTTGCTGCCATTCCTTCCTCCAAACCAGTTTACGAAATCCAGGTATAAACTGCATGCTGAGCCACCTTTAGATAGGTCAGGACTTGCTTTGGTGGAAGAGCTGAGGCTGAGAGGTTTGGGGAACTCCTCTGCAGAGGCCTTGCCTATGTAGGGGCAGTCACACCAGTCTTGCTGAAAATTGAGGCCTTATTGGAGGATTCAGCCAAGTGGAACTGAGAAAAAGTTGGTCCAGATGGTTTTAAAATGAATGACAAAAGCTTTGCAGATATAAAACATCTGCATCTTCAACAAAATGGCTCCTGAAATATTTTAAAGTGAAAGATGAGCACTAAAAGGGATGAAAAGTTATAGGAATCATTATAGAAATGATGGCTGGCAAATGCCAAATTGGAGCAGATGTGAACTTCCAGCTGGGATGTGTCTGGTTCCTGCCCGAGGAGCAGCTGGGGTCCCTGTTCTCAAGCTGTAGTTCTGCTGTCAGTGAGCTGTGGAGTAAACAGCTGGTTCTGAGAGTGACTGCCATGCTGAGGTGTTTCTCCTTCCTAAAATGGCTGATTTTAAGCTGCTTTGTCATGGAATGCCTGCCCTGGAGGTGATCCTGACCCCCGGCCCCTGCTCTGGGGGCCACTGGAACCAATCTTCTAGGGCTGGGAGCTGTAACTGCCTGGGTCAGTCAGTCACTGGTGGCATTTGTGACAGTTGAATTCAGCTGGTACTCTGTGTCTAAATGGTTTTAGGTGGGTTTTTTTTTAGCTTTTTATACAGACCATGAAGCAGATACCTGTGCGTGGAGAGCCAGCAAGCACTGCCACGCTGGGCTTCACCTCACTGTGGGAACACAAAGATCCCAGCCCGAGGTGTGTCATTGCAGTGACCGACTGGCTGTGGTAGAGCTGCAGCTTGAGAATTCTCAGACAGTTTTACTTTATTTGGTGTCTGTTCGTCACTGACACCTGTCCCTTGTGGTATTGCTCTACTCCTGGAAGTCATTCATCACCTTCTTCGAGTGCCTTCCTTTGGGATGTGCCTCTCTCCAGGTTCTGTTCCAGGTGCACTGAGGGACAGGGCTTGAGCCCTGTGGCAGCTCCAGACCACCCAAATTTCTCCAGGGGCAGCACTGGCTCTTCATGCAGCTGAAAAGGTGCCTCCAAAGGAGGCTGCACCTCCAAATCCTGTGGGCCTCTTAGTGGTGCAATAGTTCATAGAATCCTGGGATGGTTTGGGTGAGAGGGACCTTAAAGTTTATCTCATTTCACCCCCTGCCATGAGCAGGGACACCTTCCACTATTCCAGGGTACTCCAAGCTCCATCCAACCTGGCCTTGAGCACATCCAGGCATGGGGCCACAGCTGCTCTGGGAAACCTGTGCCAGGACCTCACCACTCATAGGGGAAGATTTCTCTCTCATATCTAACATAAATCTCTCTTTCAGCTTAAAGTCTTTTTCTTCACTCTACACTTCCTGCCTTTTGTATTACTTCCTCTCCTTCCTACACACAGGCCAGGCAGTGGATGCTTGGCTCAGGCTTGAGGGATTCGTGCTGGAGTCTCTGTGGCCGTGTCCACTCTGTGGCAGTGCCAATGCCTGTGAGGGCAGCAGGTTCTCTGTAGGGTGCAGGAAGGTGGAGGTGGGGAATTACTGGGCACAGGTGTTGCAGGTGTGAATGATCACATTTGCTGTTCTCTTCCAGTCCCCTGATGCAGCTGATGACCTCAGATACGTCGATGACCGGAATAACTCAGGTAAGCCCAGGCCAAAGGAGTCGTGGCTGCACTACTCACTCCCTGCTGTGCTTCTAGAGGGTTCTCCTCGGCTTGTGGAACCACCCTGAGGACTTTACCTTCTGTTGCTTGAAGCAATGTTATGTTTTGTCTGTTCTAGAATGAAAACTCCACGCTCACCACGTTCATTTTGGGTAGGATATTTGCATTGTGCTTCAGTGATGGCTAACTTTTCCAGTGTGGTGTGTTACAAGCATGCCTGGTTTTCTCCAGTTTGGTGTCCTGGGGTAGAGTGGTGGTAGGATGTGGCAGGGAAGTTTTGGCATCTCTCAGCTGTTGCAGGTGCATGATGTCCATCATTCAGGGGCTGTCTTGTGCCCCTTTTGCTGGAACAGGGAATCGTGCAGGTAAAGTCATCCTGCTGCAGCCTTGGAGCAGTTGGCGCTCCAGTACCCAGATGGCTCCGAGTTACACTCATGGATCTGTGGGCATGGCCATCTCAATCAGCAGGAATTAAAGGTCTGCAGCTGGATCTCCAGGCTGTCCAGCTGGGGTGTGTCTGCCTGTCCCCAGCTGTAACAGACAGGTGAGACTCCCACCCAGTTGGTTCCAGTGGTGATAGCAGCTCCGTGGAGCTGGGCAGAGCCTGCGTGCTCTGTAGAAGCACTCCTCTTGCCTCTAACAGTTGGTGCTGGTTTGCTTCTACCCATTTTGCATGTTTCACTCCTTTATTTGAAAAAAAACAAACAAAAAACCCAACAGTTCCTTTAAATCTTGACAAATTCCTCTAAGTACAGGCTGCATCCCAAACAGCTGACCCATGGCTGAGCTGTTTCCAGAAGGAGGTTCTGCTGTAGGACTCAATAAAAACTTACTTTCCTGGGAGCAGTATCTGTTCTTCATCCCTCAGGGTCATCCTCTAAGCTCTGGGTTATTCTCTTGGTGTTGTTTGTTCAGCCAGTGCAGGGTACTGAGAGGTCAGGGAAGGTCTGGGAAGTACCAGCTGCTGCTTAGGGCATTAGGACCTCACTGTTGCCTGTCACTGCTCTGTTGGGCCCTCAAATGGGATGAAAGCCAGAAAGAAAAGAGTGTGGTGCTCATCAAGAGACCCAGCCCTTAGTCCTTAAGCAATGCTTAAATCGCCTGTGATGTGTGTGAGGCACAGGAAAAAGAAGCAGGTTTTCCCACATCATCTGGAAAGGATGGCAGGTGAGGATGCCAGTAAGCTCTCTTGGCATGGGACCAAGCTCTCCTGGCTTTTTAGAGCCCCCCATCCCATCTCATTCTCCCAGGCAGTGCAGCATTCCAGCCAACATCATCAGAATTGTCCTGGATCATGTAATTATGGCTTTTTGACACAGCAATTCTTAAACTTTGTGCTAGCAAACCATTGTATCAGGAACTCTGAGAAAATCCAACTGCAGGAAAGTGGTGGCATCTCACTCCTCCCAGCACACCCTTGTCCTCTTGTCCATGCAGAAACAGTTCCTTCCGTTCTTTGGTCTGACTTTATGGTCATTGTCTCTTAAATGTTTCTAAAACCTTTATTCCAAGGTTTCCATGAGGCCGGGGAGTTACTGAAGTGCAGAGCAGCCTTTTTAGAGTGGAACCAAGCAGTGTGCTCCTGTTCTGGCATAACTTTTCCAGATCACCTGGAGACTTTTGGTTCCAAATCCTGTAGCCCTCAGGTTCCAGAAATTCCCTTGATGTCTGTGTGTTGCTCCTGTTACTGGAAACCTGCTTGTGGGGTGTGAGAGGCTGCCCACCTGGGCTGTCTGTTGTTTGCAGCAGCTTCCACAGGAACGCTGCCTCCTCATCCTGCACCTGCTGTTGGATAATGAACTTTGCAGCTCTTACACTCAGAGGAACCAAATGTGTTCTCTCTGCTCTCTTGTGGCTTTAATTTATTCCTGTCCAGCCCTTTTAGCCACATCACTACTACTACTACTACTAAGATGAAAGACTTTCATCCATCATTCTCTTCTCCAGACTTGAATTTCCCAAGTTGTTTTCCTCCAAAATGCCAACATTTCACAAAACTAGAATCTCGATTCATACCAGTGGCAATGCCTGTGCTTTCCTCCATTATTTCCTGTTTTCTCTCAGGATGGGAAACATGTAGGTGAGGCCTTTACTGGTTCAGGATACACCAGGATCCTGTTTGGTTGGAAATTGGTTTTTAGGGTAAGACCATAAGAAACAGGGAAAATGAGCTTGTATAGATGAATATTCTCAATTTTCTGGGCTCACCTATTGTGTAGGCACGTCTTGAACTAGGTGTTGTGTTTTCATCAGCAATGGAATGAGCCTGTGTAGAGCTCCAGATATTTTTTAACCTTTCATGGAGTGTTGTGATATCAAGTTCCACAATGAGGCATTTTATTTACTTTAATTGTTTCTTGATAACTCCCTTGCATCTTCTGGGATGCAGTGAGTGACTGTGTCTCGCTTTCTCTGTCTGTTCCAGTCACATCAGCCAACAGAGCAGCAATTCCCTTCTTTCCAGGCTAGCAAATCCTGGTTCCTCTTTGTGGGAATAATTCCCACACTCATCCAGACTTTTTTTATTTCATCGGTGTAAGGTAGAAGGGGGGACCAGGACAGCCTGCAGTTTCTGCTGGAGGAGAGGACGTTCTGAATTGTGTTCTCCCATCTTTTCCAATACCTAAACTTCATTTCAAAGTGAAATGGCATTGCTGGGAAGTTGCCAGTTGTCCTGGTTTAGGGCAAATTTGGGAGAAAACCTCCAATGCCCCCCCCCCCCCCGGGAAGCAAACCCACGTGGCCCCTTTCTCCCACCCCCCAAGCGGTTCGGGAAGAGATTTCTCTGAGAGAAGTGGAAAAAACCTGTTTATTTCACAGGCACAGCACTACCCAGCACAAAATGAATGATATCAAATTGCAAAACCTCTCGCCCTTCAGAAGAGATGACAAACTTCAGAGGGTCTCTTTCCTGTGGGTGTTCGCTCTGTTATCAATCCCTCTGGCGCTGGAAAATGCCGCTGCCCAGGCTGGGCTCCCGGTAGTCCACGGGTGCAAGCTCCCGGTGCTCCCCCGAGTTCCCAGTTCAGAGCAGGTTCGATTCGTTTCAGAAAAGGGAAAGAAAACAGTCCAGGAAGAGCTCTCTGCTCCGGCTAGTTGGAAAGCCAAGGCGATCTGAGTCTTGTTGTCTGTCTGTGCTGTAGTCAAAACTCCCGATGCGGGGGGGGGAGCAAGTCCAGTCTCTGATAACAGACTCAGTGCTTCTTTTCCACTCACTTTTACTCTTAGATGGAATTTTAAGAATACAAAACCTGTGTCTGGGTTAGGTGGAGGAATGGGGATACAATTTAACATCATAATCAACCCAGGACACCAGTATATACAGAAATATCTGCTGATGCCTATAGAACCATCATCTCATTCAAGGACGGGGCATTTCTTTTAGGCAATCAGGATTCTAGTCCTCTTATTGAACTTAAATGTCATCCAGTAGTGTAAAAATTAATTTACTGAGTCAGCACAAGGTTCTGGCCAATCTGGGGTGTGATGGGAGCCACTGAGAGTGCCAGAAAAGGCCACAAAAGAAGAAATGCCCAAAGTAGTTCCTTCTAGAATTGCTGCAGGCTGCAGCCATCAGGGGATTTGCACTTTCTAAGCAAGAGGTTTTGGTTTTAGAGTTCTCTCTTGAATCTATTCACATCTGCAGTAAATTGCCCCTTCCATGTAATTTTACCTCTCAACCGTATGGATCATGATGCACTTTGTTATGATTGAGCTTCATTTGACTCAGACACAGCTTGTTGGCATCAGTAGTCTCTCCTGATACAGCCTTCATCACTCCTCCTCCTCAATTGCAAGATACTGACCCAGGTACGAGTCCTGCCTGCTGGGTCCTGTGGCAGCACCTTCCTGCCCTTTTCCTGTGGTGTGACTATTTATTTGCCCACCAAAGCTGCCCCACTTGTTTTCAGTAGAGCTTTTCCCAGGGTATAATCCAGATATTTTTAAAGCTTAGTGTGCTGTGTGGGAGTCACTAAACCTGCATGTTTGGGGGCTCCTTTGGCCTAAGAGGGTCTAAAAGGACTGACTTCTCTCTGAGCCATGGGATTTCCTCCCCCACCCACCCAGGCTGGATTTTTATCTTCATGTGCTCATGTGTTGCTTTTATAGCTGTGTGCCTTGTCTGAGAATCAGTCACCTGCTTCAAACCCCAGCGTTCTCTGGAGGGGTTGCACAGGCTAGGAGGGCTGGGAGTGTTCAGCCTTCAGAAGAGAAGGCTCTGGAGAGCCTAAAGCGGCTCCAAGAGAGCTGGAGAGGGACTTTTTATATGGGCCTGGAGTGACAGGACAAGAGGGAATGGTTTCCCACTGCCAGAGACCTGTGCCTGGAGCAGAGGGTGGGACACTGGGCACAGCTCAGCAGACTGAGTGAGCCTTGGCTGACAGATCATCAAAGATTTCTCTATTTGAGGTTCTCTGCTGCATCCAAAGGCTTTAGAGAGCTTTCCCAGGAGCCCATTTGTGCTTGAAGCTTATGGATTGCCTGTGCTCTCCTGGGTTGTCCTTCCAACAGATACTGGGGTGGTTGAATTCCCCACCCCGAGGACCAAGGTTAATGTGAGGCTGCTCCCATCTGTCTCTGAGGGGAGATCTCATCCCCTCAGTCTTCCTGGTCAGGAATGTCACCTGTCCCTGTAGTCCTGATCTGTGAGCTCTGCTCAGCTCCCAAAGCCTCTCAGGTGCAGCTCCCTGCATCCAGCTGAGCACTGACACACAGGGTGAGCCTCACCTCATTGCCCCTGTCGTTCTCTAAGGGTCTAGATCCTCCCGTTCCAGCACTTCAGGCACAGGAGCTGTCCCACTAAGTCTCTGTGGTGCCCTTAAGTTTAAAGCCCTCCTGACCAGCTGGGCCAGTCTGTGACCAAAAATGCTCCTCCCCCTCCCTGATAGAGGGACCCCCCAGCCCCCCACAGGACTGAGTCAGGGTGGATCCATGGTCTGGAGAGCAGCATTTCAGGACACTTGATTTTTCATATAGCTTGGCACTTCCAGTCATGTTCAGTGAATGATGGGTGTTACAGGCAGGTGTCTTCTTACACATGGTACTTCCTTCCCAGGATCCACAGTGGTCACTACGTGAGCTACAGGTCACCAGGAAGTTCTGGGCATGGAGTTACTGTGAGTGACTGAGACCAGTGCTGTCCCAATTCTAGTACCTGGGGATACCCTGGAACACTCCCTGAAGGTGTTCAAGGCCAGGTTGGACTGGGCTTGGAGCAACCTGATCTAGTGAAAGGTGTCCCTGCCTGTGGCAGGGGGTGGAATGAGATGGCCTTTAAGGTTCTCACACAAACCATTCTGTAATCCTATGATAGCTGTAACATCTGCATGAACTGTGCCAGCTGTGTGCTGCCAGAATCACAGAATGGTTTGGTTAGGAAGGGATTTTACAGATCACCCAGTCCCACCCCCTGTCTTGAGCAGGGACACCTTCCATTAGACCGGGTTCCTGCAAGCCACAGCTTCTCTGGGCAGCCTAGAGCCTCACCACCTTCATAGGAAAGGATTTCTTCTCGGTATCTTACCTAACTTAACCCAGTGCTTTGTCTTCAGATCTAAACATCTCTTGTTGTTGCAGTTCCCCGGGAGCAGGATGGGCAGCCAGAGGAAGAGGACACATTGGGAACACGGGATCCATCAGCACCAGCTCCCTCAGCCCTGGAGGACATGGCCCTGTACAGCAACAAGCGGAAGCTCCGGCACAGCCGGCGCAGTTTGGAGACCGCTGTCCCCACATAGGTGACCCGACACACCTGGGCAATGGACTGACCTGGCACAGCCCTTCTGAGCTTCCTGTGCTCCAGGGACAGCACCAGGCTGCCACCCTGCCTACAGACTCTGGATGGAACCTGGGCTTCCCGGGAGCTCTGTGGCCAACTGACTCCTCTGAGGCTGTGAATCGCCCTCGTTTCTCATCCTGCAGTCTACTGGGGCACATCCCAAAACTGGGACAACACTGGACTGACTGCTGGCAGATGGAGAGGAAGGGTGGCCAGGACAGTGGGCAGCTTGTTAGCCTGTAAATATTGTGTGTGGGGAAGGGTAGGACAGGGAGAATGTAGGAGTGTGAAAGTGTGTTGGGCTCCAGCAGTTACTGCCTCAACTTGGGTTTTGTAGTGGTTAAAAGGAGCTTCTCCTCTGGTGGGAATCAGGAGAAAGGTCCAACCTGCCTTTACTCCTATTTAGTTTCCAGTCTTTTGCCAAAAAGCATCTCCTCCCACCTCCTGCACTGTGTCACCTCACTTCCCTTTGGGAGTGTTTGGGAATGGGAAGCTTGGAGGCAAAACTAAGGAAAAAAAAGAAAAAAAACCCACCAGAATTCCAGCAAAGTGCCTCCCTCTGCCACTGACACTCTGTGCTTAAGGAAAACAGAGCCAGCTCTCCACCACCTGCCTCTGTCTTGGTGGGACCGTGCTCCTGCCGGGGCTTTGCACTGTCCTGGGGACAGGTCCCTCCCTGCTCGGTCACGCCCCTTTGTCACACACGTGTGAGCCACTCCACGAGCGCACAAGTGGAGGAGTCTGTCTCCTGTAGCACTGGGGCTGAACTGGTCAACTGGGGCAGGACTGGGATGGAGCCAGCAGCCTTAGCAGGGGTGTAGGGGGTGTGTGACAGCAGCGGGGAGCAGGACAGTTGGGGTAGGAGACGGTGGCAGAGGTGGGAGGTGTGACAGCAGGTACCTTAGTGGGTAGAGTTCAGGAACTGGGGATGGGTAGAACGTGGCGTTGCTCGGGTCAGGTTGGGAGTTACAGGATCTTCGACTTGGGAGACACTGGTGGGGAGTCCACGGTGTCCACGCTGGCTGGAGGCTGGAGTGGGATGTCACGGGGTGCTGGTGTGGGCTGGCAGGGAGCACCAGGAGCACCACAGAGCAGGATGGGGCTGGCCTGTGCCTTGCAATAACTACACAGTTCCACTTTGCCAGCTCATTGGCTTCAGGCCCCTTTCCATGGAAGACGGGGAAAATGCACGTTTGGCCACGCAAGAGGGAAAAAGGAAAATGAGAAATGAGTGGGGGTGTGAGTCCTGGTTTCCACATGTGGAACAAGGGCTGTGAGCAGATTCTGTATCATCGGAGCTCTGCAGATGTGGAGGTCGCAGCTGCTGCTCCTGACTCTGCCATCAGCTTCTGCTGCCACTAGTGAGGGGAAACAACCCTTTTCTTTTTGGTTTTTTTCACTGCCTCTAACCGTGAGGAAGGTTCAATCTCAGCACAATCCCGTTCCTTGTCCGTTGGTGCTCTCTGACTCCCCAGTAAGACCAGGGTTGGACCTTGAGCCTCACAGTGGCTGGGCAGTGACAGGCACATCTGCTTGTGCATTTGCTGAAGGAAAGAGCTGGATGCAGTTTTTTGGGTGCAGTTTTTCAGTTGAGCATCTCCTTTCATGCCAAAATCCAGCAGATCATTTTAACTGACTCGGTATGTTTTGATTTTACAAACTTGTGAAGGAGGAACTGATAATCTCACACTGCAGCTGCAGCTGCTTCCATCATCAGCAATTTGAGCTTTTCCTTTTTAAATCTAATTTTAGCATTTGCTTTTTAACAACAGCAGTTTTGGAAACAATCCTGGCTGGGTTTTGGTGACTAACTTGTGATTCTTCTCTCCTTTTCCTGTGCGGTACCTGGTGCCAGGCTCTGGATTCTCTCCCGTTCTCTCCCAAGAGACTCAGAGGGAAAATTAGCGCATCAAGACTGTAACTAGTGAAATTTGTACAACCAAAGAAATCTATTTTGTGGTTCAAGGATAATAAAGTTTACTTTACATTTTAGAGCCTTTAGTGACAGTGATTTGCCCTGTGTGAAATCTTCAGTTTCAACACTTTGGTGGTGGTTGTTACTCACTGCATAATCCAGCAATGATGGTCCTAGTGTTCCTGCTTTTAGGAGCAGGAATTACTGCCAGCTGTGAGAATACCAATATTCAGGGATGAGGAAAAAAAAAAAAGTAATATGAAACACAGTGATACCAGCAAGATCTTCAGTCTCTTGGCTGTCCTTACTTGGCTGTGTTTAAAAAACAAAACCAACAAACAAACCCACAAACAAACAAACAAAACAAACAAAACAACAACAGCAGTATTTTGTTTACATTATTAAAGTTTTTAAAAATAGTTTGACTGGTAAAAACCAGCCCCATTTCCTGTAGCTCAGTCAGGTTTTCCTGAGTCTGGTTCAATGGATGGGCACCATGCTGTGCCACCTCAGAGAAAGAGGAGCAGGCTCAAGATTTGCTTTTCCCAGAGCCAGGGTAGTGCCAGACCTCAGCCTCCTTCTTCCACCTGTGTGACAGGACAGGTACAGCTGGAAAAGGGGCCTTGGCTATGCCATGTCCTACCTCAGGACCAGCCTTGTCCTTGGTCAACATGAGGGTTCAGGAGTCTGAACTGCAAGCCTCACAGTAGACTGTACTGTGCTCTGTACACTGGTCCTTTGCTCCATTTAATATGGCTATTCTCTCCTCACTTCGTTTCCTTGGGACAGGTTTACTACCAGGTTTCTCTCTTAGTGTGTGTAATTTGCCTACCACAACTGAACCCTGATCAGGTAATGGGAAGTAGCTACACCTTCAGACAGAAGTAAACACAGAAACATCATGAGTGGAAATTGTTTGTTTAGGAAGTATTCATGTAGGGTTGGAACTAGATGGTCTTTAACTTCCAACCCAAACCATGCTATGAATATATGATTTTTATATAAATAGGAACAGAAATAACCCAGCTCAGTATATAGAGAGAATGCAAAGATCTCCAGGGTTGCACTGGCAAAGACCAGAGCACGGCTGGCTGGGTTGGAAGGTTTGCAAGAAACACTCCTGCAGCTGACTGCCTTGTGTAGCAGCAGCAATTCACAGACAGGCTCGGGGAGATGGAGGGGTAGGAAATGTCATATCTGGGCAAAACTCAGTGTGTGAACCTGCACAGCCTGCCCCTCTGATCCTGCTAAATGCAAGTTTTCTTGTTTTCAGGAGTCAATCCTGTCTGGTATTGGTACGTAAGGTGAGGGATGGTGTTCCTTTCCCCGCATTTCCCTCAATAAATAACAGCAGGCAGGTGCCTGGAATAATTGTAGGATTCTCTTCAGAGACTGTCTGCCAACAGAGAGGAGGGGCTGTCATGGAAGCTGCAAACCACAACAAATTTACCTGTTTCTTATCTCTGAGAAACCTGTCCCTTGGAACACCTGGGATGACGGGAGGCTGGAGAATGTTGGTTTCTAGCCTTGCCCACTGACCACCAGCTGCTTTTGGAGACAGATTGCTGGAGGAGATGAAAATGTGGTTGTAACTCAGTCCTATTTTTGCTGCTGCTACACGTAGTTTTTATTGATTCTGTCAACAAGGAGCATCAAAAGACCCCAAAGCCAGAGCATTGCAGGAGCTCCCATGCCACAGGTACCACTGCCACCACCAGAGAAATTTGCTTTGCTCATCTTTGGGCCTTGGGCAAAGCCACCTCACTGGCTTCAGGTCCTTATCCTTGTCCTGGTGCATCACATCTCCATGTGCATTAGCCGTGCTGGCGGAGGAGCTGGGCACAGCTGCATCTCCCGCCCAGGGCTGGGCGGGCACCGGCCGTGTCTGACACCGGCCGGGCCTGGCTGTGCAGGGACAGGCGGCACCGCCGGGAGCGGGACCGGGACGGGAGCGGGACCCAGAGCGGCGGCACCGCCGGGAGCGGGACCGGGACGGGAGCGGGACCCAGAGCGGCGGCACCGCCGGGAGCGGGACCGGGACGGGAGCGGGACCCAGAGCGGCGGCACGGCCGGGACCGGGACCGGGACGGGAGCGGGACCCAGAGCGGCGGCACCGCCGGGACCGGGACCGGGACGGGAGCGGGACCCAGAGCGGCGGCACCGCCGGGAGCGGGACCGGGCCGGGAGCGGGACCCAGAGCGGCGGCACCGCCGGGAGCGGGACCGGGCCGGGAGCAGGACCCAGAGCGGCGGCACCGCCGGGAGCGGGACCGGGACGGGAGTGGGACCCAGAGCGGCGGCACCGCCGGGAGCGGGACCGGGCCGGGAGCGGGACCCAGAGCGGCGGCACCGCCGGGAGCGGGACCGGGCCGGGAGCGGGACCCAGAGCGGCGGGACCGGGACGGGAGCGGGACCCAGAGCGGCGGGCGCGCGACCCTGTCAGGTGACACAGTCACGTGACGCTGAGTGCTGATGCTACCCGGCGCCGCGGCCGTGACGCGGAAGTGACGCAGCGGTGACGCGAAAGTGACGCGCCTGTGACGCGGAAGTGACGCGGCAGTGACGCGGTGGTGAGAGGCCCAGCCGGGCCCGGGCCGAGCCGAGGGGGGCGAGCGGAGCCCGTGTGAAGATCCTGGAGCGGGCGGATTGAAACTGCTCCGGGAGCGGCTCAGGGCCCGTGCTGTGCACCGCCGATCAACAGGTGCAGTTCTCTGCCTTCAGCAACCATTTACCTGCAGTTGTGGTGAATCCTTTAGTAACGTGAAACCAACATTCTAAATCAGGACCCGCTGTGCAGTGAGGCCGTTTCTTTTCAGGGAGGACACAGGAGACACGCAGTCCACCTGACTGCAAAATCTTGTTTGCCTTCTCTACGCGCTACAGCACTAGTTTGTGTGAATGACGGAATCACAGAATAAGCTGAGTTGGAAGGTACCCACAAGGGATCCACAAGGATCATCGCGTCCAGCTGCTGCCGCTGCACAGGGCCATCCCAAGACTCACAGCATGTGCTAGAGTGTTGTCCAAACACCTGCTGAACTCTTGTCAGGCTTGGTGCTGTGACCACTGCTCTGAGGAGCTCATTCCAGTCCCCAACCACCCTCTGGATGAAGAACCTTTTTCTAAACTTTTTTCCAGCCTAACCTTCCCTGACACAATTTCAGGCCATTCCCTTGGATCCTGTCACTGGTGACCACAGAGAAGAGATCAGTGTCTGCACCTCATCCCCTCATAAAGAAGTTTTAGACGAGTCTGGACTAGAAATTAAAATGTGTATCACATGACCGTTGAAGACAGAGGCTCTGCCAGTGCAGGGATGAGCTCTCACCCTGACTATCCTTGTTCCTGTGGGGGAACATTATCTAGCCCAGCCAAGCAGGTCCAGATTTTCTCTTAATCAGGTCATGCTGGGTGTTCTGAATCCCCCCGGTCTGCATGGGGGACCCTCCAGTGTGGTCAGAGGTTAAGGCCAGGTTACCTGATCTCACGGACCTTCCTTAGGTCAAGAACCCTTCTTGGGTTTTCCGCCAGAAGGAAAGGATGGCCATCAGGGCTGAACACTGATAAACAAAAAACCAGCAAACCCTTACAACAACTTCATCCCCTGCTTCCTAAACAGTGCTGTTGTATAAATATAACACTCTTTCTTCACAGATTATTCCCCATCAGCCCCATTAATTGAAGGCAGTTTTCTTTAAAAAAGCAAACAACTTCTACCAGTGAAACTCTGCAAGATCACATTCCTGTTCCAACTCCCAGACTTCCAATCAGACATCAGTTCTGTTTGTTAGAATAATGTGGTTTGTAAATATTGTAAAGTTTTTTACAGTAAAAAGTCACTGTGAAGAACAAGAGGAGGATGACTTGTGCAACCACTGAAGAGACTTTTCCAATTCTGTCAGCACAGCAGTGGGTGGGAATTGGATTAGGGACCTGTGAGTCGAGTGACCAAGTCTGCAGTCACTGCAGAAAAAATCAGCTCAGTGCTCAGTGCCAGTCAGTGCCTGGGACTCCTTGAAACAGCTGGCATAAAAGCAGGCAGATGATGTTAAAACAGCAGAGAGATAAAGGGTGAAAGCAAAGCTGCCCAGATAATCTGATATGTACAAATGCAGAGCCTGAACATATCAAACCCAGAGTGGCAGCTGGGATGAGCCACCATTGTGGAGTCAAGGAGAAGATTCAGCACTTTCTCCATTATCAAAGAACCCATGGATCTGCACTGCTAAAGAAGTGCCTCTGGAATGAGCTCCTGTTCTCCAGATTACCTTGTCTCTGCCTGTGGTACCTGTGGGTAATGTGTCTGTTCCTTGCATTCTGTCAGCAGTTACAGTGGGTCACCTGCTCCGTGGTGGATGGAGCCAGGGACTGAGTATGGTAATCACAGACTCATGGAATGTTTTGGGTGGGAAGGGACCTCAAAGCCCATCCAGTCCCACTCCTGCCATGGGCAGGGACACCTTCCACTATCCCAGGCTGCTACAAGCCCTGTCCAACCTGGCCTTGGACACATCCAAGGATGGGGCAGCCACAGCTGCTCTGGGCAACCTCTGCCAGGGCCTGCCCACCCTCACAGGGTATCCCATCTAAACCTGTCAGAATCCAAGCTCCCATCGGGTCAGATTTCCATTATTTCAGTTTTAAAATAATGGAATCACAGAATCATTTCAGTCACAATAGACCTGTAAGAGCATCACGCCCAGCCACCAGCCCAGCACCACCACCATGTTCACCACTAAACCATGTGCTTGAGTGCCATATCCCCGTGTGTTTTGAATTCCCTGGCACTTGAGGATGAAAATTTTGCAGTCCCCCTCCTGGTAAGTGCTGAGACCCCTTGCAGTGCTCCTGTTCAAGCTGTTGCCAAAACTGAGGGCTAGAACAGTACCCCAGCATGTGACAGGTCCAACACGCATGCTGTGTTGGTTCCTGGGGAGAACTGTGTCCACCCACTCACGGTGTTCTCCCTGCTGCTGCCCACCCACTCAGGGTGCTCACTGCCCTGCTCTGCTGGCTTCGAGAGCTGCAGTCCCAGCAGAAGCAGCTACCACAATCTGAAATTAGGTCTCACACTCATTGCACATGCTTTGTTTTACCCCGTGTCATTAATCTAGACATCATCAATCTGGGACACGAGTGTCCTTTGTTTGCAGGCCATTGGCAGAGGGAGCCTAGTAAGACACTGGTGACAAACAGTAATTACCCAGTTCACTGCACTAATCCAGTGTAACAATGCAAACACATTGTAATTCATGAAAACCAAACAAACACCACTTACACACGTACATTGCATTTACAGTGAAAGAAGATTCTCTAAAATAACCAATATCATCTTGGAAATAAAATAAGAAAATAAACACAAACAACATTCAGAATAGAAAATCAGCAAAACTTTATTACTAATACCCAAGTGGAAGGATGCAGGCCTTTTTATTGCATTAGGAATACCTTTAAAATTAGCAATTCCAGGTGATATTCAGTCTGGAGCCCAGAAGAAATTGGCTCAGGAGAAAGCAAACCTACTCTAATAAAAGGTTGGTGATGTATTTGTGTATACAGCAGTAGTGAAACTGAAAGTAAAAGCATCCTATTTGATACTCAGATTTGAAAGTTAGTTTTGAAAATCTGGAACAGAAAAGGTCTGCAAATACCATTTAAGTGATGGGGAAAAGAGAAAATGAGAGATTTTTAAGTGTTTTCTATTTAACAGTGAGAAGACTAAAGGTGATAATTGTATTTACGTTACTGAGAAATACTTTAGTCAAGTACAGGTTATGAGACTTAATGAAGTAGATTAAACTGGTGTGAGATAAAGGCTGAAACGGGAGTGTAGGGAGTAGTTCTGACCACATACTCTGTGAAGGCCAATGTATTTTCACTGGAATTTCCCTCCTGTAATAACATCTTGGAATAATTCACACAGGTCCTTGCTGGCTGATAGAATCTAAAAGCCAAAGTTCACAAAAATTTTAAGTTCCTTTAGAGTTCATTCCAGACTCTTACTACAAGTCATCATTCTTTAAGGATAAAAGGGTTGTAAAACCACACACTGAAACCTTGTAGAAAACCAATTAAACCTGACTTTCTGAGGGATTTCACCAACTCGTATTTCAGTATCATACAGGGAAAAGATACAAACTCATATTGAAACTGGCTTTCCTTACAGGCAGGATTGGTTCAGCTCGTTCTGAATCACAGCTTCAGACCAGGGGTACTGCTTATCCAATCTAAATGTATATCTGAGAGATCAGATAGATGGTGTTGCTCTCTTGTATCCAGTGGGGTTCAGCTACAGTTCATCTTCCTGGTCTGGAAGGTCTGAATTGCCCTATGTACATAGTGACACCATTACGAGGTCTATGGGATGAGCATGGGATGGCTGGTGCTGATGCAGCCACCTCTGTAGTAGTCACCAGTGCTCAGCCTGATAGATCCTGCCTCAAACGGCCGTATCATAGTCATGACACTACCAGAAATGTCATTGTTTTTGGGGCCTCAAAAACAGATCCTTTGCCATTTCCTGATGACAGAAAAGGTATTATAATATCAAAGATGTAAACAAAGACATGACATTCCATTAGAGAGCAGGAGTGTTCTGTCCACGGGAAGAGAAGCCAAGCAGATGATGGATTGTTACCTTGATGCCAGTGCCTGAAGGGGCTGGTCAAAGAGATCTGGACTTCGGATAAGGGCCAGGACAGAGGGGAATAGCTTCCCACTGCCAGAGGTGAGTTTAGTAGGGATGTTGGGAAGAAATCCTTCCCTGTCAGGGTGGGCAGGCCCTGGCACAGGCTGCCCAGAGAAGCTGCGGCTGCCACATCCCTGGCAGTGTTCAAGGCCAGGTTGGACAGGGCTTGGAGCAACCTGGACTAGTGGAAGGTGTCCCTGGCAGGGAGGTGAAACTGGATGAGGTGTAAGGTCCCGTCCAACCCAAACTGTTCATGACTCAATGGTCACTGAGTCCAACTGCTCCCCCAGCATTCCCAAGACCACCACTAGCCCATGTCCCCAAGTGCCACATTCACACCACTGATAAATCTCCTTAGGGATGGGGACTCCACCACTGCCCTGGGCAGCTGTGCCAGGGCTGGACAGCCCTTTGCAGGAGGAGTCTTCCAAATATCCCACCTAAACCTCTTCTGGTGCAAGTGGAGGGTATGACCTCTCGTCCTGTCATTTATTTTCTGGAAGCAGAGCCTGACCCCCACCTGGCTCTACCCTCCTGTTATGGAGTCGTAGAGAGCGAGAAGGTCCCTTCTGAACCCCCTTTTCTCCAGGCTGAGCCACCCCAGCTCCTTCAGCCGCTCCTGGTGCTCCAGGCTGTTCCCCAGGTCTGTTCCCTTCTCTGGACACGTTCCAGCCCCTCAATGTCCTTTGGTGAGCAGCCCGAAGCTGCCCTCAGGCTGGAGATAGCTCTGCAGTGCCCGGCACACGGTGCTCGCCGCTCCCTCACGCCGGGACCCCTCAGCCCCGCGCCCTTCCCTTCCCGCCTCCCCGACCTGGCGCCTCCCCCACCCCCGCTTGAGTCAGCGCCGGCCCGGCCCTCACGGCGGCGGCGGCGGCTGCCGGGCGGGACGAGCTGGGACATGAAAGGTGGAACAGGCGCTGCCACGCCCGGGGCTGCGGGGAATCTCGCTTAACCCTTCCCTGCCCGCGGGGCCCCGGCTGAGCGGAGACGGTGACGGGGGTGGACAGGAGGCCACGGCTATGGGACTCAGACCCCCTTTCCCAGCACCCCCAGGGACACGGCGGACACAGTCCCACACGGCGGGCACAGCGGAGAGGGCGCTGCCCCCGACCCCTCCTGGTGCCACGGTGCCACTGCCTAGGAGCTGCTGCTCGGTTGTCCCCTACAGACCCAGAGCACGAGAAATGCCCTCGGAGCCCAAATCCCCCTTCTTGAGAGCCGCAAGGCTACGACCGAGCTGGGGCCAGCGGCCAGGGGCCCTGCCCGGCGCTGAGGGTGAAGGTCTGAGCCCAGGGCTGTGCTGAGGGTCCGTGCCAAGGGCCGGGACAGCACAGGGGCTGCGGCCCTGCCCTACCCCGCTCCCAGTCCCGAGCTGGTCTGACAGGCTCGGGGCAGACGGGAAGGGAGAGGCCTCCGGCGGCTCAGGAATGCGCAGCCCTTATCTCTGGCTCCCTGCGCGCCTGGGGAGGGAACAGCTCTCCGGAGTTTGCCTTTCTCTCGCTCTTACTCACCCCCGCTCTGCCCTGGGTGGAGCCTCGCTCGCCTGGCTTCCAGGTGAATCAGGTTGCAGGCACGTCCAAGTGAGCGGAGAGTGACCCACCACCTGCCCCAGCTCACCTGGGAAAGTAGAGAAGGGTGGAGACCTCGTGGGTACCTGCATGGCCGCTTGAGCCAGAGTGACCCACTACCTACCCACCACCTGCCCGGCTTCCCTGGTAAGGTAGGAGAAGGGCAGATACCTCCTAGGGTATCTCTATGGCTGCATGAGGTGGAGGGCAAGGGCTGGGGTGGGCCTATCCTGTTCCTCTGCATAGGGCTGAGCACCCAGCATCTGGGACAGGGAATTCCACAGGCAGTCCACAGGGAGGAGGTTGCTGCTTCTATGCAAGAAGGCTCTAGTGGCAGGAGCTCCCAGTCACGCCATGACGGTGAGAAGGGACATAGGAGGAGACGAGAGAGGCGAGGGGAGCGAGAGAATGTCCGAGTGCAGGCAGCAGGGATTGGAGATGGTGAGGGAATGTCCCAGTTGTGTCAGGGATGGCAAGGGAAGGGGCCCTTCCGTCCTCAGATCAAAGCTGCTTATCAAACGCTTCACACAATTGTGGCCCTTCCCCTTTGAGAGATGCCTAAGGAGCAGATATTCCCAAACTCAGCCTCGTTCTTTGGGAAGAGTCTTGTAGCCTGATTGAGCTCTCCATAACAGAGCTCAGGCCTCCTCTCTGCTGTAGGGGATGTATGGTCACGACGTTGGGACAGAGGGGACGTATTGTGAGGGCCAAGGTATACAGTGGGCAAGGAGCTGGGAAGTAACTCCCGAGGCCCCTGCATTCCACACACAGGGATTGGGTGTGCAGCTGAGTGCTGACATGGCCCAGGAGCCCTGACACAGTCATGCACGTACACGCAGGAGCATGGACAGATGTGTGTGGACAGGCGTGCACAGGCACACGGGCTAGCACTTGCTGAGTTTCCGTAGGTGTGAGCCTGACAGACCTCAGGATTTGTGTGTGAGGAGAGGAAGGGGATGGTTCCGTGCTGCTCACTCTGAATTGGCTAAGGTCAGTAGGGGTCAATTAGGGATCTTGCTTGGCCTGAGGATTGGGTTCTCCATCTTATACAACAGTTAGAAAGGGAAGAGGCACCTGTGAAGGAACAGAAGTACTGATCACATCCTGCTGCTGAGAACATCGAATCTGTGGAAGCTGCAATAAGCTCAGCTGCAAGAGAGGCCAAAAATAGGTCAGTAGCAGCAAACTACCCCAAACCAGAGCAGGTACAGTGACAGCAGTGCTAAACACCAGTTTCCAGCTCCCTATGCATATGTTCTCCCTGGATGAAGAGGCAAGAGGGCACAGTGTGTCCCAGCCCCAGATGGACACATGAGAGCTGCATTTTAGGGGAAGAAAGTTGTTTTCGTTTTGGTCTCACTTCCATTTACCTAAGGGACTTTATAGTTGCATTTGAGGGGTAAAAAGAGAGTTGGATTTGCTGTGATCTGGCAATAGAAGTATTCTGAGGGGGGAAAAAAAAAGTCTTGCTCTTCATATGATTTAGGAAAAATTGCGTGCCAAAGGAAAAAGTTGTTCCCGCATCCCTGGAAGGTTCAAGGTCACGCTGGATGGGGCTGGGAGCAACCTGGTCTATTGGAAAGTGTCCCTGCCCATGACAAAGGAGTGAAACAAGATGGGTTTAAAGGTCCTTACCAACTCTAACCAGTGTCTGATTCTGGGATTCTGTAAGTGTGGAAATGTCTGTATGCCTGTACCAGAGCAGGGTCGTGGCTCAGGACAGATTCACCCATGTTCTAGACATAATTTTTCTGGCAACCACAACTTTCCAGATAATGGAAATTCATCTCCAAAACCTGCAGGGTTGGAATTCTTTGCATTTTAGGGTTACATGGGACATGTCTGGACTGCTTATCAGGCCCCATATGCGAGATTTCTGTAGTTTTAATGAGGAAGAGGAGACTGATGAGTGCACTTTTAAAAACAGTGTGTGTGGGGAGTGAAAGTCAAGGGCAGCACATGGTTCTTCTCCAAATTAGACCTTATGCTGTTTGTCCTTTTTTTTAAGTTCTCTGGTTTAGACTTCCTTATACTTGCTACCTTTTGAATAAAAATCCAGGGAAAGGGATTGGCTGAAGAAG
Source organism: Periparus ater (assembly GCA_032357785.1). Lineage (NCBI taxonomy): Eukaryota > Metazoa > Chordata > Aves > Passeriformes > Paridae > Periparus > Periparus ater. Next base: position 155,673,459 of record CM063609.1, on the reverse strand, counting down.
AGTGAATTTGGCATGAGCATTGCTATCGTAGATGTGCTGCCTGGGGACATGGGTTAGTGGTGACATTGGCAGTGCTGAGAGAGCAGTTGGACTTGAGGGTCTCAGGGGGCTTTTCCAACCCAAAGGGTTCCATGATTATTCAGATAATCTGCTAAGAGACACCTTTTGCACACAGGATGACATTTCATTTCCAGCTGCTGTAAACATCAGGTTTTGCACTGGTGACTCCCCACAGCTCAGATTTCCCTGTCCATTCTCTACCCTTGCTGCATGGGACAGTTAAGGCTGACAGGTTCACATGCTGCCACTGTGGGACACGTTGACAGGTGTCTCAGTAACCACTTCACAAAGAAAATTACAACATGTGATTCTTCTGCCACTTTTCCCTTCCTCTGGCCTGCAGAAAGATCCCCTGGATATTCTGAATGTCTGGCCACTTTCCTGATTCTCTAGCAAAGAATGTTCTATGGGATCCCTTGCCCTAATAAGCAGAGATGAGAGTCCAGTGGGTGTTTGAGGTGCAGACCAGGTTCCCAGTTCCACTCTGCCACATGTCTGTAGCATTCAGGTCATTCACTACTCACCTGAGACACAGAAAGAGTTCTTGGAGCCATTTATCAGGGTCAGCTGCCACAGGTATGAGCATGGAAAGTGCAGCTGTGATCTCTGGAAGCTCAGCGAAAAATTGATTAATTGAAGCAATTTCTCATCTGATGGCCAAAACTTCTGAAGTGAAACTCCTAGCAGCTGGCAGAGGTACTGTCTTTTTTTAAAAGGATGACTGCGATCCGCGTACGAGCATCCAGAGTGAAGAATGGGGTGACATTCTCTCAGATGATTAACATGGAGTGATCAGCTGTTCAGATGACCATAGGGAAAGGTCTGGGAGCATTATATGGCATTGTAACAGGAGTAACAAATTCCAACCAGAAATTTTGACAGTAACCCAGGCTTTGAGCCTGCTGCCTGAAGAGGACATTGAGAAGAACATGATAAGACTCAGCATGAGATACAGAGAGGAGAATTGAAAGAGAAAAAATAAGGACTTGGCAGAGGCAGTTGTAGCTAAAAAAGTGTCTAGTCCAGGTTATTGTCCATATTTCACTGTCCTGTTCTGAGGAATGTGCCTGAGCCCTGTTTGGCGAGAAGAGCAGTTCATGGGAAGGTGTCCAGCATCCATTATCACGCAGCCACGGAAGGGTTTGGGTTGAAAAGGATCTTCAAGACCATCCCCTCCAAACCTTCCACTATCCCAGGTTGCTCCAAGCCCCATCCAATGTGGCCTTGGACACTTCCAGGGATGAGGAAGCCACAGCTTCTGTGGGCAGCTTCCTCTGTGCCCCAGCTCTTGTACAATTCCATGGCCACGTGTTCTGGCCAAAGTAGGAAATTCTGGGCTGCACTTCAAAACTTCATATGCTGCACCCCTGTGAGGCTGGCAAGATCCTTTTCAGGAGAAGTCCAACCCTTAGGATGGAAAATGAGTACATGTAGAAGCAGCTTCTGAAGAGGACTAGCATGTGTTGCTGTTCATACAGGTTCTTCCTCTGCAGCAAGATCAGAAGGCACTGGCTTGTCCTTCCATCACACACTGCAGAATTAAAAACCCCACACCTTAAACCATGTTTGAGGAGACAGGTCTCTACCCAGATCATTTACCAAGTACAACATTTTCTTGAGAGCAAGCTAACACTTTCCATGTCTCACTGTCACCATGTCTGCTCCAGTCATTTTCCCTCAGGCATTGCTGTCCTCTCCTAAACCCAACCCTCCCAGAACATCAGCAGTCTGTTTGCCCAGGATCTTTCCTATTTTTTTTTTTTTGAGGCCAAGTATTTTCTTTGAAATAATTTATTTGTAGATTTTGTGTATTGAGACATTTTGGAAACATGAAATTTTTTCACAGCCCACCCTAAGAGATGTCAGTGATACCACTGAATGTGGTGTACAGGCCAGGTGAGACCCATCACAGGGATTGATTCATTTCTTGCCCATGGTTTGGAAGTCCTTCACGTGTTGACAGCACAGAGGGGTTTGTGGCTGGCTGTGCAGAGTGTGGGCTAAAGAATAGTCTGCCTCTGCTGCCTTTCTTTTCTTGGTGGTATCTAGGGCAGTGAAAAGATGAGGTGGTTAAGCCCAGGACCTTGTGTCTGTACTTGCATATAAGGGGTCTGGGGAACAGATCGGGTCTTTCCAGCCCTTTCCAGGCTCTGGGATCAAGCCCTGCTTTGTCCCAGGTCGTTCCTTCCTGGGTGCTGCCTGCCCTCGGCAGCCTCAGCTCCTGGGAGTGTCCCAAAGCAGCGGAGCAGGTCCAGCCAGGGAAGGGATCACCTGAGTGAGGCAGCCTGGGAACTGGCTGTGCAGGCAGAACACGTAAAAACAAGCACTGGAGTCAGCACCAGAGAGGCAAATGGAGCCAGCCCCAGGTGCTGAGGCATCAGCAGGGCTGGCACCAGGCACATGAGAGAGAAAGGGAGTACTGAGCTGGTTCCCTTTTGCTTAGACTGGGCAAGCATGGTCCAGTGCCCTTGATTCACACCAGGCACAAAGGCTCTGGAGAAAGGTAGGTCCTTTTATTTATTTATTTTAATCTGTAGGGTTTGTGGTGATCACAGCATGTCTGAATCTGTGATTTCTTGCTGCTCTATTTGGAAAAAAAACAGTAAAAGTCTATTGAAATGGAACATAATATGGAGAGGCACCAAATGCTGTCCAAGTCAACAGGTTTCTGCTTCTCCCAGTTTCTTGTCCTATAATGAATCCAGAGGAAAAGGGGCAGTTTTTACCTCTAGCTTCATCTGTCAGGCACTTTTCCTTACATTAAATGTTCCATGTGGTTGAGTGTTTTTTAGTGTGGAGGAATCTGCAGGCTGTGATCACATCTGACTCTTCCCTTCATTAAGGGGGTCTGACAGCTTTTGGGACTCTCAAAACCAAATGCATGTGACAGGTATCACAGCTAGTAAAGTCACTCCCATTTATACTAGTGAGAACAGAGGCAGATCTCAGGCCAAGACGAAGGGAAATTTCCCTTGGAGACTCCCTCCTCACCCCCGCCTTGATCACAGCACAGGGATGGCTGAGACCTGCATGCTCCTTCCTTTTCACCTGTTCCTCTCCTTCTTATGGTTTTTTGGCCATGGAAGGGAGTGACTCCATTGGGACTCCCCATGCACCGGCACAGCAGCAGCAGCAGCAGCAGCCAGCACAGTGTCTTTGGCACAGCCCAGGCAGACAGGTGGAGGAGAACTGAATCCTGCTTCTTGACAGCCCATTCTATCGGCCTTCACCTCCCACTTGTTAAGTTTCCAACAAGCTGCTTCGTGCTCTCCTTTATCCACTGCCCCCAAGCATGGGAGGAGTTACTGCAAGCAGCCACAGAGCTGCCTTCTGTTCTCCTGCAGCTTCCCCCTGCAAAACCCAACCACCAGTCCAGGTCAGTGTGCGAAGGAGAGTGCCAACAGTACCCACGGCACCTTCTTTCTGTGGGGCTCTTGGGGCTTCCTGTGCAGGGCTAGGAGTTTGACTTTATGGCCCTTGTGTGTCCTTGCCGACTTGAGAGATTCTGTGTGTTTTTCCATGCCGCTCTGTACCTGTCTGTGCTCATGCTTGTCACAGCCATTGTATTAGGAGAAGGATTTCTTGGGGAGGAACTAAATTTTGCAGGTTTGGTTCTAAAGGTTCTGATCATGAGCGGTAATACTTCTGCATTTATGGAGATCGTTTCATGGAATGATTGCTTAGGATTGCAGAGAAGTACATGAAATGCCAAATAATGGTAACAGACTTACAGAATGTGTGAAGTAGTGCCACTGTGACACATAGGAGTAGGCTGAAACTCCACTGCTCTGGAAGCAGACTGGGACAGCTGAGAGGGGTTCAGCCTGGAGAAAGCTCCTGGGACACCTGAGAGCCCCTTCCAGTGCCTAAAGGGGCTCCAGGAGAGCTGGAGTGGGACTTTGGACAAGGGCCTGAAGTGACAGGACAAGAGGGAATGGCTTCCCGCTGCCAAAGGGCAGAGTTTAGTTGGGGTGTTGAGAAGGAATCATGGAATGTTTTGGGTGCTTTGAATCTCATGCAGCCCCACAACACTGCCATGGGCATGGACACCTTCCACTAGCCCAGGTTGCTCCAAGCCTCATCTAGCATGGCTTTGAGCACTGCCAGGGACAGGGCAGCTGCAGCTTCTCGGGGCAGCCTGTGCCAGGGCTTCCCCACCCTCACAGGGAAGAGTGTGTCCCCAATATCTGACTCGCACTCCTGTCAAAGTTGCCTCCCATCCTCTAGGTAAATTCTGGTATAAAGCATTGACAGTTCCAAGGAGGATCTTGGTGGGATGAATTGTGTGACAGGGTAAGGGGGAACCTTGGAGTTAAAACAGCTCAGATCTGAGCACTGAGGCTTTAGTAGGCTGATTTGTTAATGTCTGGGAGAAAAATTAAGAGAAGATTTGGCCAAACATGAGAATGTCTGTTAGAAGATGAATCCTATCCCGTATTTCTTGGATATTATTATTTTCCATCACATGTAAGGGGGTGCAGATAGGCACATTATACATATTCATTTCGTCATTGATCCTTGAGGAGTAGTCCTGTTTCTGAAACTTGTGGGTTTTGGCACATTCCAGGTGCCTTTGGGCATCTAAAGTACAGCAGGTGTGACACCAGCCGTGCAGAGACTCACAGCCTCCTCGGCAGCAGCTGGAGGCCAGGCCAGGTACCTTCGGGCATCCCAGGTGACATGGAGTGCCTCTTTGTGAACACCTCAATTGCTGCCCTGGCTATAGTTTGTTTGCACTTTATTTATAGTGACTTTCCCAAGACCTAAGGGCTCGTTGATGGGGAGTAGATTTCCCCCCTTGCTGCCTAATTTACCTTCTGGAATTTTTCTTTCCTTGAAGCACCAGGAGCTTGGCTGCAGGATCAGTAGGGATGTTGCCAGTGTGCTCAGTAGTCTGAAGAAATTCTCAGGTCCTGTATCAGTGTTTTCTGCTCAAAAAATCCAGCGTAAAAGAATTGCTGGAATTTTTTCCCAGGTCATATTGGCAGGATGTAGCCAAATTCCTTTCCTGTCTAATGCCAGGACAGTTCTCTTCCACTGTTCCTAGGAAGCTTTTCCCAATAAAATTGTGGCTATTGAAGGCATGGAGGGCATTGGTGATGTGCTTGAGCTTTCCTCTTCTGGATGTGCACTGCAGGGCTTTTGGACTAAGGGTCTTCAGGGCCTTGGTTTTCCAGTATTGTCATGGGAATGGAAGGAGGGATGTTCAAGAGTTCCCTCTGGCCGCACACATCACACAGCTGCTTACAGCTGCAGGTTCTGGGTTGACATGAGCTCATCTCCTGTACCCACTGACAGTTCAGTGCCTGAGCTGTAGCTGTACACAGAATATCTTATTACCCATTATTAAGAATATTTTGTTGCCCATTGTAAAGACCCCCCCCAAGCAAATTGCCACACCTTAATCTTTCTGGCATCCTCATTTCTCCCCCAAATCCTCATTACTTGTGTCAGAAGATTTTGTAAATTTGCACCAGCAATTCAAAGGAAATTCCTAATTAAATAAAATAAGGAAGTCTGTAAGTAAGTAAAATTCTCTATTAATCAGTAGGTTCAGGCTGAAAATCTACATTTGGGGTATTTTCAGTTTGTGACTCAGTTTCTTTGACAGTTATGGCGGTTCAGAATTCCAGAAGTACAACACTTCTCTTTTTCTGGGGTGAAAGAAGCTGCAGGAAATAGATTTTCAGGTGAAGTTCAAACAAGGAGCCAACCTGTCCTTGGAGTCATGGAATCACAGAGTAAGCTGAGTTGGAAGGGACCACAGGGATCATGGAGTCCAGCTCCTGGCCCTGCACAGGACCATCCCCAAGAGTCCCACCATGTGCTTGAGAATATTGTCCAAACATTTTTTGAACTCTGCCAGGGAGCCTGTTCCAGTGCCCAGCTACCCTCTGGGTGAACCTTTTTCTAATATCCAATGTAACCCTTCCCTGATCCAGCTCCAGCTGCTGCCTTGAGTCCTGTCACTGGTCACCACAGAGATCAGTGTCTGCTCCTCCTCTTCCTCTCGTGAGAAAGTTGTGGAGTGCACTGGGGTCTCCCCTCAGTCTTCTCCAGGTTGTTTTAGGTGCCCCTGATCAGGGAGAATCCAGCCGTCAGGGAAGCATGCTAATAACTGATGTGTGTCCAGTCTCCTGTGCCTCTGAGGGGAAATGTGACGTTGTGTTCCCTGAATTCCTGTTAAAAGGAACCAAGGCCTAAAGCGTGGAATCCTCTACAAAATACATGGAATGTACAGTTCTGGAGTAAAAAAATAACAAGGCAGTGTGGCACAATGAGTAATCCATCTCCTATTTCCTGACGCATGTGAATTGCTCCTCCACCAAATCCAGCCTTGCACTGGGATAATGGGATCAAGACTAGTTAAGAGAGAAGTGAAAAGATAGGAGTTTAAAAGCCAGTTCTGTCTTAGAAACCCCCCTCAGGAACACAAGTATCAGCCAGAAGTGGTATGTGATTGCTTCCATCTGATTTGGAGAGGAATTGCTTTTCCAATAGTCGATGATTTGATCCAGAACTGGAGAACCAGCCTGGCAGTCAGTTGCTTCATGAGACCAAATCTGACCCAGGGCCTCAGAGCTCTGCCAGCTGCAGATAGGTGATCCCAGGAGCTAGAACAGAGCAAAACAAAATTGAAAAAAATCCATGAACTAAGTGTAGAATCCATCTGAATTCAGCAAGATGGGCTGTAACAGGAGAAATTTTATTTATTCCTTGACCTGAACTCAGCTCACACCCATCAAAGTGACAAAAGGTGATAAATATCCTTTGGGGCTCCAGGTAATTTCTTCCCTTCTGCTTTACCTGGCAGGGAAGGTTTTTGGAAGATTAATGAGATACCCGGAATTTTGTGTGTGTATATGTATGTGTGTGTGCGTATGTGTGTATAGCTATTTATTTATTTACTTACTTACTTACTTATATCTATAAACCAGCATTTTTCATGCAAACTGAGAATTCATCGACATGGTATTGTTCTTGTTGCAACCCAGGGAATTAAAGGATGCCGACAATTCATGGAATCTCAGAAGTACAAGATGGTTTGGGTTGGAAGGCGCCTTAAAGCTCATCTTGTTCCACCCCGTGCCCTGGGCAAGAACACCTTCCACCAGACCAGGTGGCTCCAAGCCATGGAACATACGCAGAGCTGGGGCAGACACTTATGGGGCACAAACACAGCTTCTGGTTTTTATTTCACAGTTCTGAGTTGTGGGTCTGTTTAGGAGGAAATACCTCCCCCCCCCCCACACACAGTAAGTGCAGGGTTTTCCAGGCCCCCTCCAAACATCCCCTGCAGGCTCCCCCTGATCATCCCTGCCAGGCCAGCAGCCCACCCCCACTGCTGTATTCAGTGGTACCGGGACACCTCCAGCTCCGTATCTGTGTTCTCCTGTTGTCAGGGAAACCCATGAGGATCAGTTTGCTTTTGCATCAAATTTACTTCTTTGCTGGTACCATTTTCTCTGCTTACTCATGAACACACCGAGCACCACAAACACTTTGGAAACTCAAATGACTCCTTACTGTAAAAACTGGGAGCAGAGCCTAACCCCCATCTGGCTGCATCCTCCTGTCAGGCAGTTGCAGAGCAATGGGAGAGTTCTTCCAAATCAGCCCAGCTGAGCACAGGTGTTTCCTGATGTCCCTCCAAACCTACCACCTGTAAGATTAATTTTCTGCCCATTTAGTCCTCGTGCTGGCAGTGGAGATGTCCTGGTCACAGTTTTTAGATGTCTTCTCTAGACTGAGGAATCAGAGTTCAGGCATAAACCACCTTTTTTTTTGGGACATGAGGAATAAAACTTCCGTATCCCCAGCCCACTCTGGCTTGTGAGTTCCTCCTGAATCTGTGTAGTGCTGGCATTTTCCATGGTCCTACCAAGTAACAGTCAATTACCTGATGCTTATTTAAAGCTCGGTCTTCTCCCTCTTCGTTTTTAACTGGAGTAAAATAATTGTATTGATCAATATAAAATTGCTTTGTCATTACTAGCATGACATTTCCTCTGCTCTTTTGATTATGCAGCAGTACCACAGACTTCTTCTGATGCTTCTTCCTTTTAATGTTGCAGTTGGTCCTTTGCCTCTGATCTGCTCCCATCTCTGAGCACTGTGAACAGTTTTCTGTGGGACCGTTTTCCACTTTGTGGGTTATATCTGGATGAGTTGGACATTTTGGATATTCTTCTATCCAAGATGAGTGGAACATGGGAGCAAGTCCTTAAAATGACATGACACTGGTGGAATAGCTAAAAGCAGGAATATTGGTGACTTGAGAATCCTAAAATCACAGAATCCCAGGATGGTCTGAGTGGGAAGGGACCTGAAAGACCATTTTGTTTCACACCCCTGCGATAGGCAGGGGCACCTTCTACCAGAGATACATACTGGCGTGCTCTGTACTTTTTTCTCTTACACAGAGAAAAAGGCAGAATTAGAGTGGGAAGATTGAATGCAGACAATTCAGACTGTAAAGGCAGCTGCATGTGTGGACTATAAAGATGATTATCTGTTGCAATGCATCACATATGGACCTGTTGGATTTTCCTATCCTTATATTAAGACTATAATTTTTCCTGTTGTTTCATGCAGCTTTATCAGGAGTTTCAGTTTAGAGCAGGAGTAACTTGTGGGAGTTTGAGGCAGGAGTAACAAGCACTGCTGCATGCTAGGCAGGTGGTCGTGTAAGAGCTTGAAACTAATTTATCCTTACAGCTGAGTTATAGTCTGAGTCTGAAGTCTTTATCTTCCTCCCAGTCCACGGCAATCCTTCCCATTTTGGAAGCAGAAATGTTGGATGGCAACAGCAACAGCAGTGACCCTCAGGTTCTGCGCTCACTTTCAGTAATGTAACTTAGCAGGAGTCACTCACCCTTTGGGGATCATGAGGAGGTTTCTTCTGGCACGCACCTCAGTGGTGGGATGCAGGAAGAGAAGATTCCAGCATTGACATTAGTTCAGAGTCTAAAGCCAAAGTGCTTTGAGCAACCTGTGGATCAGTCAGCTATTACTGCTGTGGCACAAGAAGCTTTTCTTTCAAAAATGAGTTAAAATCAGATTTATCTACAGTCTTTAATGATTGTTCCCTATAGACCATTATCAAATATTGCATGTGAGCCCCTTCAGCTCTGTTTTTTCTCAACACGAGGAGACAGAAGACGTGATAACATCCTTTGTTTTTTATTTCTTCATCTCATGAAGACTCCTCTGCCTTCTGACTGTGTTACAGCAGCAGGACACCCTTATACTCACCTGCACCCATGCGCCACCTATTTCTGTTCATGTGCTGAGATATGTGGTTATAACACCCAATTTATAAAGGTCCAGAGGGTGCCCTTGTGTTCAGGCAGGCACTTTTCGTTTAGGGCCACATTACACATAGTAAATAACTTCTGTAGCACTTGGAAATTAATTTTAATGGAGTATAGATAATAACCACCTACAGCTTTGCTCTTGACTTTAAAACAAATGATAAATTGAAGCTTAGCAACCAACAGCCTAAAAGAGAAAGTTGGGCATTCTGTTGGATGCATTGGCTTTGTTTATCCCAGGGCTGCCTGGTTGATTTGTTCCTTATTTTGGCCCAAAACAGTTAACTGTGTGAAGGTAATGGTTAAGTGACTCACACCTTTGCCTAATTTTAGGCTCCCATGCCTTTGGATTGAGCTTTCTCCAGCATTGCTCCGTGTTCTTTTAATCTCTGCCTTTGCTCTATGGGGAAGATGTGTTGCTGTCATGACACTGTTCTCATGGATGTTTTTTCTTTCCCTCCAGCTTTCCCTCCCCTGATGGCTCGTCGATCCCAAAGCTCTTCACAGGGGGACAACCCCCTTGACCCCAACTACCTTCCCCCCCACTACAAGGAGTATTACCGCCTGGCCCTGGATGTGCTGACAGAGGAGGGGAAGGAGAGTTACCAGCGCTTCCTGGCTGAGGAGGCAGCCCCCGATTTCCTCTGTGGCTCTGAGGTAGATCACATAATCCAGAACCTCCAGAAGCCGCAGTATGCCAACCAGGAGGGCAGCACGGACACTGCAGGGGACAATGACATGGATGGATCCTCCGGGACTTACTGGCCCATGAACTCAGATCTTGCTGTTCCTGAGCTTGACCTGGGCTGGCCGATGGTCTTTGGGTTCAGGGGAACAGAGGTGACAACACTGGTGCAGCCACCCCCGCCAGACAACCCCAGCATTAAAGAGGAGGCTCGCAGGATGATTCGAGCAGCTCAGCAGGTAAGACAGGGAGAGCCCAGATAGAGCAGAGGTAAATCACACATGTGCCAGAGAAGCATCAGAATAGAGAATCATAATGCAGTGTTTTGAGTCAGAGGGAGCTTTAAGCTCACCCAGTTCCACTCCCCTGCCATGGGCAGGGACACCTTCCACTAGACCAGGTTGCTCCAAGCCCTGTCCAACCTTGAACACTTCCAGGGATGGGGCAGCCACAGCTTCTCAGGGCAGGCTGTACCAGGGCCTCCCCACCCTCACAGGCAACGATTTCTTCCTGATATTTAACTCTGTGCTCTGGCAGTAGGAAGCCACTCTCCCTTGTTTTGTCACTCCAGGCCCTTGTCCAAAGTCCCTCCTGAGCTCTCTTGGAGCCACTTTAGGCACTGGAAGGTGCTGTTTGGTTTCCCTGGAGCCTTCTGTGCTTCAGGCTGAGCAACATCAGGTCCTCTGACAATTCTCTTAACTTTGCTTCCAGAACCTGACAAAGGAGCAGGATGGTTCAAATCCACCATTGACTGTACTAAAGCTTGGCTCTGCTCTGCTGTCATGGCACAGTGTCCAAGGCCATGCCAAAATAGACCAAGAGTTCACAGAACCCCAAAACATTAGAGATTGGAAGGGACCTCTGGAACTGGACCTGTCCACCCCCCTGCTCAGAGGAGGTCAGTTAGAGAGGGTGACTCAGGATGTGTCCTTGAGCATCTCCAAGGGTGGAGACTAAACCTTTCTGTTCCTATAGTGATGGTCTCCTTACAATTCCAGAGGCTTTTCTGTAACTGAACTGTAATTTCCTGTGTTTCGGTTTGTATCTTATCCTCTCCCTGGACACCACTGAGAAGAGTTTGGCTCCTTTTTCCTTACACCCTTTCCATCAAGTATTTATATCCAGGGAGCTAGGAAGGACAGGAAGGTTGACCTGTGAAGCTGCTTCCCATATAATTAGCACATGGATGCAGCTGACTAGTGGCTGCCTGAATGCTGGCCAGGAAGTTACCTGAAAATGGCACGTGGATGTTGGCATGGGGGGACCAGCTCCACACACCATCCAGTGTGATTACATGGCCAAAAAATTAATGGAATCATTGGATTGATGAGTCAGGAAACACCCAGGGAGTTTTCCCCTCACCTGCATACACAGAACATGCACCTTCCTGGACAGAAATTACCTTTGCAGTTCGGGGTCCACAGTGCTTAATGGGACCTTTGCTTGGGATGTTTCCTGTTTCAAGAGGAAGCTGAGATGGGCAAAGTGCAGCTTTGGGGCGTGAGAAGCTGGGGTACATGGTTGGTCAGGGCATGAGCCAGCATGGGTGGCTGACGTGTCGCTGCGTCCCTTCCCCAGGTGGTGGCCATTGTGATGGACGTTTTCACGGATGTGGATCTGCTCTTTGAGGTGCTGGATGCTGCTTCTCGCCGAGTGCCTGTCTACATCCTGCTGGATGAAATGAACTCCCAGCTTTTCCTTGACACAGCTGCTAAGTGCAGAGTCAACCTGAACTATGTGGAGGTGAGCCAAGACCCGCCCTACCTGATTTGTGTCCTAAGGGGGTGTGTCCTGCAACACAGAGGGCCAGTATGGCAGGAAACACCTGAGAAAGGGGAGAATGGGCCGTAGCCTGGTGAAAGATGAGTATGAAGAAAGTGAGGAGAGCTGGCGTGACATGAGGTGGAGGCTGAAGACGTGTTGAGAAAGGGTTTTGTACATCGGTGTGTCTGCAGGCAGAACCACTGGAGCGAGAGAATAATCCCGGTGGCAGGATGGACGATAAAAGGAGACAGGGAAGGAGGGTCACAGGAGGGAATGAGGGTCCCATCTGAGTCAGTGCCTTTCTGGTTTGCAGTTCCTGAGGGTGAGGACAGTGTCTGGTCCAACCTACTACTGCCGCACGGGGATGTCCTTCAAGGGGCACCTGAAGGAGAAGTTCCTGCTGGTGGACTGCATGGTGGTGCTGAGTGGCAACTACAGGTGAGGAGCCCTGTCCAGTTCAGAGAAAGAGACACTCAGGTACTTTGTGCAAGGAGCTGTCTGCAGAGGAGCTCAGCTCCCATCTGATCCATTCCAGGGAGAATTTGCCATAGAGTAAGGAATGTAAGATTTGCATCTTAGTCTGGATCAAATGAATTTTGACCTCCAAACACAGAATCATCAAATCACAGCATGGTTTGTGTGGGAAGGGACCTGAAAGCTCATACTGCTCCACCCCCACAGCCCCACATGGGCAGGGACACCTTCCACTAGACCAGATTTCTCCAAACCCCGTCCAATCTGGCCTTGGATACTTGCAGGGACAGGCCAGCTTCTCTGGGCAACAGAGAGGTGGACGGTTTTAGTGATGGGTGGTTTTAGTTAGGATTGAGATGAGCCATTATCATCCTTTTGGAACAACAATCTCACCAGCTAAGGCATTCAATTTTGGAAGAATAAATGGTTTTAGTGAATTGCAATAGAATAATTTCTCCTTCACATATTGAAAGCGTGATGGGATAAACACCTGTCATGCTCTAAGAATGTAATAATAGAGTCACAAAATGGTTTGTGTTGGATAGACCCTAAAGCTCATAGGGCTTCTCCCCCTGCTGTTAGCAGGAAGACCTTCTAGGCCAGGTTGCTCAAAGCCTACCATGAGTTACCTCTCTTGGTGGAAGATAAGCAAATAGAATTAAGGGTATTTTAAAGCACAGCATATGAAGGAAAAAATATAAGAATCTGATTAAAGTGCATATTCCTTGATAATAAGATTCCACTTTGGCTTTTTTCCCTGATGTTTGAAAAGAATTACATTTGATGCTGTACCAAGCAACTAACTGTTCCGATTGGATCATTTTTTGTTTATGAGAGCATCAAGGTAATTGTTCGGGACTACTTCTGCCACACTCCCATGCGCTCTGGGCTTTCAAATATTGTGTCACTTCTGAAGTGGGAAGTTGTGGAAGTGTTCAAAATGAGACTCAACAAAGCTTGGAGCAACCTGGGCTAGTGGAAGGTGTCCCTGTGCATGGCAGGGGGGTGAAACAAAGTGTGATGGTCTCTTCCAACTCAGACCAGTCTGGGATTCTGAGAGACAGGCTGGTGAACTGGTAAAGCAGCATTCTGGCACTTCCACATGGATATGAGGGACAAAAGTTTTGCTCACTGAAGAACACTGAGCAGCAGTTTTTTGGGAAAAGTACTCCAATTTGCAGTGGAGGTAGATGCACCAACTAAAGAAGTCCTTGAGCCCAGACAACCCCAAACCAAGCTTCCTTCACATTAAGAATTAAAAAATCTGTGGGAAATAAAAAAAAAAAAAATACAGTAGTTCTAAGGGTTTTGGTTAAGCCCAGCAGGCAGCCAAGGTGGGACACAAATGATCCCTCATGATTCCCAGCAGGATGTGGTAAAGAACTGTAAAGGTGAGAACATTCCTGGGTTGTGATACAGTTTTAACAGCTACAGCAAACCTGCGCACACAGACAAGACAAAATAAGGGGTCTCTTCTCTGCTTCCCATTAGGGGAATTTCCAGATAGGGAAAAATGATGCAGAGCTCGATTTGGGAAGATGAATGCCATAACACTGAACATCTTCCTCCCTCATCTCCAGCCCAGTTCCTTCTGTTCAGTCCCCCTCAAACTGTGTGGGTGGAAGGGTTGTGCCACCCCAGGAGTAAGATCTTGGGTTTGTCTTTTCAGAGGTTCATGTCGGCACAGCTCCCCAGCCTTTGGGGTCCCCCTGACTGGGGTCACCTGCCAGGTGCTGAGGGTACACACTGACTGTCGTTCAGGTCATTACTGACAGTGTTAAAGACAGGAACATCAACATCACATAGGGACTATCATCAGCTCACGCTCTGAGTGACACAACCGACTGGCTTTTTAGAACAGAAATCATTTATTGCCTTGTAAAATTCTCTGCAAAGATGTGATCCCATATCAATCAAGCTACTAGATTTGGGACCAGTCATGTGTAACAAGTAGCTGCAGGGGAAATTTCTACTGTTATTTTGCCCTATTTCTGCCCAACCAGAAAATGTAGAATTTGCTTCAGGTGAGCAAATGTTTTAATGAAAACCAGTACAGCTGAGTTACTCAGTGGTAACACCCTCCATCACTTCTCTTCTCTCTAGTTTCATGTGGTCCTTTGAGAAGATTCACAGGAGTATTGCACACATCTTCCAGGGTGAGCTGGTGGCCAGCTTTGATGAAGAATTCCGCATTTTGTTTGCACAGTCGGAACCTCTCGTTCCTCCAGCCAATGTCTTGGCAAAGGCAGAAAATTCGTTTGCCATGGCTCCCTTTGGCAATAATATGCCTTTCTTTCCCAAAAAAGGCCCCCTGATGTTCCAGAGGGATGAGAGTCTCTTCCCCTCCTTCATGGACAGAGTGGATCCGGACAGGTACTTCCTCTCCAATTTTCGAAGGGATGACATGCTGCGGCACACTGTGGAGGGATCAGCCATGCGGATGTATAAAAAGGTGGAAATGGAGAATTCCCAGATGGATCCAGTCAGGGGTTTCCTCCGTTCCAAGCAGCTGGAGCTGGACGCTTTCAAGAGACACAGTTTTGCAGAAGGAACATTTGAAAATTTTGCTTCTGCCAAACAGTACACCCGGCAGATGTTCATGAACAACATGGACGAGTTCAAAATCCAATCCAGTCATTTCCAGAAGGACCAGTTCTACCAGTACCAGTTTGAACATCCCCATCTTTCTGGCAGACCTCAGGGATTCTTTGAGAGGATTCGAGGCGGGAGGCCAGGATTCAATGAACTGGAAGACTATGGAGAGGGACCCCGATACCCTGAACTGGAGCCCAGTTTCCCACAAGAGGGTTTCCCCTTACGGCTGGATTACGTGCCCTCAAATTCTTCCAGGGAGGTGAGACACGGCTCTGACCAGCTGAACCCTGCGGGCAACGGCCCCATGGGAATGATGCTACGGAGGCAGAATATAGGACAGAAATTCATTTGCCAGACTTCTCCCACACAGAAGCAGAGCCTGGAGCAGCGCCTGTTCCTGCAGGACAAGGATGAAGACCAGGATGATGACAAGAGCATGCAGGAAAACAGAACAGGGTTACGGAACTGGAGGATTTCTTCGTACCTCAGTGCATACCAGTCTGAACCAGATGAAGGGCTCCCAATGCCGATGGAGTCCGAGGCATATAACGATGCTCTTGGGGATCCCCTCACAAAGCACCCCACCGACCTCGTCCCAGCCTTCAAACCCCCCATGCCTTTCAATAGCAAGCCACTGGGAATTGACAGTGCCAAAGAATCTGCAGATCCTGATAGAGCAGGTGAAGAAACCTCTATAATGAAACCAGATGCCTTCAGGTCCAGGATAAATCCCTTGATCCAGAGGAGCTCCAGGCTCAGGTCCTCTCTGATTTTCAGTGCTGCCAAATTAGATCAACCCAACACCACAATAGAAAAGGTGCAGATGATCCAAAAAGAGCAGATGTCCAGTGAGTTAACAAAGGACAATGAAACTGTCAAGACAGCTGCCTCCTCCAAAGTGGCTGAGCTGCTGGAGAAGTACAAAGCTGTGGGCAAGGACATGGAACGGGGCACAGTCACCCACACCAAAGCCGTTTCAGGCTACCTACAGGAGGAATCACAGAATACAGAGAAAAAATGTACCAAGTCTGTGCAGTATAAGATTCTGGAGAGCAGGGTGCTGGACTCCAAAGACTCCTGCAGTACTTACAAAATGCATGGAGAGTTGGACAGAGCATTTGGAATGGCCTCATCTACCCCCCAGCTTGGGGATGTGTTGAGTAAAGATCCCCTGGCACATCTTGGCACTAAGGTGGACAAGCTGTCATCCCGATTTTACCCCATTGAGAACAAACCTCCTCTTCCAGAGAAGGAGAGCCTGATATTTGTAGGAGACACTCAGAAATTGGCTCTTCCAGAGAAGAAGGACAGAGTGACCTTCAGAGAAGACTCTCCAAAATTAGTCAACACAGAAATGAAGAAACCACAGGTTAGGGCAAGTACTGCATCCTCAGTTCTAGAAAGCCTGTCTAGAAGTCAAGGGTCTGACAGCTCTCTCAACAAATCTGAGGAAGACTGTTCAAAACAAGAGCAGAATCCCATGGAGTTTCTAAGAAAAGGGTCCCTACGGCTGAAGCAGCTTTTGAACCCAAAAGGTGAAAAGAAATTGGAGGAGGAACCTGCTTCTGAGAGTGGGAAATGTGACAAGCAGGCAGTGGTTCTCAAACGATCATCGATAGCAGACGGCCAGGAAGCAATGGAAGAAGAAAAAACCCACAAATTCACAGCACCTCTCCCTCCCAAGAGCAGCCAGACAACACAAGGGAGGTTTCCTTCCTCCACAGCCAACATCCTGTACAGCAGCAACTTGCGTGACGACACCAAGGTGATCCTGGAGCAGATCTCTGCCAACAGCCAGAAGAACAGAGCCGAGCTGGCCAAGCAGCTGCCATCCACCAGCAACCCTGACCTCTCCAGGTCAACCACAAGCTTGGAAAGAAAAGGGGAAAAGGAGAAAAGCTGCAACATCCACAGGTCTGAGAGCTTTGGGAGCCAGAAACGGAACCTCCAGAGGCAGCCATCAGAGGATAGAGACACCCTCCTGAAAAAAATGGAGAACATGCGTAAGGAGAAGCGAGTCTACAGCAGGTTTGAGGTGTTCTGCAAGAAGGATGAACACACGAGTCCCAGTGAAGAAGAGTATGACACAGATGCCAAAGACAAGAAAATGGGAAAATTCATGCCCAAGATCCTGGGGACCTTCAAGACCAAAAAATGATCCTAGAAATCCTATTTAATTCCATTTAATCACTGACTGTCACGTGGAAACAAAGAAGAAACTTGTCTATGATGGCTAGAAACCCCAGTGGCAATGCTCTTCTTGGTTAGCGAGCAGAAATGTACCCAGCATGAGCCTCCCATGGCACAGTTTGCTCAATAAAGTCAGGTGGTATCAAGCAACCTTATCACAATATGTTCCAAATAAAACAATATGCCAACATGCTTAAAAAACAAGTCTGTTACTGTACAAAACTAAGTGATAGTCTCTGTTAAACTCAAGGAATATTTTCAGCAGACAAAACCATTCAAACAAAAAAAAAAAAAAAAAAAAAGAATAGGAAATTCAGTACTTGATTTTGGGCCAGAAAAGATAAATGCATACAGACACACACACACAGGTATTAACTGGAAAAAGTATTTAAACCTCAGTGGTTTCTCAGGTGAAGTTACTCTTTTTCTGTATCTCACAATGAGTCAGACACAGGAGGCACCTTTTTGAAGGTTTCCTTCCAAAAAAACAAAAGTCGTAATCAATGTTTTGGCCCAGTCTGTGGTTCTGATCTTCCCCAGCAGCACAGGCCCAGCTTTTTTGTATTTTCCAGTTCCTGAGCCTGCGGGGTCTGGTTTGCTTGTGGTTTGTTTCTTTGTGTATAGGGAATTACTTATTTTAGGGGCTGAGCTGAAAGAGCCTGCTGAGGTGCTAGTGATGGAGAAGAGCTTGGTTTTAGGAGGCTTTTTCAGGTGAGTCTGAGTTAAAATAAGCATCTAAAGTAAAATCCTGCCTTGGCCAAGTCGTGACTTCCTTGACAGTGTAACTGCAGTTCATGAGGTGACGGATCTGGAGCAGCATGAGCAGCTGAGAGAGCTGGGGGGGGAATAACAATCATTCTTCACAGGCAGAGTAAAACCTCAGGGACAGAGACAAGACCTTCAAGTTAATGAGGAAAATGTATCCAAAATAATCACTGAAAGAGGAATATGAAGTTTCCTGTAGTCCCAGTGTAGACTGGAAACACCTTTACAATGTCACAGCAATAGCATCTCATGAAATTTTGCTTTCTTAAAGCAAAAACAATAAAAATGACCAATTCACTGAAGAAGACTGCCTACCAATAGGCAACTTCCTTCTCAACACAGCAAATGCTGCTTTGAAAGACAAGATTTTATGCAGTGCCATATAAAGAATTTATTATTACAATATTTACACACAAGAGAAGCTAATAAAATTAAATATTGTAGAAGAACCCATCTGTATTTCAAATGCTTTTCTACTTAATTTTAACAAAACCAGACCATAATGAACTCTGTTCATCTAGCCTAGAACAGTCATAGAAATGAGTGTTGTAAGATTACCTGTGAAGAGTTAGGTCTTCAGAGAACAATTACCCGTTCTGCTCAAAAAAATCCCCACCATTTAGGCAGACTGCTGAAGAATCCCTGGATGGGCTGGCAGGGACCTTTTAAAGGTCACGCAGTCCCAACCCCTGCCTGCCATGGCAGGGACACCTTCCACTATCCCAGGTTGCTCCAAGCCCTGTCCAACCTTGAGCACTTCAAGGGATGGAGCAGCCACAGCTTCCGTGGGCAGCCTGTGCCAGGGCCTGCCCACCCTGACAGGGAAGGATTCTTTCCCAAGATCCCACCTAACCCTGCCCTCTGGCAGTGGAAGCCATTCCCCTTTGTCCTGTCACTCCAGGCCTGTGTCCAAAGTGCCTCCCCAGCTCTCCTAGAGAGGTTGTTTGATTTTTTTTAGAGGCTCAGAAGGGGCTCAAAGGTCTTCCCAGAGCCACCTTTCCTGCAGGCTGGACACCTCCAGTTCTCCCAGCCTATCTCCAGAGCAGAGGGGCTCCAGCCCTCAGAGCATTTTCTTGGCCTTTCACTTGGCTTTGTTGAACTTTAGGAGGCTCCCCTGGACCCTGAATATGTCTAAAAACCACTCAAGTATCAGAATAATGCAGTTTTCTGTGATTTTTTGCAGTAATTTAAACGAGGAATATGAACCAACAGCATTCACTGTTCTCAGGGTGTGAGAGCAAACACACTGTGTCCTTGACTGCCGAGACTGAAGGCAGAGGGGTTGCATTCCCTTTCCTATTAGCTTGTCCAGAGGAAAGAAGGACATTGTCCTAAGCAATGAATAAAGCATTTCCTCATATTTTGCTCTCCCCTGCTGCCCTTGCTTAGTCAGGGGCTGAAGGATGAGCTGTAGTTCACCTGTCTGGAACATCTCCACAGTCACTGCTCAGGATTTTTGGAGGCCTTTGCTATTGGAAGACTCTGCAGCGCAGATTTACTGATGGTTCCATAGGCTTGCGAATAGCTGCCCATGGATGCCTTTGGATCACCCACAGCTCCCACGTTTGCAGTGATCTGGAACATCTTTTTACTGGGCTTCAGAAGGGGACGAACATCTTTGCTGTGACACTGAGAGTTTCTAGGATTCTGTGTGAGAAAGAAAAGCCAAGAAAAGTTAACAACCTGGAATCAGCTTTCTGGAATGCAAATAGGACACAGGTTTGGCTTTGGTCAGCACTACCCGCTCAGGAGACAAACACAAACTCAGGGCACATGTAGGCTGATCTTCTCCCTCTTCTGCTCTTCTAGTCACAGAAAGTTGTGCACAATTCCCTAAAGATTCTTCCAAATGCATTGGTCATGTGTACACCTGCACGTGCAACAAGTCCCATCTTGGGGAATTTTCTCTCAAAACATTTAGGAACGGATTCCAAATCAGAGAGGGGGGTTGCAAGTGTGCTAATGGACATGCTTGAAAGTTTCTGACAACCTGAGCTAATGGAAGGTGTCCCTGACCATGGGAGAGGGGACTTTTTTGGTCCCTTCCAACCCAAGCAGTCTGTGATTCTGTGAATCTGTGGTGCCTCCTTCCATACTCTTCCTCTGTCATAAGCTTCCTCCGATCACCACTGCAGGTGCCAGCAGTCACCAAGCAGCAGACGGACAGCTCAGGAAGAAAAAAAGCAGGAGCAAGAGGTCATTAAAGAACCCAGTGAGGGTGATGACTTTAGCAAGAAAGCATGGCCAAGATCAGGGAAGACTGACACCCTCACAGCTCAGCAACAGCAATCCATTAGAACCACAGAATCACTGAGGTTGGAAAAGCCCTCTAAGCCCACTGAGTCCAACCGCTCCCCCAACACTGCCAAGGCCACCGGTAATCCACGTCCCCTAGTGCCACATCCACATGGCCATTAAATCTCCCCAGGGATGGGGACTCCACCACTGCCCTGAGGCAGTCTGTGTGTCACAGCTGCACAGCCCTTTGCATCTGGGTTTTTTTCCAGTATCCAACCCGAACCTCTCCTGGAACCCACCTGAGGCCATGTCCTCTCATCCCGTCACTTGATTCCTGAGAGCAGATCCTGACCCCCACCTGGCTGCACCCTCCTGTCAGGGAGTTGCAGAGAGTGAGAAGGTCCTCCCTGAGCCTCCTTTTCTCCACAGCTACTGCTTCTGCTCCAGACTCTGTTCCCTCCTCTGGACACACTCCAACCCCTCAATGGGGCCCCTCCTTTCTTGTTGTGAAGAGCCCAAACTTGCCCCCAGGACTGGAGGTCCCTCAGCAGTGTCCAGCACAGGGGACAGGCACTGCCCTGGGCATCGGGCCACACCGTGGCTGGTACAAGCCAAGTGCCGTTGGCCTCTTGCCCACCTGGGCACACCTGGTCTCATGTTCAAGCTACGGTCAGCAGCAGCAGCAGCAGGTGACCTTTTCCAGCTTTCCAGCCACTCTGCCTGGAGCACTATGTGGAGTTGCTGTGACCCAGGTTACCACAAGTAAGGACTAGAAGTTAAGCTACTCACATTGTAAAGGTTCTGCACACTTCTAGGAGAGAGCTGAGTGTTCATCCATGTGGTTTGTCTCCCTAGTTTTTCATTGCTGGAGATTCTGGACTGTTGAGGTGGTGCAGAACAGTTCCTGATCCCAACAACAGGATTTGCATTTCCTGCAGAAGGAAAAACATGAGAGAAAGTAGGAAAATCAGAAGAACACAGAACACATTGACTGAGGAAGGGACAGTCCCATACTCAACACTCATTCAACAGTGTTTTGTTCCTATGTAATTTCCCTCCCACACTTTCAGCCCCTCATTTTACAATGAAAATTCCCTTAATTTCTTTTACAGCACTCATTCTCTCTTCCCCACACTAGGTGAGTTACACCCCAGTGTAGGAGGGTGGTACCTACTCTGCACAGTGGTGTGTGTGATGGGGTTGTACATCATCACACTAATCTGTGATCTCTGACATACAGTTCTGGCCAAATCCTTGCTCTGGCTAGATCCTTTTGGCTGGTCCCCAGCTGTGGCTCCAGTGTGCACATGTGAAGGGTTTAGAAGAGGGGGTGTTGGTTCTTGCTGGCCTTTCCTGATGGGTACAGTCACCGAGCTCAAACCTGGGAGGAGTGTGCTGGGTTCAGACTGTCTCAGCTGAATGTTTTCTCTCCACCCTTGTTCCTTTGGAAGGCTCTTTGACTTCTTTTCAAGGATCATCTGCAGAACAGAAAATCTGGTTAGACTTGATACAGAAATACAGCAGAAAAATAAAACATCAAAATAAAGAGGAATACTTATAAATATCTGCAATGTATTTTACAGGGTAAGAAACCATTTTTGAACTAGGTGATCTTTAAAGTACCTTTCAACCCAAACCATTCTATGAATCTTTTTCAGACATCGTGCTTCAGAGGTTTTTCTTTGCCCTGTGGGAATTTGACATGTAAAGGTCTCTCAAAGATTATGACTGAACTGGAACTGGCTGATCAAACACCAAGGTGTAACTGTGCCAGCAGGTACAGAAGGCCCGGGGGAACACAAAGACAAGAAAATGACAGAATTTTTTAAGTGTGTGCAAGAATGGCAGGTTACCTGGAGGATCAGGATTTGGGAAAATAGGATGGAAGTACCTCATACAATTTATTTCTATATTCTGCCACAGACAGTTGGACATCATCACCCAAAGGAAGGATCACATCAAAATCCAAAGAGGGCTCTCTGGAAGGACAGTGGAATCTGAGGAAATGAGAACACATCATGTAATTCACTGACTGGATACTAAAATTTAAACAGGATTGTTAAACAATCTCATTGTTTAATGTAAATAGGGTTGGAGAAGATAAAGAATTAGCTTTGCCATTTTTTCTGTAATGCATCTAAAGAAAATTTGTGCCAAGGGCAGGTTTGTAATGTATCAGAAGACATCAGGGGAAGCTGCATACTGGTGTCAGTCTCACCTTCTCACATAAGGATGCTGCAGAGCCTCCTCTGCTGTGAGCCGTTTGTCGGGGTTAAATACCAGAAGTTTCTTCAGCAGATCCAAGGCAGGCAGTGGAGTAGAGGATGGGAAAATCTCCTCAAATGTTACTCGCTGCCTAGAAGTCAGGAAAAAAGTGATACAAGCTCTCAGTGTCTAATTCCCAGTGAGGGCAGGAGTGACAGTTCCCGGATCACATCAAGGTGACACCAGACACGAGTTCACCCACAGTGTGTAATAATCCCTGAATTCTAGAATGGTTTGGCTGGGAAGGGACCTTAAAGCTCACCACTTTCCAGCCCCATGATCCCACAAATCTAGACCTGAGATTACAGAAACATACTTCTCTGTAATTTACAAAGAAGATAAAATTTACAAATCTGGTTTTGCATTTTGAAATCCCAAATATAATTGTGAACATAATAAAGAAGAAAGTATCTTCCAAAAAATCAGTTCTAAGCACCAAATCTTACTCATCTTGTAAATAATTTTTATTTAAGGAGACAACTCAGAGCCCCTTCCAGTGCCGTAAGAGGCTCAAAGGCAGCTGGAGAGGGACCCTGGACAAGGGCCTGGAGTGACAGCACGAGTGGAAAGGGTTTCCCGCTGCCAGAGGGCAGGGTCAGATGGGGTATTGGGAAGAAATTGTTGCTTGTGAGGGTCCTGAGGGAGTGGAATGATTTCCTGGAGAAGCTGTGACCGCCCCATCCCTGGAAGGCCAGGGGGGATGGGGCTTGGAGCAACCTGGTCTAGTGAAAGGTGTCCCTGTCCATGTCAGGGGGGTGGAATGAGATGATTTTTTAAGGTCCATTCCCACTCAAACTTCTGATTGTTCCATGACTCCATGGTCCTACATTAGATGATCTGAGACACAGGAACACCTCAAGCTTACCGGGAACTCATGTGGCTAATAACTGAGGCCTTGTACTCTGACTGCAGAGCCAAAATATCTGCAATAATAAAAAGACACTGTCACTGCCAAGATGAGGATTGGCAGAGCTACACAGTTTATGACGGAAAGACAATATTTGATATTAACATAGGAAATTATCCTCATAAAACTCAGTTGGAGATCTGTGGAAGGGGGATGGAATATTTACTTATGAATTTTCTAAGCTGATTTTTGAATTCCTATTTATTAATCATACACTTCATGAACTTGCATTCTCATAGTAACAGATGCAGAAGCACCACAATATCTGAATTTCTTATTTTCCTCTAACACTAACATTCAAGATGAAGATTTTAATTTCTGTAATGAGAGATACCTTCTTCCTTGACCCAGCCAGGCTGCTTTCTTCCATTCTTAACCCCTTCTCTAGATACCTTCCCCCGCAGCAGAGTCCTACCTTCTGGGGATGGAGCAGGGATGACCCTCAGGATCTGCTCTATTTGATTCATTGTTGATGTTCCAGGAAAAAGTGGCTTTCCAAGCAGCATCTCTCCGAGAATACAGCCAATGCTCCACATGTCTACACCCTTAGTGTAACTACGAAAAGGAATAGAACAGAGGCAGGTTTAAATGATGCAAATATTTTCCTGTATTCACATCAGCTACATTGATTTACTTGCTAGAAAGCTTACCTGGTGATTTCTTACATATAAATGCTCACGGGTTTGAACTATAAATTGAATAACATTTGGGAATCATGAGTCTGGCAAGCATGAAACAGAAAGGAGATTTATCCTACTCAAAGTCCAGTCTAAGAAATCATAAAAGAAAATATATTATAGAGAAATGCCAGAACAAGGTCTGGCATTATTAAAGGTAATGCCAGAACAAATTATTATATCCTTTTCATATGACCAAGGATGAAGATACACATTGCTCTTACTTTGGTCATAATGCATATACAAAGTAGTTACAATTCCTTAAGAATTACATTTTTAAGCAAAGCAAATACCAAACAGTGGGTATAAGACAGTTTGCAAAACATCCACATTTAAATCCCATCCATATTGAAACACTATCCTTCATCTATTTATTTATGTTTCTGTTTTTCATATTTAATTGAAAAAAAAGGACTAAGCCTGACTAACAGGCAGCTGGTTTAACATTCGATTAGGGAATATTTCATGAAGGTCTATCAAAAAACACTGCTTTAATTTGGAAAAGAGGACTATGTTCTCAAGCAGATTTTGTAAAGTTGTGGGTTTTAAGGGAGAAGAAAGAAGTTTGGTGGGAGAAAGGAGGACAAACAGATGAGCTGCTCAAGTATGTACACTGACACTCTAAGAACACAGGAAGAACATGTACACATTCGTAAGACGTTTTTCTGCCACAGAAGCTTAATCATATACCGAGAAAACAGACTGCTGACACGACACTGCATATGGTGACGCTGAAAATTAAAGGACTGAAGACTTTTAGGCAAAAAAATTTGCAAGTGGTGAAGTGCCAGGCTCGAACCCCTTCACTCACTTGCGAGAGGCCAGCAGGATCTCAGGGGCTCGGTACCAGCGCGTGGCCACGTACTCGGTGAGCGCAAGGCTGGGCTGGTCCTCACTCAGCTGGCACAGGGAACGGGCCAGGCCAAAGTCACACAGCTTCACACAGCACTGTGCATCCAGCAGGACATTGGAAGGCTGGATTGAACACAGCAGAATTAATTAGCCTTTTACTCTCTGAATAGCAGATTATTATCAAGATTCTTTTCCTAGTCTCATACTTGTATACTTCTGCATATTTTTCCTGTGGAGACAGGCTGGGAAAGCTGGGGATATTCACCCTGGAGAAAAGGCTCCAGGGGAGATCTTGGAGCCCTTCCCAGTGCCTAAATGGGTGCCAAGAGAGCTCAGGAGGAACTGCAAACACAGGCCTGGACAGCACAAGCCAGAATGGCTTCCCACTGCCAGAGGACAGGGTTAGATGGGATACTGGGCAGGAATTCTTCCCTGTGAGGGTGGGGAGGCCCTGGCACAGGCTGCCCAGAGAAGCTGTGGCTGCTCCATCCCTCGAAGCTTTCCTGGTTGGACAGGGCTTGGAGAACCTGGGATAGTGGAAGATGTCCCTGTTCATGGCAGGGGGTGGGAACAGATGGACTTTGAAGGTACCTTCCATCTGAAATCAATCTGTGATTTTATTTAGTGTTCAACAGAAAACTGGAGTGAAGGATACAGACTATGACCGAAATGTACCTTCTGATCCCTGTGAATAACATTCCCTGAGTGGATGAATTTAGTTGCCTTCAGGAGTTGGTAGAGAATGTAACACTTGTGGATGTCTTTCAGCAAATTCCCCTTCTTAATCACAGCATGTAAATCTGTCTCTGTAATATACCAATAATATGTTTTCATCAGTAAATATCAGTAGTATCATGAACATTCATGTGTAATCACCACCATACCACTGTCAAAGTCCTAACAAGAATAACTCCTAAGAGAGGCTGGGTTTGAATGGTTGCTGCAATGCTGAGTCTCACCCATGGACTCAAAGATGAGATAGATGTCTTTGTCATTCTCTGCTTGGATAACATCGAGCAGCTTGATGATATTTGGATGTTCTCCAAATTCCTGCACAGGGAAGAGACATAGCTGTCAAAATCATGTGTTTTGCTTGTGAATCATAAAAAGGGACAATAACCTATTTCAGTTTGTATTACTGTCTAGAACAAACACTAACAGGCTATTTCCTTCATCAGGCTTCTTCAGAAATAAATTTAAAAAAAGGATTTAAGTTTGTTCCATAGTAGGAAACCAGTCAATAAAAAAAAATCTCTGTTGAATGAGACATTAGTTCTAACACTCCCTCTATACCGTTTATAATAAAATCCAGTCCCCTTTATGCACTTCACTGTTGCTGCTGAATTAAAGAATTATTGGTGGCATGAAAATAGATCATAGTTGCCATCAGCATCATAGTTAAAAACCCAAACAATCAGACAGAACATGTCAGTCTGAGAGCTGGCTCAGACACTCACAGGCTGCAGCACTGAGGAACTGACTGCACGGAGATCAGACAGCGCACAGAGATACCTGAACGCAGGTATCATACTGCAGGTGAAGTCCATCCTCACACTTTCTGCAGACTGGTAATCTTCATGGGATCATTAAGTTCATCCCCAGCTTTAACAGCTTTTATTTCCCACTTCTGTGCAGCCATGGACACAGTAAACACTTCATAATATTCCAATATTTTATAATGTGCAACATCTAGGAAAGTTCACAAAACAATACGTTCACCTGCAGCAACCTGTGACAACACACTCACAAAGCAGTGATACACAGCCAGGCCGTCACACGCTTTGTTTTCATTCTGAGAACAGTCACAGCACCCATCCAAATGATCTAAAAAAGGTTTTTACCCAAAAGTGGGCATTGCTCTAGAGATGCAGCTAAATCTTGACAGTGTTACTTGACTGCCGTTTAAGAAGGAGAATTCCACTGTCTCACCCTGCCTTGCCCTGGAACTGATGACAGAGAAGTCATGAAAAAAATTTCAATCTGCATTAAAAAAAATAAATTACCTTGAAAAAAACCTTGTCAGGGTCAGTTCTATTAATCTTTGCTTAACGAATAATAATGCTACTAACATACTTACCAAAATGACATTCTAAAATTAGCCTAAAATGCACCTGGAGATCTACACCTACACTGAACAGCAAGCACAAAACCTGCAAGCAACGACCAGAGCATCAGAGAATCATTCACACCCCAGATTCTACAGCAACTTCTCAATTAGAATAATTGAGATACATAACATAAAAGAATAACGTAGTCCATCAAATGACCTTGGGATAAACATCAAGATTGAACAAAGCAACTATTATGCACAGACAAATAAATTAAGATAAACATGCAGTTATGAATAACAGAGTATTTTTCACATCTTTTCCTTTCTGAGCCCTTAGTCTTGAACCTCAAGAAAGAGGCTTAAAATAGGAGGGGAAACTAAAAATCTTAAAGTCTATTGAGCACCAAAATTTATAGAAGTACAGACTGAACAGCACATTAACCTCCCTCTCCCTGCCCTCCGCTACCAAGGGACTCCTTCTTTCCTTCAGAAGAAATATCCTTTTTTCCCCTGCTCCTTCTCCATCCATCCATTCCAGGAGTACTGCACTTTCAGAGATGATCTAACTTACAGGTAATTCACTTCTAACTAATTGTTTCTGTTTCGAGCTTTGAAATTTGCAGCTTCTATTTCAGGCTTCAAGATTGTCTAAGAAGTAAAAAAAAATAATCTCTTTCCTACTTAAACTTGGCAGTCTTAGGAAATACCTCTTCTCTGAGCCCTGCCTCACTTGTGTCCTTAGAAAATCACAAGTTATAACAACATTATTCCAAAATATTGATGTTTCTACATGTTAAGTCTGAGGAGGAGTTGACAGATAACTGGAATGCCACTGATAAGGTCAATTATATCAAAACAAGAGTAGTCTTAAGTTATTCCTTGCAGAGCTTCCCTTTTTCTTTTGGTTCGACTATTTGAAATTATTGAAATTGCTTACAGCATAATGGAGGAAAACAATTTTGGAGTGCAAATCCCTCTCCCACCCCAGCCCCTTCTCCAAACAAGGCAGTTAAAATGTAAGAGAAACAATTTCTATCCACAAAGAAACAAGAAGTGACAGAGGATGCTGATGTGCTGATGCTGCAGCAGACACATTGCTAAAAATGGAGAAACTAAAAACAAGCCCAAATGGAGAGTGTTTCATCCAGGTGGGTTCACCCTGAAAGGCTCTTTGCCAAGACGGTGCAGAAAAGAAATTGAAGAGTTTTCAACACTAATCAATGACTGCTGCATTTTGGAAAACAACAGGAAAAAAATTCTTAGACATCAGAGACATGATAAAAAATCAGAGAAGAGGAGGAATGTGGACATTACCTGCAGGAACATAATCTCTCGAAATGTTCTCTAGAAATAAAGAAATAACAGTTTATTATCACCTCAAGAGAATGGCAGAACAGAGATGCAGTTCAATGACAGGGTTAAATCCACTCCTCTTTTGTACATGCCATGATAAACAGAGCTTGGTATTTATTGCTTGTTTTTATCCCAATATAGCTGCAGACTGTATTGTTACATACATAATTATCATCTTTCAGAGACAAAAATCCTGAAAATACCTACGGAATCCCACCATGTCTCAGAACACATCAGGACAATAATTTCTCACCTGAGCATCTGTTCTGTTCCTGAAAGCATCAAAAATCTTTTTAACAGCAACTGTTTCTCCTGTCTTGCGGTCAATAGCTTTCCAGACGATGCCATAGGCCTGCAAAGAAGCACGGACAGGTGAGCAGTGTGCTGACACCTGCACACAGCTCAGGCCTGCAGAGGAACCAGAATGTGTTCAATGATGGACTGGAAGCAGAGGTGATGGAAGGTACATGGAAGAAAGAGAGATTAGGCCAAGGAGCTACTCCACTCAGGAGACAGACTGAGAGAGTTGGGGGTGCTCAGCCTGGAGCAGAAAAGGCTGCAGGGAGATTTCAGAGCTCCTTCCAGTGCCTGAAAGGGCTCCAAGAGAACTCGAGAGGGTCTTTGGACAAGGGCTTGGACTGACAACACAAGTTGGAAGGGCATCCCACTGCCAGAAGGCAGGGTTTAGATGCGATTTGGGAATAAATCCTTCCCTGGGAGGGTGCAGAGGCCCTGACACAGGTTGCCCAGAGAAGCTGTGGCTGCCCCATCCCAGGCAGTGTCCAAGGCCAGGTTGGACAGGGCTTGGAGCAACCAGGTCTAGTGTAAGGTGTCCATGCCCATGGCAAGGGGTAGGACTGAGTGGGCTTTAAAGTCTCCTCCAACCCAGGACTCTAAGGACATCAAGGCAGGATTCCCAGTAACATGTGTGGTCCTGGAGCATGGGATCAGGACCTTTACCACGCATCAGGCAGTTCAAACAGTTGTACATCAGGTAAGTGCTACAGTACTACCCTGCTGGCAATTGGGAAACAGCCTCAAGTTGTGCCAGGGGAGGTTTAGGCTGGATACTGGAAAAAGCCACAACACAGACTGCCTCAGGGCAGGCGTGGAGTCCCATCGCTGGGGGGATTTAACAGCCACATGGACGGGGCACTAGGGGACACGGATCAGCGGTGGCCCTGGCATTGCTGGGGGAGTGGTTGGACACCACAGGCTCAGAGGGCTTTTCCACCTCACTGATTCCTCAACTCTGTGAACATAATGAGGAAAATACGAATACTTAAATACTTGTATCAACGCAACTAAACAACAGCAAAGAACTGCCCGAACAGAAAAGCAGATAACTCGTGACGGTTTAGAGACTGTCTGAGGACACATATCTTAGAAACTACCATTGGCTCATGTATAAAAATACATTTTATGGAAAAGATATGACTCGATGCAGCATGATTTGAAGTGATGGGGTTACAGTCAATGTAGAAGGATTTGGCAGGCACAGAGAGAACGTACTTTAAGACTCGGATCCATTTTACTATTTACTCTTGACCCCTTACAGTCCTCCGGAGTTCCCCTAGGTCACCTGGAGCTCCCACCAGGCCCTGAGCGACAGACAGAGTTCCCACGGACGCCTACACTCCCAAACACCCCTTCAGCAGCCCCGGATCACCCGGAGCTGTCACGGTACCCTGACCTTCACAGGGGCCACTCGAGCTCTCATGGGCCCCCCCATGTCCCACGACCAGCCCAGCTCCCACAGACCACCCCCTGCCAGGCACTCACCCCCTTGCCCAGGCGCCTTTTGATCTCGTATTTGCGGCACACGAGCGGCTCCACCTCGGGCGGGCTCATGGCGGCACCTCCCTGGGGGCTCCCGCTGCCATGGAAACGGCCCCGCGCGCCGCGCATGCGCAGAGTGACCCCGCGCGGGCGCTGAGGGACGAGAAGGAGCGGGGGGGCCCTTGCGGGGCTCGGGACTCGGGCCTGGAGGGACAGCGCGGGGGGAATGGCTTCCCTCTGCCACAGGGCGAAGTTAGATGGGGTCGTGGGAAGAAATTCTTCCCTGTGAAGGTGGAGAGGCCCTGGCACGGGTTGCCCAGAGAGACTGTGGCTGCCCGGTCCCTGGTACTGTCCAAGGCCAGGATGGAGCAGCCTGGGATAGTGGAAGGTGTCCCTCCCATGGCAGGTTGATGGGATTGGACGAGTTTTAAGGTCCGTTCCAAGGTAAAGCATTCTGAGATTAAATTATGCTTCTTTGGGTTTTTTCCCCCCTAATTTTGATTCTTCTTCCCTACCCCCACCCAATTCCAACTTTTCTGATGAGGCCAAGTATTCAGCTTCATTAAATTTACTTAATACAACACTCTTCAGTGTTAACACTTTTTTCACGTTCTCTAAGAGTTTTGCCTTCTTTCCTTGTGTTTTATAGCAGGTAGAGAAGATCTCTGAAGCCCAATTCTTGTCCGAAATAGATGGTTGAAATCAAAATTGGTAAGCTGATTAGCTGAAAGCAGTCATTAGATACTCTGTTGTGACTTTTTTTTTTTTTTTTTTTTTTTTAAATGAGAATATTATGAATGTGGATTTATTGTAATTGATAAAAACAGGGCCAGGAGACCTTCTTCTCCTGTTTTAAAAGCCTTTATTAAAATCAGCTTAGGGCGGGGGCCCGACGGGTCGCGCGCAGACCGCCGCCGTTGCTCCCTAAAGTGACTCAGAGGAGGAGGGATACAGCTCTTCCTACGGGGTGCAATGTAGGGAAAGCTGGGATCTCCGCCCTCACGGGTACACCCAGAGTCCCTTTGGCTCGTCGGTCTGGGGGGGTGTCATCCCTAATGAGTCTTTTAAACATCAGGGCGAGGAAAGCGGAGTTGGCGGGTAGTGCCTTTTAGTCCTGCCCCTAGGGCATCGTTCTCAGTTTCTTTATCTAGTGCTTCAATGCTCTTTAGATTGGGTTTTCCGTCCGAGGTGGTGTTTTTCGGCAGTTGATTTGCATAAGCCCCACTCGTCGCCCTGTGAGCTCTCCTGCTCGGGGTGCTGGGAAGTTTCTGGCTCCGGGCGCCATGTTGGGGGGGTTTCTGGCTCCGGCCGTGGCAGGACAGGGGCAACAGGAGCTGCCTGGACAGGAACTTGGAACTGGAATGCTTTAGAACCTGTAATAAACTAAAGAAAACGTGCAAACCCCGGCCGGCGGCTCCGGGTGGGACGGGACGTCCCCGACCCCGGGCGCGGCCGGACAGGAGCAAACAAGGGGACAGTTCAACATGGGCTCAGAACTGGGATGCCTAGAACAGAGGCTGGGGAGAGCACCTGGTTAACAGAACATGGATTGCAGGTATGACTCATTTATCTCAGTAATGGTTTGTATGACTTTGAGATATGACTTCAGTTTTATTAGTGAACTGGTGTCTTTGGTCACGCAGGGATTTGGATTGCTGATGTATACTTCCATCACTAGCATCATTCATTTTGTGTGGAAGTTTTCTTTATTTACTAATGATTTCTGACTCTTAGAAAGAGGCTTATTCTTCTCAGCCCATAATTTTTAAGAAATTGCATTCAGTTTAGTTTTAAATGTTCATTTAGGATTCCTCAAGGGACTCACTAATTACTTTAGGCTGTATTGTTTATCTGCTTTACATTTATCTGTACATTTATCTGCTTTAGTGTGTTCATAGAGGCATACAGTTGTGTGCGTGCACTTAACAGCATACACCAAAGTTCAGCTCTTGGTTGTGATAATCGCCTCTGTTCTCATCGTGGCTCATTAGCCTTTTGGCGTGATGGGTACCAAGATGGGAGAAGGCCATCTGTCCGGCAGCCCAGCTTGTGAGGTTGGTGGAGTGCAGCTTCTGAGACTACTGGTTCAATTCTCATCTCTACCCAAGTCCAAGCTTTACCAGTGACTTGAGCACTTAAATCTGATTAAAATATGATTTAGACAACAGCTGCAATCAATCTAATACAATCTAACGTTTTCACACCTGTTGGCTGTTTATTAAATACAATCATGGAGAGGGGCTGGGTGCTACACTTTCATTATCTTTTTTTCATTCACTTTACATGATTTAAGTCTTGTCTATTGACTAATACAACTGCACAAAAATATTAAATGAATAATTCTCAGTGTAATAAATGGAATTGTTTCATGCTAACTAAATTTTAACTATTTGGAAAGTTATTATTAGAAGCAATCAAAAGAATCAGTGTTACAAGGCAGATGTACCCCTTCACAGATGTTACATGTCAAAATTAAGGTACAGGATGTAGTTTGGAAGACAAGTGATGTTCCAAGACGAAAACTACCTTGAAATGGACAAAATTAGAACGACTTTAGGCATAGGGCCTAAAATTCATCAAATGTAAGACTAATTAGTAGACTTACATAGCACAACGCTTAGTACGTACGCACAAACCCGTGAGGTTTTCCAGAGGACAACGAGGATGAGTGTAAGCCTTCGTCCAAAGACCACCAAAAGAAGACTGAAGACCCCCGAACAACAAGGGATGCACGTGCCGTGAAGAATAGTGACATAAAGTCAGAAGATCAGAAATAGGAGGAAACTTACGAGAAACATTAATGAATATGTATAAGCATACAGAATATAAGTTTAGCTTGAATTGTTTTGTTTTGTGCGTGAAGCAGGGTGAGAAACCCCCTCTGTACCCCGGCCGGTTCTGTACGTGGGGTGGGGTGATGAGCCCTCCCCGTACCCTGGTCGATTTTGATTATGCTTTAATCATACTTAATTACTGGCAAATTGCATATATAAATTGTATTTTTTTATTAAATTGTGTTCTTTTACTAAATTGTATTCTTTTATACCAAATTACTATACAATTTACTAAATTGTATTAATTTTTAATTAAACTGCAGTTAACTCAAAGGACTAGTTGTCAAAATTCTAATTTCATTGCTAACATCAGACATTTATGGTGAAAGCTTTCCATGGGAATCTTGAGTGTTTCTGTCTTCTCCAAACACTTCAGTTCCTTGTGGTTGCACATTGCATTTGCAGACTCCAGATATAAGCTCTGTTCTCCATTAGTATTAGTAATTCCCAAAACTCACGCAGATTTAGCTTTCAGTCAAGGTAAAAGCAGTCAAAATACTTCTCAAAAGTAGAAAGAAGACCGTTCAAGTCTCTGCTGTCCTATTTGGCTGAAAGAGCAAGTTACTTAAATAATGGATTTATTAAAATTCACTTAAAATGACTTTATGTAGGAAGTGGACTACTACTAGTTCATTTTTAATTTAATCTACTGAGTGAATTGGGACATGCAGTGTCAATCTAAGTCTATTTTGTGAATTGCAAAGTAAACTCAACTTCACCTTGAGAAGAACAGAAAAATAAAAAGTCTTAATCAAAAGTTGCAGTAAGTATTCTTAGCATGAAAACAGTATTGTAGTGCTGCTCATTGGTTTTGGATGAAGGGATAGCAAAGAAAACCAGCTGTGATTGAGACTTGAGTGTGTTTTCAGAGGCTGCAAAAACACCTGACAGGAGCCAAACACGAGTTTTATACCCACTGCATAACCCTGCAGTGTCCTGCAAGTCTTTTGTAGAAAGTGCTAATTTTAAAAAGTAGTATTGAAAGGACTTCCTAGCCATCTGCAGGGTTTTTTGATAATAGGAAGTCAAATGGAGGAACTTTGGAGCATAGATACTTACAAATGTTCTGCCGAAGAATGAAGTATAGGGAGATGAGAGCTCATGCCTCATTTTGATGGCGATGTTGGAAATAAAAAGGGAAGTCCTAGCGCTATGATCTGTTTTTGCAAGTGTCTACCTTTGTGGACCTGAACTAAAAGCAGGGCTCGGAAATTCTGAGGAACAAGGGTAGCTTCAAATTTTTTTCTCTGTGAAGAAACACTATAAACACAGACTGGAGCAGACTGATTTCTGTGGAGTGTTTGAAAGGAGCTTGGAGGATTGGATCTGTCCAAAATCTCAACTGGAAAGAATTTAATATGAAACAAGAATTACAGAGTTTATGGTTTCTGCAATACAGAACTAACCAAATACCTGCCAGAAGTCTTTTAGAAACCTTCTTAGCCATGTTCTAGGAACAAGGGGCTTAGAAACATGGCTTTGCTCTTCTGTCTAACTGATGGGAGGGACTGAAGTTCTAAGGTATTTTCAGTGCTTCATCTTGACTTCGTAGAGAAGTGTATAATGTGTCAGCTAAGTCAGCTGAAGAAAGCACAGGTTATGCTGGCAGACAGGCAGGGCTTTTATTTTGCAGATGGCTTCTATCTGGCAATTTGGATTATAGGTGCAGTGCAAGTAATTTAACTGCTAGGTGTTCTATTTCAATTTCGTAAGAATGAACAGCATTTATCCTTCTAGGAATTTCTTCACAGAAACTGTTTTTGATCTAACTGTAGAGAACATGATCCAAAGCTTAATTTCCTGCAGAAGTGTTTTCTCATTTGAATCCCATTACTATCCCACTCTTTGAACTGCATGTTATTTTTGTCTTGGTGTTGCCAGCAGTTCAGGACTTGTCAGATCAGGGTGAAAAGGCACCTTGCACTCTACTGTGTAGCACTCCTGAGGTCTGGTTGTGACATTGTGTTCCTTTTGGACGTACCTTCAACGTGTAGGAAAGGCAAAGGATGATGCAGATGTAATAGAAACAAATTTCTTGAAGGAGTCACAAGTGAAAGTACCAATGTTCATAAAAGACTAAGAGAGAAGTCATGGTATTTACTTCCACAAGTTTTCATTTGAAGAAGATACCCTTGGAGACCAGCAATACCTGAAACTGTATATCTGCAACAGCTACGAGTGAGGGATGCAGGATTTAAATTTTGGATAATAATAACACGCTGATGTTAGAAATTAATGTTAGGAGATCAGGATGTATCCTTGTCACAGTAAGTGTTATACCAGAGTTAGGTCACAGGAATAAAAATGGTTTTGCTTTATAATGAATTAAGCAATTTGAATTATTTGAAGTGTTGAATATATTTCATATATAAAATAATAATATAATATTATCTATATTATATATACAATGTATTATATATTGTCTATTATATACTATAATATATATTTTATGTATAATAATATATATGTTATAATAGATATAATATATATATATAATAATATAATTCAAATATTGAAATATTTGAATTTTGTTCAGTGCATATTGATCAAGTTTTTAGTTTTTCACTCTTCTCTTAATATTGTTATGGTAGTGTTTAAAAAATAGTCCTGAAATGGGGGGAGGTGAACTTCTTCTTGAAACAGCATGTAAAAACTCCATCCATGCATCCAGTGCATCACAGTCTATTCAAATAATCTTAGGGCTCTGAAATTTCTTATACTTTGTAAGTTTGAAGGCTGAAATACTGCTCTTATTTCACTGCTTTGTGTCACCTGTAATGTCACCTTTTTCAGGAGATTAAGTGAGGTAAATGCCAATGGCTAGCTTTTTAGTATATTTTTAGTATCTGCAATGAAATAGGAACCATTGTGTAAAGGAATACCATTTTGTATTGCAAGATAAGCAGAAAAACTCTGGATACTAACCTCAAATATACTGCTTTTATAACTTTGTTTTGTTTTTAAGTCCTTGAATAGCAATAGCTATGTTCCTGACAGGTTTTACTAAAATTTCAAACAATGTTAAAATATTCAGACATTGATAGTTATTGTTCCAATATACACTATACAGTTTTAGCTGTCTCCTATAATTGAGTCTCAAAGCTTGAAAAAGAAAATTAATACTTGTGTTTTTAAAAATAAAATAATATAAGGAGTTCCAGGAGTGGAAGATCAAAACCTAAATTGTAGGGAAATTAGTGATCTGATACTGAAAAAGCTCCAAAATTGTTTTGACTTTGATTTTTCTTACAGTTTGACAAGCTGTAGCATTTATCTGACAACACCAAATGAAAACAGTGATTTCAAGATAGACAAAAATAGATCAGGCCTGAATGATTGGTGCTTCATATACCTGTGTTTGCACTGTCAGATGCACTTGTACCAAGCTTTGTGCCATTTAAAAATATTTAAATATTTTGAAGTAAACCGCAATGCATATTAATTCATGTTTCTCAACACTTTGTTGGCCATGCAGGCTGTTACGAGTGTTCTCTCATTTTTCAGTCCTGGGTAGTGTACAGTATTGAGGGTGAACTACAAGGATGATTTTTTTTCCCAATAATCTCACACAGAGACTGTTAAACTTTAGGAATGTTACTGGTAATTTTTGAGAGTTACAGAAACACCATCAGTGACTGAGAATCTTTTTTGCACAGCAGCCTTAGTAAACAGAGTATGTACCATACAAAAACTTTACAAAATACATGCTTAAGCTATTATGCATGAAATGCAGGTGTTTGCTGACATCCTTGCACATTTACAATGCTGTTTATGTGTGAAAGGTGCAAGGACCAACTCAAGAACTTTTCTTTCTTTGCCTAAAGTCGTAAATGTATTGTTTACAAACATCTGGGAAAAAGGCTGTAACATACACTATTTGTCCTAATTACATAATGCAAGCTCCTAGCTTTTCTTTTTGCAAGATTTTTCTTGTTATCTGTGGAGGAAGAATCACCACTGTACTGAATTCAGATCCTCGGTATTCTGCTGGCTGGTATCTGCCTTATGTAATTTACTACGTAGTGAATTTAGAGCTCTGAAGAGATCTATTTTCCTGTCCTTTTTCTTCTGAAGTTGCAGATCATGCCAAAAGAACAGCTGCAACTTCCATCCAAAATGCTTGTGTAGAATAACAACAGAAAATATTTTTTTCACTTCTAAATTTACAATTAAAATAATCGTGTGTACCATATTGTTTGTATCTGTATTAATTATATAGTCATCACTATACAGGATTAATTGTAGAGAGAAAAAAGCCATTGCAAGTGCCCGAGCCCGCCCTGCTGAACAGTTGGTGACAAGTATCTTGTGCATTTCCGTATGGAAAATGAGTTTGTCCTGCACAAACAGCACGTACGGGTCGGGTATCCGAAGGCAGAACAGAACAGAACAGAACAGAACAGAACAGAACAGAACAGAACAGAACAGAACAGAACAGAACAGAACAGAACAGAACAGAACAGAACAGAACAGAACAGAACAGAACAGAACAGAACAGAACAGAACAGAACAGAACAGAACAGAACAGAACAATAAACCACAGGAAACAATAAAAAACCACAGTTTTTTAATCCCGTTCCCGGCGCCCGGGCCTGTCAATCCGCTGCCGGGGCGCCGCCCCCGCCGAGGCCCCGCCTCACCAAGATGTCGCCGGCGGAGCCCGGGCGGTTTTTCTGCACGGCAGGCCGCGGGCTGGAGCCCTTCCTCGCCCGGGAGGTACAGGCGCGGCTCGGCGCCACGGAGGTGAGCGGGGAGCCGGAGCCCGCCCGGGCGGTCCCGTCTGGTCTGGCCCGGGTGAGCGGTGGTTGGGCCGGTGCCGGTGGCCGCCCGGGCGGTCCCGTCTGGTCTGGCCCGGGTGAGCGGTGGTTGGGCCGGTGCCGGTGGCCGCCCGGACGGTCCCGTCCGGCTCGGCAGGGAACGCTGCGCGCCCCGGAGCCCGGCGAGCACGGCCGGGGCTGTGCCGGCGCCCGTGCGGGGGGCGCCGCGGGGCTGGTCGGGGTCGGAGGGGCTCCGCACCGCGGGCCGGGGACCGTCACCCTTAAGGAGCTGGGGCGGGGTGCGGCAGGGGCTCACCCGGAGCCGCCCGGCCGCGTCCGACGGGTGTTCTCCCCGGAGGTGGACTGCGTCGCGGGAAAGGTGTTCTTCAGAGCGGCGGCGGGGCCGGGCGAGCTGCGGAAGCTGCGCTCGGGGGAGCGCCTGTTCCTGCTGCTGAAGAAGCACGGCCCGCTGCCGGTGACCAGGAGCAGAGGTACGACCCGGACACGGGCTGCGCGGGAACGGAAGCCTCCGTTTGAGCCCGAATTATAAAAGTCGAGGTGTTTATTTTTTTACTAGTGGCTGTAGTTCTAATATAGTAATCGATTCTGAAGTGTCTTCCATCCATGTATGTTTTCAACATTTTTTTAATATGAAAAGGGCTTTTAAATTGTTTTCGGTAGCTACCTTCTAACCTATATTCTGCTGGCACTGAATGTATACGTGTATTTTTGAGACTCTCTCCCCGGTCTGGTCCCAAAAAAGAGAATAACACCCCAC
Source organism: Periparus ater (assembly GCA_032357785.1). Taxonomy (NCBI): domain Eukaryota; kingdom Metazoa; phylum Chordata; class Aves; order Passeriformes; family Paridae; genus Periparus; species Periparus ater. Next base: position 155,635,122 of record CM063609.1, on the reverse strand, counting down.
TCGAAAACCAAAGTTCAGCTCTAGATCTCTTGGGTTTAACAGTAGGTCTTATTTTCTATTAAAAAGAGTGAATCCCGACCTATATCTTGTGTCAGTTTACTGTTGAGTACACAGCTTCCTTCTAAGTCTCAGCTACTTGGGTCATCCTCTCTGTCAGTGTTGGAATGAGGATTTCAGGTTAGATGGATTGATATCTGCCTCCTGGTGGGTTTTTATTAGTGAGATTACCTTCACCTTTGAGAATGAAATTTGATCACGATTCTAAAATTTTAAGTGATAACTGTAAAGACCTTATTTTTTTTTTTTTGACCAGCTTTGAACTATTAAGTGAATGTCCACTCTGTTCCTTGTGCCTCTCTTGTAGCTAGCTGCAAGACTGCCCACATGTGTCAGGATTGAAGGCAAAGTGATGAATGGGAAGCAGAAATTTTCTTTCTCAAAGAATAAACTTGTTTTTGTCTGAGATGACTCAAAGTAATTCATGTTTGTATCTGCCTTTCAATTCTGGAAAGTGTCCTGCATCCCTTAATCCTGGGCCAAGTGCTTTCTGGGGAGGATGGCATGGCTGGTCCTCTGTCCCTGGGAATAACTCTCACATGTTGAGAGTCTCAAGTGGTCTGGTTTTCTACAGCTGTTGATTTCCTGTGCAGAATTCAAAGCTTGCGTGATTTAATCTTGCTTGGGCAGAGCTTGTAATCAGAGGGATGCCTGTGTGGCTTCTGGTGGGTGCTGAGAGCTCAGCTGTGCCTGTGGTGTCAGCTGCTGGTTTTCGGATTCACACATTAATGAAATCAGAATACAGTTGCTGTTAACAGCTGTTCTCAGTTTGTAGGGAAGTGAAATGCTGAGGCTGAAGTACTTAACCCAAATCTGTTTTTTTCTTCCAGGGAAAATGCTTCATGAAATTAAAAGCTTTGTCACTGAGGAACCAGAATACTGGCTGCATATTATCTCTGTTTGGAGAAAGCGTCATGGACACGAGGGGAAAACAGATGATGTCTCTGAAGAAAAGTCATTGGCTCTGAAGAGAAATTCAGAAGAGACAAATACTGCAAGTAAAAGGCAAAAAACAGAACAAGTGAGAGCAATTATGTCTGAGGAATGTCAGGCTGAAGCTGGAGAGACCCGTGTGGCACCAGAGAGAATGAGCGGTCAGGAGTGCTGTATTGAGAGCAAGACTTCCTCAGAATTCCCTTCCAAAGGCAGTGGGGAGAATCCCACTGCGAATGAGAAGCTTAGCTTTAGTTTCAGAGTGTCTTGTCGTTGTAGTGGAGCGATTGCCAAAATACTTACTTCACAGGTATGCTGATGTATCTGTGTTTTAAAAGAATTCAGCAAAGGTAAACAGAGATATGTAGTTTGTCATTTCAGTTGTGTTGTGTGTTCTGGAATAACAAACTGATGTAAGCTTTCTCTGTATTTTCTCAAAAAGCCCTTAATCTGCATTCACCTTAAACAAGTGAAAATACAAATGCCGTTTTTAATTTTTGTGCACTATTACCCTTAGTGTTTTTCAACACTCCTTTTACTTAGGATAAGCAAAAAGAGTTTGAGGTTTCTGGGCCTGTGGAGGCTAAGGAGTGATGGAATAAGTTTACAGCTACTTAACAGGGCCATTGCAAGGACCATGGAGCCAGGCTCCTCTCAGCTGTGGCGTGCAGTCTAGAAGAAGGGATAAAAGCCAGAACTTGCAGCTTCAGGTGCCTCTGGTTGGGCACTGGGGAGAACTTGTTCTTCAGGAATGCAGCCCTGGGATGGGTCTTGGGAGAAGTGGAGCTTGGTCCTTGGAAAAGAATAGTGGCATGCAGACCTCCTCCAGGATTCCGTTTGATCCAGCCCTTTTCCCATCTGTGCAGATGGGAAATTTTCTCTTGCTTAAAGGTAACAATTTAGATTTGGGAAGCTAGTACCTTGGTGAGGTGAGACACATGAGCCTCCCTGTAAGGGTGTTTGACTAAATTTGTGCTATGTTTGAACATAGACTTTGAAGGTAATCAAAGCTTTCTGTTTGTAATGAAAATGTTAAAACTGTGAGTTATAGTTGTGCATTTGTAGGTTTTCTGTTGGATAATCTGCCTTAGAGCCATTGGAAGTATTTTGTGCGTGTGATTAAGAATTGCAAAATGGTGGCACTCACGGAATATTCTGAGTTGGAAGGGATCCACAAGGATCACGGAATATTCTGAGTTGGAAGGGATCCACAAGGATCAAGTGAATATTTTGTTGTGACTTGGTCAGGACTTGAACTTTAGCCTCTCTCGCTCCAGTTAAACGTTGGTTGTTTGCCATGTGGCATGTTTGCTTTGCCCCCCACTCACTTGATGTGCCCCGTTGTACCTCTTCCAGTGTAAATTGCGTGGATTTTTCTTTTCCCTTTGAGGGTTGCGCATCAAAGGCTGTGATCTACAGTTTTCCGAATTCTGTGGTTTTTTATTGCCTGTGACTGTTCTTTCCCCTTGTAGGAGATTGGAAAAGCCATTGGCATCGCACTTGCGAAGCAGTGTGGGTGGCGTGCTGATCTGCGGGACCCTGACATGGAGGTAGTGGTACTTGTCTGCCTGTTGATGCTTCCAGAATCACCCCTGAACCTTGGTGCGTGGGACCGCGGCCTCTCCCTGCTGGTCTTCCTGTCCCTGAATTTACCTGTAAATCAGCTGGAAGCACTGAGCAAAGCGTGTGTGCTGCCCCTGTGTGTGCGTGTTTTCCAGAGCTCTGGAATAAACACCAGCCTGGCTGCTTGGGCCTGCATGGGAGGGGAAGGATCCATACAGCAGGTGTTTCAGGATCCAGCACCTGTATAGACTGCTGGACTGTGTAAAAATGGAAATCACCTGAGCCATGGGGCATCTGTGGCCTCTGGAGGGAAAGTAAACAAGCAGCAAGGGCATGTTCTCAAGGAGCTAGATTTGAGAATGTCATTTGTGGAAGAGCCTCTGCCGGGCCTTGTGTGTGACAAACAGCTGGCTTAGTGTACCCTTGCTGGTGCAGCTGCCTGGAGACCTTCCAAAGGACTCCTTGCTCTTGACGAGCTGCTTCTCCATCCCTGCACTTGACTTGTGGACGCTGCTCTCAGCACTGATGCTGAGAGATCTGAGACTTGTAGAAACTCTTGAGTTCATTTACTGGCACTGGTTTTCCCACACTGAGCATTATGTGCAGATTTGTTGAGGCTCATCTGTTCTTGCCCAGATTTTTGCTCTGAAACTGTTCAAATGCTGAGGACTAGGATTTTTCAACAGCATCATGTGCTTTCGGGGGGCAGGGATTGCAGTCATGCAAAACCTGCTGGGGAGCTCAGTCTTCTTTTGGTATGCTCTCTGTGGGACAGCAGAACAATTTCTTCTAGCTGCCTATATTTCTGGAAGGATTACTTATACGTGACTTCTATCGGAATTTCCCCTTAGTGGCACTGGTGGGGGTAATGGTGGGGTTAGTTGTTGTTGTTGTTTGTTTTGGGTTTTTTGTTTGTTGGGGTTTGGGGTTTTTTTGTTTGCTTTTTTTTGTATGGTTTTGTTTGTTTGTTTGTTTTTTAGGTTTTTAGGTTTTTGGGTTTTTGTGGTTTTTTTTTTTTTTTTTTTTGTTGGTTGGCTTTTTTTTCATCTTTATTTATTTAGTTGTTAGTATACCATGAATAATATTCTCCCACTTGTAGTAAATGGATTTATAAATAAAAATTCCCATGCTGTGTTAAGGAAAAATAGGTCCCCTTATAAATTCAAGTGCTTGCTTGAATTTATTGCTGATGGATTCCTGGCTGACAAAATCCCCTTCAGCTTGTTTAAGCACTAAATCATCTTTAAATTGGCAGTCAGATTATCTAGTGGGATTTCTTCCAATTGTTATTGTTTATAGTATGCATTTTTGTTCTTAAAAACTTGCAGAAGCATCTGTGTCTGGTTTAAATGAGTTAAAGCTATTGTCGTGTCAGTTTGAGACTTCAAAATGTTAGGGTTGCTTTTTTCCTCTTTTAGATCTTTGTACATCTTAATGACATTCACTCTGTGGTGGGGATTCCTCTTTTCAGGTAAGCATTCTCCCCACCCAATTTGTCGTGGCAGTACCAGAACAGATTTGTAAATCTTGCTGTCCACCATGAGTATTTCTCTTCTGGTTTGATAATCACTGGTTGTCAAACCGGTCTTGTCATCTGCCTGGGTTTTAAATGAACGCACAGACCAGACTTTGCAGTGAGTTATAATTAAAAGCAGACTTCTCTGTCCTTCAGTAGATCTGTCCAGTTCATTTGTTCTTTGACATTATGTGGGCTTTTCTAGGTGGTTCTGCTGATGTTCTGGTTAATTTTTTTGTTTGATTTTTTGCTGTCTGCAGGCTTCCATTGGCAAACAGAGAGTATATCCAAACAGCAGGACTCCGGTCAACAGTCGCATGGGCCATGGCATCTCTGGCTGAAATCAGTGTCAGTGAATGTTCTTTGCAAAGAAATGGAGTCCTGAATGAATGGGAGGGGGGTGCTGCTCATCGGGGCTGGAGCTGGATGCTGTGAAGGAGAGTGGTGATTTTAATGCCCCATTCTCTAGTGCATGTGGACAGGATCTGCCACGCCTGTGATGAGAGTGTGCTTGCTGTCACCTGCCGTTCAGCCAGGTGTCTGCTGTAATTCCAGGTGCTCCTCAACAGAGCTGTTAATTCTTGTACAGATATATGTCTAAGTAGCAACATGTTTTTCACCGTCCAGTGACAATATGAAACCTTGTTTGGTGTTGTTTTCCAAGGAAGTGTGACATCTTTTCACAGATTAATTTGGTACCAGTATCTGTCTGCAGACCACTTGTAGTGTTTCCTCCTGAATGTCACCTCAGGGCTGTCTGTAGTGAAGCTGTTGGTGCTTTTTAACTATGTTCCCTTACAAGCGAGTTTGGCCTGAGATTACCAGTGATTATTGTTAACCTGTGCTGGACTGGGTGGGAATATGTACATGCCTCTGTAAGCTTTGTCCTGTGTCTGTCACGCTTGGGATGCAGTAACCCCTCTGTTTTTGTAGGCTGGTGCCTTTGTGCTGGATCCCATGTGTGGGCTAGGAATGATACTGCTGGAGGCTGCCAAAGAATGGCCTGTAAGTATCCCAGTCACAGCTGGCTGGACCTTTGCAGGGAAACTGCTAGTTGTGATACAGGGTTTTCTTTCTACTGGTTAGGCCAAAGTCCATTGCTGGAAAGGTGAAAAAAAAAAACCCAATCTTTCTAGGCAGCTGCTAAAAGTATTTTAGTACAAACGTTCCTGCAAATGAATGTCTTGCAGGCTGGTGCAGCTATTGATTCACACTGCAGGGTTTGTGTGAGGCAGCCACGGACTCCTGAATCTTCCTGCGCTTATTCTGGGTTTGGAGGAGTTGGTGTGATGGGACCGTCCGTCAGTGTTAGAGGCAGCGGGGCTGGCTGTACCTAGCTGCCGTCTTGCTGTTAGGACATGCTCTTGATATTTCTGTAATTTCAAGTGTCTTGAGCAGACCAGAACATTAAAGGAATGAAGACAGCGCATACTTCATCTGTTCCTCCATCCTCTGGATTGCGAGTTGCTCTGTATAACAATAGCAGATATCCCAGAAAGGGGGTTGTCTTGCAGGAGCTGGGCAGCAAGGCAGTTCTGAGAAGGGTTCATAAAACAAATAGCCCGAGTGTTAACAAAAGTACTTTTCTCTTTCTCTCTGAACAGGAAGCCTATTACTGGGGTGCTGATATAAGTGATTCGCAGTTAGAGGGTGCAGATGGGAATATTAGAACTGCAGGCTTAATGGATAAGATTGAGTTGCTTAAAGCTTCTGTGAAAGGTATGTCTGTAGGTTTTCCAAGCGAATCTTTTTTGTGTTTCTGGGATTCTACAGGAAATATAGGTTCTCTTGAGGTGTTATATTTTAGAGCTAACTCCCAACAAATAGCTGGGTGGTGACTCTGTAGTGCTTGTCAAGGGATAAGGGATTTGTTCTTCCTCCCTGCTGCCTGCACCTGGGAACTTTGGTAAGAATGAAGTCAGCGGAAGACAATAAAAGTTATGATTGTCTGGCATGGACAGTAGTTATCTCTCTTAATGGTAAATGTGTGGCTACCACAAAGAATATGTACGTGTGAGAGTTCCATCGAGGAAAAATCCAAATAAAATGCAGCCTGAAACTTAAATGGACCAGGTGAGCAATGGTGAGGACTCATTAAGATAAGCTGAATTGTTCATGTTTTGCAGTTGGTGTATTTTGAAAGCTGATGCCTTTTTCCTGTAAGAGGGAATCTGTTTGCTCTTAATTCACAAGCTAGTCTGTAGAGAAGGTAATAAATTTATGACCTTACTCTGGACCTCGAAGTCTGAGGGTAAATTATCCCTATATGAAATTCTCGACAGGCAAGCTGGCTGTTTTCCCTTGTGCATGAGTGGTGAAGTTTGCTTATCTTTTTACCTTGTAGTATTTATTTTTTACTGGAATGATAAGAAATATTCTTTTTTAATAAAAATGTAGGTTTATTTCTCACTTAAAAGCCGTGTTTGGTTTCTAGGATAATGGAAGGTACTTACATGTCAGGTTTTCTAAACTGAACAAACAGTTGGTGTCTTCATTACTGGTCAAAAGCTGTTATTTCTGCATATCTTGAGCAGGACTGTAGGTGACATCCTTTCATTTGCAGATAAAATTGATACCCAGTTGTTGTGCTGCAAGTGTTGGCCCAAGAATGGTCTGGGAAACATCTCCAGCTAGCTCTAGAAAAGTTGGCATAGAATCTCAGCAGAGTTTAGATGAGGAGGGACTGTTGGAGGTCTTCAGTCCTGTTGTCTGCTCAGGGCCTTGACCGGTCAGTTTTGAGCACCCTGAGGGATGGAGGACCCACAGGATCTCAGGAGGGATCTCAGCCTGGCATGTGGCCAGCCTTCATCACCACAGGCACAGGGCTGCATCTTCGTCAGGGGAACTGACCTTTGCTCTGATGCAGAAACTTTAAGGCAACACTTCAAAGACACTAGCTGGCAGAATCCAGGTGATTCTGGCTGTAACCAGATTGCTGGGGGGAGAAAAGGGGAATGGAGAGGAATTTGATGTGGTTCCTTGCCATTTATACGTACACACTTGAACATTTGCACTAAGTGCTCACAAACTGAGCTCTTCTTCTGTGTTTTGCTAAATTATTTTCATGTTTAAGATGTACTATGTGTTGAGACGCAGCAGTTAATTTGGACCCATGTGGTGCCCTATAGGAGAGTCTTGCTGCAGGGGCAGACCTCATCAGGACCAGGGAATCTGCAAACTAAATCATGCTGTCACGCATTTGTCTCTTCCCAGTCTGAAGAGGGGTGGTGGCTCCATAGTGTTGTTTGTGAGGGCAAGTGCAGAAGGACCTGTAAATCTGGGTGCATAACCCAAAAAGAGCTGTCAGGTAGTGTTGAAAGGGGAACTGGTGACATAGGTGCTGTGCATTTTTCAGACAGAGAGCTAAAAAGACCTGCCTTTATTCTGCAGCGTTGCCATTGCCTTCTGAAAGCTTCGACAGTGTTATTTCAGATATTCCATTTGGGAAGAAATTCAAGACCACAAATGATGCCCAGCTTCTAACAGATATTCTCCAGGAAATGGAGAGGTACGTGTAGCCTTTGACACGTTTGGGATTTGATGTAGGTGCCACAACGGTTTGTGATGTAAGCATTCAGTCAGCTTCAGATTTGCTTTATTTCAAACAGTCTGCAGCTCTCTAGTCTGACCCTGTGCAGGCTGTGGAATTACATGTCCCTTAGAGACTGTTTACATGTCCCTTAGAGGCTGCTGTGTTGTGTCTTGCCAGCTGTGAGTGCCAGTGGCAGCGCAGGCTGACAGGGAATGATCTCGTTCAAGCCGTGCTCACAAATGCTCTTTGCAAGGCACGATGGTGGAATATTTCTGAGCCACACTCAAAAGTGTGGCAGAAAAGAAAAAGAGGAGAGGCCTTCCTGGACAAAGTTAAAGCATGGGCAGGTGTAATGTATAAGCTATAATCCTTTTTCAGTTGAGACCTGCTTGTATAAAATCATAGGCTTTTCTTTTTTGAGGTCACGGCCAAGCTTTGACCAGCCTGCCTTGACAGGAAGGACTAGAAAAAGCGGCATGCATTTTCCTTGCTGTCCAGGAATATCTGACTAGCAACCTGGTCTGATTTTTAGGTGTGTCCTTTCATCTCTCACTATGTCGCTTTATGGCAGAGTTGAGCTAAGCTAAACTGCTGCTTCTAACAGACAGTTCAAGCCATCTTCCCCTCTACTTCTTGCCTAAAAACAAGCCCTTTCTCTGGGACTGGTCTTCAGTGGGTGTTGATCTCACAAACCCAATGCAGGAAGGTGGTGGAGAGGGTGGGGTGTGGCTCCACAGGTTGGTGTGCCAATCCTACTGGGCTTGTCTTCCGGCCTTACTTGCTCTATTGGTCCATCCTAAGCAAAATAGTCCCGTGGGAAGGTGGAGATGAGGAAGGGACCATTACCATGAGAGCCCCAGTTCAAGCTACTTGCTGTAAACTGAGTCAGGATAGTATTTTTTTTTACCCCTCTTTCAAAGTCAAGTGTAATGTTTGGACATGTATGTAGAAAAATTAATTACAAACAACGGTTTATTTTCCTCTACTTCCTGAGTTTAGAAGCTATTAAGGATCAGTGGAACAGGGAAAGGGCAGACTTTTAAAGTTTCCAAAAGGAAGGGCCAGTTTCAGAATTAGCCTACTAATCTGGGAAGCCCTTGCTGCACTGGGAGGCTGTTGCTTTGCAATTTCCAAAAACCGTAGGTTTGATGGGGCCCTCAGTCCTTGAAAGAATGCTGAAGGGGGTAAAAAAATGAGTCCATCTTCCCTGCTAACCCAGTAGAAAGAACTGATAACATCAGAAATGTTTTGAAGTCAGGACAAGGCCCTGTTCTCCCATTTAGAAAGAGGTAAGAAGGTCTGGGATTTAAATTCCTTTTGGAGATGCAGCTCACCGAGTTGAGCTATGACACGCTCAAATGTTTCACTGAATGCAGGTGGCATCTGAAGTGTCAGCAGTGTTGCATTCTGCACAGGCAAAAGGATGCCAGGAAGGATCAACGCCTAACCTTTATTTTTCCTATGATTGCCAGAGTGCTTCGTGTCGGGGGGACTCTTGTGTTGTTGCTGAGCCAGGAGCTCCGCAGACGCGTGGATGATTTGACCGTGCGTGCCGGAGGTGACTCTGCCGAAGCCTCTGCTGATGGCGACAGCGGAGCAGCCCCTACGCAAGCCCCGAGTGTGGATGGGAATTCTTTCTCCTTGGCACTGAGTGGTGAAGAGGCTGTTCTCAGCAGACATTTCGGGTCTCTGGTGCCAGAGGGTGTCTATGCCGTTAGTCTGGGGAAGACTGATGCTTTCATACACAAGTACAGAAAGGTGTCTGCTGCTGGGTACTGGAAGCTCTCTGGCCCTGGGCTGAAGAGAACTTGAATCCCGAGATGCTTCAGGAGCAGTATGGCAGCACTTGGTGGAACCTGATGATGCAGACAAACTCAGTGCCATCCATTAGATTAGATCACATTCTTTGGATGTCCTAAGGCACTGTGCTTTTCTTTCTCTGGTTTTTAGGAGAGATGCCTACCAGTCAGTTCTACTGTATTGTATACAGTGAAACAGGATATAGTATATTGTAATGAGGCAGTGTCCTCAAATCCTTGTTTAGGCAAAGCTGCTCAGTATTGGGAGGAGTTTCTGTGGGAGAGGAAGTCTTTATTTGCAGAACTGCAAATCCAGATGTGGTAGCCCATGATCTTTGGGCTGTCCACTCCAGCTATTAATTTTAAAGTAATATTTAAGCTATAGCTTTGTCTATTCTAACTATTCTTAATGTTCAGATTGTTCTTAGGTACAGGATAGGCAAACCGTCTGAGATGCTGAGAAGGGAGGAGAGAAGGAGAAAGAAGCAGCACTGACAGCTGGAGTTGCAACAACTCCCAGGCCCTTGGGCCCCCTGTTCTGTGTGTTCTGGGTCCTCCCTGCCCCTGCCTCTCTCTCCCACACAGTTGTGACACATTTTTTTCTTCCTTGTATCTTTTCATTCTTCTGTCAAAACAGGGCTTTTAGAACTGTATCAGCATTAAAGAGCCCAAGGCAATACAGAAATCACTCTCTCCTTTGGGTTTTAGCATCCTTTATACAAAGGCTGAGATAGCAAAAAACAAAAATCATTGCACATTTTCTGCGAGAACTAAGCATAAAGACTTCTCACTGCTTTCCTAAGCCATGTCAATCTGCAGGAAAATGAGGCCTTTTGGGAAGGGAAAATTAGGATAAAATATTAAGTACATTTCTGTATGATTCTGTGTCAAGTTTTTGACTGAAGATACCTTAAAGAGCAGAGTTTGGTTTAATAATGTTATTTTGTTGACTCCAGCACAATTTATCTCAAATGTTTTTACTGAGAAAAGTATAAAATGGGACTATATTTGTATTTGCAAACACACTCTTCTGTCCTAAAATATCTTGTAGTTATTAATGTATATTTTTTCAGCTGTGTAGTCTACAATAAGACTTCCTTTTGAAACTCAGCAACATTTTGGAGTAAAGCAAACTGTTACATAAGGGTAGGGTTTGGGTTGGGGGTTTTTTTGTTTGTTCTGGTTTTGTTTAATTTGGCTCGCTTTTTTTAAACACTGAGCATATCAAAGAATAACGAAGAGGGGGACGCTGGGGTGTCCAGGAGTGACCCCAGGATTTGGGGTCAGGGTCCCAGGACACACCCAGGGGTCTCCTGTTGCTTTTTGAAGTTGTTTGATGTTTTGTGGTTTACAGTGATGAGACCTGAAAACAATGATGTGTGCCCTGTAGTCATAGTAACACTGAAAATTTTCCAGGTATACCCTCTTTGTTGCTGAACTACAGACATATTTAAAAACTACCAAAAAAAAGCCTTTCTGTGGAAAAACGCATACCAAAGAAACGTGTGTGAAATTCTGAGACTTGCTATAAGTGTAGATGAATTCTTCTGGAATCACTTGGACCATACATTATCATATATAGCTGTCATTCAAAAATAATAGAGCTGTTCTTCACAAAATGCTTTTTTTATGACGAATGACAAGCAAAGTTTTTTTCTAGATTGTGGAGATTATTTGGGATAAAGAAATGGAAAGGCATGAGGGAAGCTCCATGTTCTGGAGGGAATGCTTTAGGCACCCCATGCAGCTTCTGAACTGCACCCATAGTCCCCTCTCCCACAGAAACCTTCCAAAGCTGGAAGGGACAGGGAAGAAAATTCCAAGAGTGGTGTGGGAATTGCTTTCTCACAGGTCTGGACAGCACTGAGGTTGGAACGAGTTATAAATATTCCTTGTGCCTCTCATGTTGCCAGCCCAGGACTAAGTCTCCCTGCGCAGCCGCAGTTCCCTGCCTGTGGAGGGAGCAAACCTGTGCTGGAGAGTGGGAGAAAGGTCCCTGCTGGTTGCCGTGTCCTCGGTGGGCAGAGAACTCTGACCTTAGTTGGTGAGTATTGAATTGATCCTGCCTCCTTTTGACTGAGTTGTTTTAACGAGTCATCAGCAGGGACGGCTTTTAGCCAGCTTTAGTTCAGTTTCTTTTTCACAGATTTCTGGTTGTTTCGATGCTGACATCACCAAACCCTTAAGTCTGCTAAATTAACCCTGAAAAGGTGCAACAAACCAATCCTGGGCCCATCCCCCAAAGCAGGAGGTCAAGATTCACACTAGTTAGGCATTTCAGCCCTGCTGATGTACGGAATAAAAGGAACCCTATAACTCGCAGAGTAGTTATAAGAGCAGGTATGAATTTATTCAGCGCTGAGGTGCATGGGGGATATCTCCTCCAAAAAGCATGCACACCTTTTTGATTGGGTTTTCCCTTTTTATCCTTTACAGAGCAGGTTTACACGATACGCCCAATACATATTAATTTCCTAACCTCGCCTGTCTCCACGATATAATTAGCTCTGTGCCCCTTTTAGTCATTTGTCTTTGCTTCTTGTTTGTGTATTCTAGCTCCTTATCTTGCAATCTGACTCTTTTCCTGTTCTTGTGGATTAGGTGTCGGGGTCTGGTTTTTGTCAGACCCCCCTTTCAAGCATTTTTTCTTCCTTATTCTTGATTTCTTTGTTTCACTGCCTCCATTTTAACAATGCTTATCTAAAGCTAAATCTTCACCTGCATGAGGTACCTCACAACGCCTGTCCATGGTTCTCTCTGTGTGTCTGTGGTCATTTTTAAACTGCAGGGCTGGGAGGCCTGGCCATTTCACCGGGAGTGCTCACCCTGGGAGCACCAGTCTCTACCTTGGCAGGAAGCAAGCTGCCACCAGAATAAAAGCGGGGTGGAGCTGCTCCCACTCCAAGGCAGGAGCCTGCAAGGCCCATCCTTTGGGGACTCATCTTTTGTGTGAAGGCACATTGTCTAGCAGAGGAAGAGGTTGGTACCTGGTGGAGCAGGGCCAAGATTCCATTTTCCCCAGGCAGCTCCCTCTGCCTGCTGTAGCACTGGCCAGGGCTGGGAGAGGAGGGGGGGAGAGTGTTCAGCACTGCTGCTGGAACGGAGTGGCCCTCTCAGGAGGATCCTGGTTGCTTCAGGGCTTTGCTTTTCCACTGGTTTGTGTCCACAAAGGAAAGGCATGCAGGAGGCAGCACCATCACCCCAGCCCTGTAGTCGGGAGTCCATCAGCTTTCCCCACAGTGAAGGTGGTTAAGGTCTCCTTAACCAAAGGAAAACTCAGCACCACTACAGATGTACAGAACAGCAATTTATCCACCGGGGCCTTCTGACACACTTTGCCCATTATGTGTCCAGAGGACTCCAAGGACTGACTTTACACGTCCCCAAGTGTGGCCAAAGCCACACATACAGAGCGACACCAAGTTCTCACGGTGTACCAAGAGAAACAAAGATTTAATAACATTATTTCTTAGACAACTGTTGGGGATGAAGTCAAATGTAAAGAAAAAATGGAAATGTAAGAAATGACGGACGTTAGTGCACACGGATACAGAGTTTCTGCTTTTGAGCTCCGCAGATGATTTTTTCTTTGCTCTTTCCCTTCTCGTGCGAGCTTCCTTTGATTCAGTTCTGTTATGCTGAGCTCTGCGGCAGTGCTGCCGCCTTGTGGGCACAGAGCGGTACTGCCGCTGTGCCCCGACCGGGGCCCTGCCCCGCTCCGCTGGGTGACGGAGGGGGGAGGCAGCAGCGGGAGCTACGGGAGTTCCGCGGCTGCCGAGCCTGGGGAGGGAGTGAGCGGGGAAGTGTCTGTAAATAGCAGGGAGGGGGGAAAGAGAGTTAAGGGTGTAAAGTGACACGGCCGGGCTGGAGCGGGGACACGGCGCTAAAAGGAGCGGCTGCCGTGCAGGCCGGCGGCTGACAAGAATGACAGCAGCGGACCCTGCGAGCGCCCCTGGCTCCGCCCACCCGAGCGCCTCGCGCTCCCATGGGCCGCAGCCTCAAAGCTTCCGCCAATCCCGGCCCGCCTTGCTCCGCTCTGGCCAATCACAGCCGCCCTTTGAATCCGGGCGCGGTCCCGCCAAGCTCAGCTCGCTCAGTGGCGGCCCGGCCCCTCAGCCCGGCCCCGCTCCCCCGTTCTGCTGAGGCGCCGCTCCGGCCGCTGTCGCTCTGGGAGCCGGCGGAGCCGTGCTGCCGCAGCCCCGGCAGGTGCTGTTGGGTCCTGGGAAGGGTGGGCGGGGGCTCCCCGTTCAGGTCCCGGCCATTGGTTCTCCCAGGGAAACGGGGCAAGGCGGGGAGCGGGCGGGATCGCGGGAGCGGGGCCTGAGGGGACAGCGGGGGGTCGCGGAGGCGAGCGCGGCGGGAACGGGCGGGCTGGGATCGGCGGGCCCGGCGCTGCCTCGGGCTGCGATCGGCTGTGTTGGCCGGCCCTGGGGCACAAACAGCGTGCGCTGGAGGGGTGTGGACGTTAGTTCGGCGGTGAGGCTGCGAGCGGCGGCGGGAGCTGCGGCTGCCGATCCGGGGATCACCGGTGAGCTCGGGCGCGACGCCCGCGTCTGCCGGGGCCAGCATCTGGGGGCCGGCGGTGTCCCGGGGCGGCGGGGCCGGTCGTGGCTAGTTCTTTCCACCACGCCCTGGGCTGTTCGGGCGGCCGGAGGCGGGTGCGGGGTCTGGAGTGGCACAGGGGCTGCTGCTACTGCGAGACGGATAGGAGCTGTTTCGTAGTTTCTGGATTGAAGATAATGTTTAAAATATCGGGAACAAAGCTGGGGTTTTTGCGATTTTATTATTGTATTTTGCTCTTTTTTAAAATAATAATGATTTTCTTTATTACATTATTTTGCTTTGCTCGTTTTATTAAAATAATAAAATTATTATTGTAATTACTTTTAATAATATATATTGTTATGTTTAGATTTATTACTCTATTAATTAAAATTATTAATAAATAAATACTAAATATTATTTATTAATTACTTTAGGGGCTTTTTTGCTGGATAGCTGATGTTAATTCAGTAAAGATTGTGGGGCTGGGGCTGAAACACCGGTTGTGGGGCCAGTGGAGACATAAAGCCCCAGGGTGTGGAATAAAGACTGGCACTGGAGTCATGCCTAAACCAATGTGGGGCAATGGAAATACTGAGGCTGGAGCTGGATAAATGCCTTGGGTGAAGGGGATGGAGCTGCAGCTCATGGCCTGCAGGAGTTGCCTCGGGGCTTAGCAGCCCCTGCCAGCTGGTACCAAGCAGAGGCTGAGGGTCTGGGAGCTGGGAGGGCTCCAGGGCCCGAGAACCAGCCCAAGGGCACCTTTTGGGATGGAGGAGCAGGGGCCCAATGGCTGTTCCCAGCCCCTGGTTCTGCCTGGGGGAGGTGAGGGGGGGCCTTTGGGCAAGTGCTGGGCTGAGACCCAGGGGGAGGGGGAAGGTACCTGTTGGGCTTGAGGCCTCAAGTGGCCCCAAAGTTGGGCTCCCATTAGGGTGGGTAGGACAATTCCTAGAGACATTGAAGTGATGATAATAACTGATTTGTGGCCTTATCAACAGCCCCGGGCTGCAGCGAGAAGCAGGAGCAGCTTTTAGCCACCGGCAGTGGGAAGCTGAGGAGCTGGAACTGAGGAAGCAGAGCTGGAGCAGACAGAAATATGGTAGGGTTTAGGGTAAAACTGTTGTGGGGCTGGGATAAGGAATATGGAGCCGGGATGTGAACTGCGTGGCTGGAGCTGAAATCAATGTAAGGGCTGGGATAGGGCCTTGCAGAGCTGTTCCTGCAGTAAGCATGGTCAGGTTGTGGGTGGCTGGAATGTGGGTTCAAGAGCCAAGCTCAAACCACAGAGAGCCAGAGCTAAAACAGAGATCCTGCCTGGAGAGCCAGAAAGCAGCGTGATGTGGCACTGCTGGGAAGATGTGGAGGCAGAAGCGCAGCACAAGAGCTGGCAGTCCAATAAAGCTTGTGGGACTGAAGCTGAAATCACTGGGGCTAGGATGGGGACTGCAGTGCTGCAGCTGCAAACGCTGTTCTGAGGGGATAGTGACTGTAGATGTGGGAAGCAACCATAGAGTGGTACACAATGAGAAGGGCTGCAAATACAGTAAAGATTGATTTGGGGTTGGGATGGGGTTAGAGTGGCATTTCTTGGCCTGGAGGTGAAACCTCAGAGCTGGAACCAAAAGAAAGACCCTTTTGTCTCAACCTGGAGCAGCTTCACCTAGCGGAGCAGGGGAAAAGGAAGCGGATGTGGAGCTGGAAGAAGAGAGCTTGCAGTGAAATAAAGCCTGTGGGCCAAGAGCTGAAATCACTGGGGCAGGGAAGGGCACTCCAGGGCTGGAGCTGAAATAAAGCTTGTGGGTCAAGAGCTGAAATCACTGTGGGGTTGGGATAGTGATTGTGGGGTGGGCTTAGAGGCGCTAGGGCGGGAGCTGAAATGCTTCAGAGCTGGAGCCAAGAGGAAGAGCCTGCCTCTTGAACCTGGAGAATTTTCAGCCAGCAGAGTTGGAGAAACACACATCTGGAGCTGGAAGAAGAGAGCTGGCTGTGAAATAAAACTTGTGGGCCAAGAGCTGAAATGACTGGGCCAGGGAAGGGGTCTCTAGGACTGCAGCTATAATCACTGTGGGGCTGGGATAGAGACTGATAGTGGAGTTGACACTGCTGGGTGAGGTAACTATGGTAGCATTCATATGCTGAAATCACTGTAAGTCAGTGATATTGATGTTGGGGCAGGGTCAAAGGGCTGAGGTCAAGGGCAAAAGCTGAGAGATCAGGGGTCAGTGGTTAAAGTGAAAAGTCAGGGATTCAGACTTCAAGGGTCACGTGTGAATGCTCAGGGTTCAAAGATCCAAGAGTAAAGGGTCCAAGGTCCAATGTTATGGGTTAATTTTCCAAGGTTGTGTGGTCCAAGGTCAATTATCAGGGAATCAAACTTCAGAGAGCAGAAGTCAAGAGTCAAAGGTCAATGGTCAGGGTCAAAGGTGAAGGGTCACAAGTTGGAGGTCAATGCCAGGGAGTTGCAGATAAGAGGAGTATTTCTAAACTTTATCCCTACTTCCCTGTAATTCTGGGTGTTTGGATTTCCTTTGTGCTCATCAGGATAAGCCATAAACGAGCCCCTAAACTCTGCATCGATGTGTCAAACACTTCCACAGAAAGGCAAGTCAGCAGTGATTCTAGAGGAAAAATTGGAGGTGATGGCTTATGATCCATGGGGAATTACACTGGGAATTATGAAACTCAAACACATGGAATTGTGGAGGTGGAATTCCATTTTCAGCCTTGGGCACCTGGAGGAGGAGAGGTGTCCTCATCCATAGCAAGGAAAGCCTGGTGCCCCAGTGTGTCAGGTGCAGGGAATGAGCAACAAGTTCCTTCTGCCCCTGCCCTCACTCTTAGAGTGGCAACAGCACAAACTGAACTGTGAGGATGATGAGGGCTCAGAGCAGCCCCAGGTGTGAGCAGTGAGGATGATGAGGGGACAGAGCAGCCCCAGGTGTGAGCAGTGAGGATGATGAGGGGACAGAGCAGCCCCAGGTGTGAGCAGTGAGGATGATGAGGGGACAGAGCAGCCCCAGGTGTGAGCAGTTATGGTAAGGAGCGGGTGGATCCTGCTCGGGGCTGTTTTAGGGGGAGGGTTTCCCTCACTTCACTTGGGCACGGAGCAGTTGGAGAAGAGGGGTTTATGGTGGGCTCCCCGGGGGTATCTCGTGGAACGATACCCAGACCATCTCATAGGGTCTGGGAGAACAGCTGGATGCACTTGGACATGGAGCATTGCTTAAAGGAGGTGCCGAGGGACAAACCTCTGTGTCGGGAGGCATCATCGGAGCAAGTAAGCCAGTGCGGGTTTGCAGGGGGGACTTTTCTCTTTTTCCGTTTTGATTTTATCTTGCCAGGGAGCGACAGAGCCGTGCGGAGGCGAGGTGAGCTCTGCCGGGCCGGCAGGCGGGAGCCGCGGCGCGGAGCTGTGTCCGTCCCGGCTTCTTTGTCCGCTCCGGGCGCGGGGCTGGGGCACCGCCGGGGTCCCTTCGGGCCGGTCCCGGTGCCGCTGGGCGGGCCGGGCTCTCCCGGGGACGGCGGGCCGTCCGGGGCCGGGAGCGCGGGGCCGGTGCCGAGTGCCGCCGCTGCCGGGGCTCGCGTGGCTCCCCCGGTCCCCCCGCACCTGGAGCGGCGCCAGCCCGGGAGCGAGTCCCGGCCAGGGCCGCTGGCGGACACTTGTGGCTCGTCAGCCTCAGAGTGCGCTGGTAAAAGCCGCTGGGAGGAGGGGAGGGGGAGAAGCCCGACCTTCCGGCCTTTTTGTCTGCGGGCTTTGTCGGTTTTGCTCTTTAGCCGAGCCGCGCCTTTAAATAACGATGTGGCGCCTTCTAGAAACTGTGTCCGATACCTTTTGCACCCTCACGTGAGGGCTTCGAGCTCAGGTTTTTCCATCGCCGAGTTAATTGCAGGTCCAAGCTGACAGCGTCCCGTGCAAGAGCAGGAGATTTAGAAGGGTTTTTCTGCACGTGTGGTTTGGGTGTTTTTGGAGTTGGGCTGTGGCGTGGATCTTTTTGAGCTGTGGGGTGTTTTGGTGGTAGCTTGGGTTCTTGGATCAGAGTGAAGTTGAGTAGTTTTAAAAGAAGTTGTTACAGTTTTGGCAATAATTTTGTATTCGCTAATAAATGAGAAATTAGTTTGAAAAACTAAAAAATAGTTTTTTTTGTTGTGTCAGACAATAGAGTTGAGAGAGAATTTGGGTGAGGCTGTATTAGTATTGTATATAGATTGTATGTCCAAAGAGTTTTTTCTTTTTTAGTTTTGAAGTTACAGAATTTATGTTTGGGCATAAAGTGGATGATGAGGCTGTAATATAATGTAATTTTAGAACATTTTATTTTTTGTTGTATATTTTTTGCTTAATGGTCCAATTAATGTTTTTTAATTTTAGATATGTTTTTATGCAGATATATATATAGCTATTATTTTTTTTCTATAGAGTATTGTAATTATGCATTAGTATAAATGTAGAGCTTTGGGGTTTTTTTTACTAATGTTTAGGGCTAGTTGAATGGGTTTGAGCTCAGTGCGTTGGTCTAGATTATTTTTTAATAGTTGGTGTGATTTGGTGTGTGGAGTTCAATAGGGTTGCTTTTTATTTACATTTAACTTTGCTGATGTGATAAGAACTGTTAGTGACAGAGCATAGCATCTGTTTTTGCTGGTAGTCGGTTGTACGGTGTGGGTTTTGTTTGTGTTACCTGTTTTGGGGTTTTTTTTTTTGTTAGTGAGATTAAAGTTTTTATTTTGGGGTTAATTTGTAATTATTTTAAAGACTTTAGGGCAATTTTGGTTTTTGATTTGGGGGTGCTGTGATGTGAGTACTTCATTTGTTTTATGTGGTATTGGTGGTTTAGATAGGGGGAATATTTGTTTTGAAAACTTATTTTAGTATTGTTAGTTGAAGTGTTTGGATGAGTTGTGTTTCAGTGTTGAATCTTTTTGAGGGGGTTCAGATTTTTTCTAGGTTAAGATTTTTTTTCCCTTAGTTGGTGGAGGTATTGTGATTTTATTGATGATATTGGTGGGAATTTGATGCTGTTTGTTTTTTGGTTATTTTATTTTTAGGAATGTGATTTTTGTAGTAAGCCTGGAAGAATTCACTTTATTTCAAAACATACTAGTTTAATGATGTAAAGGTTTCCATATTATTCCATTATATAACTCCTCAGTGTCTTAGATTTTTTTTCTTATTTAGTTTTTCCAGAATTTATTGATAATTTAGCAATCAAGCAGGCATGGCACCCCGTTCTTGAAAAGATGGCTATGGAAAAACCTGTGACTAACAACACATACCTGACGGAGGACAACAATTTTGCTGTTATTACAGGTCCAAATACAAGTGGCAAAACAACATTGGCATGGATCTGCTGGAGGAGAGGAGTTTGTGGTGGGCTCCCAGTGACATCTGATGGAGTGATGGTGAGAGCATCTCATAGGGTCTGGGGGAGCACCAGGATGCACTTGGACGTGGAGCACCGCTTAAAGGAGGTGGTGAGGGACAAAGCTTTTTGCCAGGAAGCAGCACCTGAACAGCTGAGCTGGTGTGGATTTGCAGGGCTGATTTTTCTGCTTTTCCCTTTTGATTGCATCTTGGCAGTCCCTCCCCGGTGCCCTCAATCTGTCACAAGAATTCCAAAAAAAAAAAAAAAAGGCTGAGCAAACAGTGAAAAGAAGGGGTATAGGTAAGGTGGAGTTCAGGTGTACCCCACCCCAAACCCTAAACAGCAGCCCTAACAGTGCTCCCGTTTCTCTGAGGCAGCTGCAGGCAGGAACCCTAGAGCAGCAGAGTGCCAGAACCCTCGAGAGCTGCAGGCAGTTCTCTGGTGCTAGGGCCAGCCAGGAGGAGATAGTGGGGGGACGATCCGTAGGGTTGGGGAAACAGGGGGTTTCCCGCCCCGCCCCACCCTGGGCTCTCGGTCCCTCCGCAGCCGGGGATTGCTCCCACCCCTCCTCGAGGCGGCGGTTGGTAAGGCTTCGTGCCTGGCCTCCGCAAAGAGTTCGGCTCTGTCAGCCTCTGCCCTGTCACAGGGCCAAACTTAGGTAGGGTAGGGAGCAACTGTGGATTGCCTGGTCCCGGCTAAGGGACATCTCTTGGGGCCTATGGATAAGGAGCATCCTCGGTTGCAAGCGTAGGGTTGCAAGTTTGTAGGGTTCAGTGCGGGAGCTTGGTAGTGACACAGAGAGGCTGAGGGAGGACTTTAGAGGTCAAGGGCTCGAGGGCTGGAGACAGACAGTGAAAATAAAAGGGGTACAGGTTGGGATATAAGGTAGAGTACAGGTTTATTCAAACCCTAAACAGCAGCCCTAACAGTGCTCCTGTTTCCCTGAGGCAGCTGCAGGCAGGAACCCTAAAGCAGCAGAGTGCCAGAACCCCCAAGAGGTGCAGGCAGTACCCGTGGTGCTAGGGCCAGCCAGGAAGAGATAGTGGGTGCTAGGGCCTACTGCTATCATATACGCTGGGGTTTCCATCCTTGGGGTACCCTGGGCTCCCTGTCCCTCACTGACTGTAGCATCTTCCTCCCCTCCTTGAGGTGGTGGTAATTTGGCTGTGTCAGCCAATACTGCTTGAAGCAAGCCTCTGCCTCCCTGTGGGGTGAAGTGTGCAGCCCATGAACCTGGGCATTTTCTAGAGAAGGTAAGTGCTGGGTTTTCACAGATGTGCCGCTAAGATCCTGCATTGATATTTGGTCTTCTAGATTGTAGCTGACCAGGAGACGACAGCCTGGCAATGGCAGCAACTTCAAGGATGGTGCGGCGACCTTCCTTGGCGCCCTGTGTGGATCCAACCCGGCGGGCATCCGAGAGCTAAGTTGAAGGCTACGAACCACAGAGGAGATGAAAGCGGGGCGCCGGGTCGGGACTTGTGATCTGGGATTTTTGAGTCAGCTTTGGGGATGGGGAGGTCCAGGCCGTGGCCCCTTAGGCCCCATGGTTGGAGAGCCTCACTTTTGTTCTCAGTGCTGAGGTGTGCAGGACAGAGCAGCCCCGGGGCACATTGTGCCACTTGTCTGTCGTGCCTTCTGTGTCTTTTGTGCCTCTTGTGTTGTATGGGCCTTGTCTTATCCCTTCTGGGGGCTTACCAGAAACCCTGGCGCCATTCTTAGCATCTCCGATCTCTGGGTTCCTCGGCCCAGCGCTGACGCCGTCAATACTTTTCCTTGGGGGCTCTCAGAGGCCTTGGAATCGCGTCTCTCTTTTAAAAGCATCCGATCTGATGTCTTTTAGAGGTCTTGTTCCGAGCTGTGTCGACAGCCGTGCGCCGCGAGGATCCATTGCTGCGGCTTAGGTCTTGTAGAAACACAAAGATAGGTAGGGGTCTGTGGCCCTCAGATTCTCGGGCATCCGTCTTGGCGGTTCTTGGATCGTTCCATCAGCATCTTCTTCCTCCCGGCTTCTGGGAGCTTCATCAGCTTGTCTTCATTCTCAGCCGCGTCATCTCATTCCACATTCTCTTCTTGTGGCCCAGAGCTGTGTCTCCCTGTTGTGTCCCCTCGTCTGTTGTCTTGTGTGTCACGGGTGTCTGGGTGTAGCTGTCCCGGAGCTGCTCTGTCCTGCTGCCCAGCCTGGGTGTAGGTGTAAAAGGGCAAGTCCCAGGCCCCTGTAATTTGAAATTTGTAATGTAGGGAGTAGTTGGAGTCTAGAGGGTATTCCTAGATGGACCCAAGGTGTCTGGAACTGTGCAGTTATCCTGCAGCACTTTGACTTTTGTCTCAGCTTTCTTTCAGATGCGGACGGATGAAGTCGGTGGCAGAGCGCCCCACCCAGGGTAAGGGGGTTCCCCTGAGAAGGTAAGTCAATGTTTCTCTTTGCAGGGCAACTGGAACCGGTCCCCGTGTTACAGGTCTCCTCTTTGTCTTTATTTTTAGGAAGTAGAGCTGGCTAGCAGCAGTCAAGGAGAAGTGGGCAAGGTGAGCATTAACCTGTGGAGGGAAGCTGTTGTTATCGCTGGGCTCTCAGTTTCTGGTGCAACGCCAAGCGTCCCTTCTCATTTGCGTGCTTTAGGCGGTCCAGTCACGTTCTGCCGAGACCCCGTCGCCATCCGGCCGGCACGCCTGCTTCGCCTGTCCCGTGAGCCCTGCGGAAGCGTTACGGGACCATGTGACGGAGCGTTTTCCACGTAAAGGGGCCGTGTGGGTGGCCTTCAGGAACGGGCCGAGGGGTTGCCGTGAGTTGGAGATGTCGGGAGGAGGAGCGAGGGCCTGTTCAAGTTTCAGCAATGCCGCATCACTTTGTCTGCTCTTAACTCAGGTGCGCCCCGAGGTGATGGAATCTGGCTCCAGGCGTGGCCGAACCGCGTGGCCTCAGGACGCGGCGGTTCACAGGAGACGGTGAGTAGCGGAATTGTCGGTTTTTGGCTGATGCCCTGCAAAGATCAGCCGCTGATTTTCTGTTTTATTTTTTGTACCTCACCAGAAGACAGCAGCCTGGCGATGGCAGGAACTTCCCGGAGGGCAAGGCGGCCTTCCTTGGCGCTCCATGTGGATCCTCCCCGCTGGGCATCCGAGAGCTAAGTCGGAGGCTATGACCTGCAGAGGGTGATGAAAGCGAGGCGCCGGGTCGGGACTCATGGCCTGGGATTTTTGAGTCAGCTTTGGGGATGGGGAGGTTCAGGCTGTGGCCCCTTAGGCCTCATCGTGAGAGAGCCTCACATTTGTTCTCAGTGCTGAGCTGTGCAGGACAGAGCAGCCCCGGGGCTCGTCGTGCCACTTGTCTGTCGTGCCTTCTGTGTCTTTTGTACCTCTTGTGTTGTATGTGCCTTGTCTTATCTCTTCTGGGGGCTTACCAGAAACCCTGGCGCCATTCTTAGCATCTCCGATCTCTGGGTTCCTCGGCCCAGCGCTGACGCCGTCAATACTTTTCCTTGGGGGCTCTCAGAGGCCTTGGAATCGCGTCTCTCTTTTAAAAGCATCCGATCTGATGTCTTTTAGAGGTCTTGTTCCGAGCTGTGTCGACAGCCGTGCGCCGCGAGGATCCATTGCTGCGGCTTAGGTCTTGTAGAAACACAAAGATAGGTAGGGGTCTGTGGCCCTCAGATTCTCGGGCATCCGTCTTGGCGGTTCTTGGATCGTTCCATCAGCATCTTCTTCCTCCCGGCTTCTGCGAGCTTCATCAGCTCGCCTTCATTCTCAGCCGTGTCATCTCATTCCGCGTTCTCTCGGTCCTTGCGGCCGTTCTTGTGGCCCAGAGCTGTGTCTCCCCATTGTGTCCCCTCGTCTGTTGTCTTGTGTGTCACGGGTGTCTGGGTGTAGCTGTCCCGGAGCTGCTCTGTCCTGCTGCCCAGCCTGGGTGTAGGTGTAAAAGGGCAAGTCCCAGGCCCCTGTAATTTGAAATTTGTGGTGTAGGGTGTACTTGGAGTCTAGAGGGTATTCCTAGATGGACACAAGATGTGTGGAACTGTGCAGTTATCCTGCAGCACTTTGACTTTTGTCTCAGCTTTCTTTCAGATGCGGATGGATGAATTCGGTGGCAGAGCGCCCCACCCAGGGTAAGGGGGTTCCCCTGAGAAGGTAAGTCAATGTTTCTCTTTGCAGGGCAACTGGAACCGGTCCCTGTGTTACAGGTCTCCTCTTTGTCTTTATTTTTAGGAAGTAGAGCCGGCTAGCAGCAGTCAAGGAGAAGTGGGCAAGGTGAGCATTGACCGGTGGAGGGAAGCTGTTGTTATCGCCGGGCTCTCAGTTTCTGGTGCAATGCCAAACGTCCCTTCTCGTTTGCGTGCTTTAGGCGGTCCAGTCACGTTCTGCCGAGACCCCGTCGCCATCCGGCCGGCACGCCTGCTTCACCTCTGCCGTGAGCCCTGCGGAAGCGTTACGGGACCGTGTGACGGAGCCTTTTCCACGTAAAGGGGCCCTGTGGGTGGTCTTCAGGAACGGGCCGAGGGGTTGCCGTGAGTTGGAGATGTCGGGAGGAGGAGCGAGGGCCTGTTCAAGTTTCAGCAATGCCGCATCACTTTGTCTGCTCTTAACTCAGGTGCGCCCTGAGGTGATGGAATCTGACTCCAGGCGTAGCCTCAGGACGCGGCGGTTCACAGGAGACGGTGAGTAGCGGAATTGTCGGTTTTTGGCTGATGCCCTGCAAAGATCAGCCGCTGATTTTCTGTTTTATTTTTTGTACCTCACCAGAAGACAGCAGCCTGGCGATGGCAGGAACTTCCCGGATGGCAAGGCGGCCTTCCTTGGCGCTCCATGTGGATCCTCCCAGCCGGGCATCCGAGAGCTAAGTCGGAGGCTATGACCTGCAGAGGGTGATGAAAGCGAGGCGCCGGGTCGGGACTCATGGCCTGGGATTTTTGAGTCAGCTTTGGGGATGGGGAGGTTCAGGCTGTGGCCCCTTAGGCCTCATCGTGGGAGAGCCTCACATTTGTTCTCAGTGCTGAGCTGTGCAGGACAGAGCAGCCCCGGGGCACGTCGTGCCACTTGTCTGTCGTGCCTTCTGTGTCTTATGTACCTCTTGTGTTGTATGTGCCTTGTCTTATCTCTTCTGGGGGCTTACCAGAAACCCTGGCGCCACTTGTAGCATCTCCGATCTCTGGGCTCCTCGGCCCAGTGCTGACGCCGTCAAAGCTTTTCCTGCGAAGCTCTCAGAGGCCTTGGAATCGCGTCTCTCTTTTAAAAGCATCCGATCGGATGTCTTTTAGAGGTCTTGTTCCGAGCTGTGTCGACAGCCGTGCGCCGCGAGGATCCATTGCTGCGGCTTAGGTCTTGTAGAAACACAAAGATAGGTAGGGGTCTGTGGCCCTCAGATTCTCGGGCATCCGTCTTGGCAGTTCTTGGATCGTTCCATCAGCATCTTCTTCCTCCCGGCTTCTGGGAGCTTCATCAGCTCGCCTTCATTCTCAGCCGCGTCATCTCATTCCACATTCTCTTCTTGTGGCCCAGAGCTGTGTCTCCCTGTTTGTCCCCTCGTCTGTTGTCTTGTGTGTCACGGGTGTCTGGGTGTAGTTGTCCCGGAGCTGCTCTGTCCTGCTGCCCAGCCTGGGTGTAGGTGTAAAAGGGCAAGTCCCAGGCCCCTGTAATTTGAAATTTGTGATGTAGGGTGTAGTTGGAGTCTAGCGGGTGTTCCTAGATGGACACAAGATGTGTGGAACTGTGAAGTTATCCTGCAGCACTTTGACTTTTGTCTCAGCTTTCTTTCAGATGCGGATGGATGAATTCGGTGGCAGAGCGCCCCACCCAGGGTAAGGGGGTTCCCCTGAGAAGGTAAGTCAATGTTTCTCTTTGCAGGGCAACTGGAACCAGTCACTGTGTTACAGGTCTCCTCTTTGTCTTTATTTTTAGGAAGTAGAGCTGGCTAGCAGCAGTCAAGGAGAAGTGGGCAAGGTGAGCATTGACCGGTGGAGGGAAGCTGTTGTTATCGCTGGGCTCTCAGTTTCTGGTGCAACGCCAAGCGTCCCTTCTCGTTTGCGTGCTTTAGGCGGTCCAGTCACGTTCTGCCGAGACCCCGCCGCCATCCGGCCGGCACACCTGCTTCGCCTCTGCCGTGAGCCCTGCGGAAGCGTTACGGGACCGTGTGACGGAGCCTTTTCCACGTAAAGGGGCCGTGTGGGTGGCCTTCAGGAACGGGCCGAGGGGTTGCCGTGAGTTGGGGATGTCGGGAGGAGGAGCGAGGGCCTGTTCAAGTTTCAGCAATGCCGCATCACTTTGTCTGCTCTTAACTCAGGTGCGCCCTGAGGTGATGGAATCTGGCTCCAGGCGAGGCCGAAGCGCGTGGCCTCAGGACGCGGCGGTTCACAGGAGACCGTGAGTAGCGGAATTGTTGGGTTTTGGCTGATGCCCTGCAAAGATCAGCCGCTGATTTTCAGTTTCATTTATTGTAGCTGACCGAGAGATGACAACCTGGCGATCGCAGGAACTTCCTGGATGGCGCGGTGGCGTTCCTTGGCACTCCATGTGGATCCTCCCTGCTGGACATCTAGGAGATAATTTGGAGGCTATGACCCGCAGAGGAGATAAAAGCAGGGCGCCGGGTCGGGACCTGTGGCCTGGGATTTTTGAGTCAACTTTGGGGATGGGGAGGTCCAGGCTGTGGCCCCTTAGGCCACATGGTGGGAGAGGCTCACATTTGTTCTCAGTGCTGAGGTGTGCAGGACAGAGCAGCCCCGGGGCACATCGTGCCACTTGTCCATCGTGCCTTCTGTGTCTTTTGTGCCTCTTGTGTTGTATGTGCCTTGTCTTATCCCTTCTGGGGGCTTACCAGAAACCCTGGCGCCATTCTTAGCATCTCCGATCTCTGGGCTCCTTGGCCGTCGAAGCTTTTCCTCGGGAGCTCTCAGAGGCCTTGGAATCGCGTCTCTCTTTTAAAAGCATCCGATCGGATGTCTTTTAGAGGTCTTGTTCCGAGCTGTGTCGACAGCCGTGCGCCGCGAGGATCCATTGCTGCGGCTTAGGTCTTGTAGAAACACAAAGATAGGTAGGGGTCTGTGGCCCTCAGATTCTCGGGCATCCGTCTTGGCGGTTCTTGGATCGTTCCATCAGCATCTTCTTCCTCCCGGCTTCTGGGAGCTTCATCAGCTTGTCTTCATTCTCAGGCGCGTCATCTCATTCCACATTCTCTTCTTGTGGCCCAGAGCTGTGTCTCCCCGTTGTGTCCCCTCGTCTGTTGTCTTGTGTGTCACGGGTGTCTGGGTGTAGCTGTCCCGGAGCTGCTCTGTCCTGCTGCCCAGCCTGGGTGTAGGTGTAAAAGGGCAAGTCCCAGGCCCCTGTAATTTGAAATTTGTGATGTAGGGAGTAGTTGGAGTCTAGAGGGTATTCCTAGATGGACACAAGGTGTCTGGAACTGTGCAGTTATCCTGCAGCACTTTGAGTTTTGTCTTAGCTTTGTAAGCATTGCATTATTTGCTGCCCAATGTGGGGTTCAGAAGAGTAAGAAAAACTTAGACTGATTACATTCTGTTGGTACTTACTGTGTTTTGGGATAAGGGTCTCTGTAATGGTGTTCCTTAGTTCATGTCTCAGGGTGAAGGCCTTCATGTAGTTCTAGTCTCTGAGCTTTTTTTGAAGTTTTAATGCCTTTCTTGTCCCTAAGTTTATTTTCTTATCCAAAAATAACTCCAATATTGTCCCTACTACATAACTTTCACAGTAAAAGGGCACAGATTAAAATAGCTGTTATGCTAAGCTCGGTAATAATGATTGATAAAAACTTCATAAAAGTACTGAAGTTGGTACCAAGTAGCTTTAGTTTGTAGTTTCTTTGTCCTCCCCTCCATCCCAATCCCAGTAACATGTTTTAAAAGTGTATTAGTAATTATACCCTGTTTATTAGAAGAGGAGCAAAAAACCACACTACACTATTTTTACTAATAATTCATACCACATCATAAAAGTAAAAGAAACCACAAAAAACTATATAAAACTTAACACAACCCAATCTACTTTAAAAAACCTCAACAACTTACTAAACTCAAAACCATTCAATGAGCCCTAAACATTACTAAAAAAAACTAACCAAATCTCTACCTTCTAATTCATAAATAATAATCAATGCTCTATAAAAATAACTAAAGCCCTCAATAACAATAAAAAGATTAAACTACTTAAAACTATGAAATCACTACAGAAACAATCTACCTTTACAAATCCATCATATAAATATTCATATCCCCCAAAATACAACTAATAAAAACCACCAAAGCTATAAACAGGTACATGCAACTACAAAAAAAAAAAATTCAAAAATAAACTGCAATTAACCATACAAAACCAAATTGTTCCTAACTCAATCTCATAATACCTTGAATCATCAAAATAAAAATGCCATCTCCAAATAAACACAAAACCAAAAAATAAATTTAGCCATAAACAATATTTCTCACATTATTGATAAGTTTAAAACATATACTACAGTCAAACAATTAAACCCCCCAAAACAATAATCCAAATAGAAATATAAAAAACCTAACAAATTAACTACATTACTGTACCCAAACACACCAAAATGAACACTACATACTCACAATAATAAAAAACATCACTAAATAAATAAAAACCTACCCTGTACCTCAGACTGCTACTTAAAACATCATCCTAAACCTTAAAAAACAAGTCCTTTAAAAACATAATACCCCTAAAAGATTAAATCAAACCATAAAACTCATTTCAAAAACAACCTTATCAACACCTAAACTAAAAAACATTATATTCAGTAAATATACCATATCCCCTACCATGCACCAAGTACAAATAAAAAAATACAATAAACAATTAAAAACCATCTTAAAAACATTAAATAAAATCTTTCAAATATTAAAAAACATCTAGCAAACGCCACCTAGTTCATTAACACCAAAAACTCCACCAAACTA
The DNA here is from genome assembly GCA_032357785.1 of Periparus ater. Classification (NCBI taxonomy): domain Eukaryota; kingdom Metazoa; phylum Chordata; class Aves; order Passeriformes; family Paridae; genus Periparus; species Periparus ater. Next base: position 155,606,899 of record CM063609.1, on the reverse strand, counting down.
TCCCTACCCAATCTAAACCCTGACATATCATTAACAAAACCAAAAACCCAAAAACAAATATAAAAATGTATTAAAAAAAAAATTAAAATCAATTCCACATTAAATAAAAAAAAACTCCATAAATTTGTCTTTACTCAAAAACCAAATGACACATAATAAATAATACTAAAAAAATCACAATATATACCTCAAAAAATATATGCCTCAAAAAAATCTAATCGTTAAATAAACAATACATATAAACATCACTTTTTACTCAGTATCACTACTCTTATCTGTGTATATATATGTAACTAATTTCCAAAAGAAACAAAACACCCCACTCAAGTTATTTTCAAAAACAACACTAATTCCCCCACATCCTTCTCCAAACGATGTTATCTACAACAAAACAAAAGTCTACCTTACTTTGAATTAATTTTTAACAAACTAAAACAAAAAAATTCTCCAAACTATATATATTTTTCCTTTCTCCAAAATATATTAAAACGTACTCAAAGGTCAGAAGGTCAAAGGTCATGGGTCGAAGGTCACAGGGATAAAGGTCAAAGGTCACAGGTCAAACATAAAAGGTTGGGGTCAAAGGTAAAACATCAAATATCGGGGTCAACGGTCAGTGTAAACTGTCGGGGGTCAAAGATCAAAGGTCAGGGGGTCAAAGGTTGGGGCCAAAGGTCAATGCTCAGGGGTCTAAGCTCAGGACTCAAAGGTCAGGGGTCAAAATTCGGGGAGAGATTTCTGGGACCTGTCCCCCTTTCTTGTTGCAGCAGAGCTCCTTTCTGGGAGGGGTCTATACCTGGACAGAGTTCCCATAAAGCAAGGTGCTGCTGTCCAGGGCAGTTGGAGTTGTTCTGTGCCTTCTTTGGGGGTGAGGAGCAAAGGCTGGGGGGGACGGGGTGGGCACTGGGGGGCTCCCGTGTCCCTTGGGGCACGCCGAGGTCCCCGGCAGAGGGAGGCACACGCTGCGCTGGAGGAGCAAGGCGAGCGGGGAATGGGGAGGGCTCGTGCCGGGTACCCTTGCCCAGAGGGGACCCCGAGCTGCCAGGAAATTCCCTGGGAGGGCCGGATGCAGAATCCAAAGAGCTGTGGAGTTGTTCTGGTTGTTACGGTAGGTATTGGCAAGGAACGGGAACTGATCTCTCTAAATTCCCTTGGAAAGAAAGCCCCTCTCTGTGCACGCCGTCGTTAGGGTTTTGTTATGTCAGGAACGGCTTAGGGTTAAGAAAGTGGGTTTTGTTTTTCCACCTCTTCCTTCCCTGTAAAACGGGAGTATAAAACACATCTGTGCATCCATGAGGTACTAAAATGCACCGAGAGAAATTTCTGTGCCTAAGTTCCAGAGAGACGAGCGCGTTCTGCACTCGGGGTTCACTCGGGCTTTATATTTTTGTCATTCTGATGTGTTAGCGGAATGAATTTATAGTGTTTCAAACAGAAAGAAATGCAAATTTCAAAAAGCAGAAAAATAGAAAGTGAAATAAAGATAAAAATGCAAAAATGGAAGGACATATAAATAGAAAATACATAATTGAAATAATGTCCATAAATATACACATCTAAAAGGTAAATAATATTGTGTATGTTATTGTAATATTCTTTAACCTATATTCCATAGAATTAATACAGGAATATATACAAAATATAAATAAAAAGTACAAATCTCAGTTGAAAAGAATTATTTAAATCTTGTTTAAAATAAAGGCGTGCTTGTTTTTATTTGGGTAGAGGCAGGGCTTTTAAATAAAATGTACAATATACAAATATATATATTAAATATATAAAGATATATAAGGGTTATAAATAGATACAAAAAGGTTTATATTTAATATACAGTATGAATAATATATGTATAGTTGTTAATAGAAATATCTTTTAATATAGGATACCTTGTGTGTTATACCTTGTTCAGTATGGTATATAAATATAAATTTGATAAAAATAGGCATTAAAAATATTTAAATAACCATTTAAGGTGAAGGGGCTTTTTGTTTTTTATTTGGTTAGAGGCAGGGCTTTTAAATAAACAATATAGAAATGAAAATATAGGAATCTATAGTAAAGAAATAAGTATAGGGGAGATAGGTAGATATATATATAGACATAAAAACCAAATAAATACAAGTAATCTAAATCTATACAGGTAGATTAATATTCAATATGAAAAATAGACGGATAGATGTTAATATATTTTAATATATGTTATGCATTATATAGATGTGTATAAATATGGAATATAAATATTATAGAAATCAATATTAAAATATTTAAATCAAGGGGATTTTTGTTTTTTATTTGGTTAGACACAGGGCTTTTAAATAAATAATATAGAAATAAAAATATACAACTCTAAAATAAAGATATAAATATAGGGAGATATATCTATAGGCATAAAAAAGAAATAAATACAAGTAATATAAATCTATCTGGGGAATGAGCAATGCGTTCCTTCTGTCCCTGCCCTTGGTCTTGGGCTGACAGCAGCACAAACTGTGAGCTGTGAGGATGATGAGGGCTCAGAGCAGCCCCAGGTGTGAGCAATGATGATGATGAGGGGACAGAGCAGCCCCAGGTGTGAGCAATGATGATGATGAGGGGACAGAGCAGCCCCAGGTGTCAGCAATGATGTTGATGATGAGGGGACAGAGCAGCCCCAGGTGTGAGCAATGAGGAGGATGAGGACAGGGTGGGTCCTGCCGGGCACTGTTTCAGGGGGAGGATTTCCCTCATCTCATTTGGGCATGGAGCAACCGGAGGAGAGAGGTTTATGGCCAGGTCCCTGGGGTGTCTCACGGAACGATGGTGAGGGGATCTCGCAGGGCCTGGGGGAGCACCTGGATGCACTCAGATGTGGAGCGCTGCTTAAAGGAGGTGCTGAGGGACAAACCTTTGTGTCAGGGAGCAGCAGGTGAGCAGGTGAGCCGGTGTGGATTTGCACAGGGGACGTTTCTCTTTCCCATTTTGACTTTATTTTGCCATTCACTGCCTTGTTCTCCCAGGGAAAAAAAAAATAGGGGTTATGAGGACAAAAGAAGTTAAAACTGAGGGAAGAAACTCCTCCTTCATTATTGTCTGTGTTTAAACTGTGGGGAATCCCCTTTCACCTTCGATTTCGAGGGTACTGACAGGAGGAAATCCTGCCTTTTCCAGGGTGTTAGGTATATCGGTTGACAGGGAATTCTTGTGTTGTTTTAACCAGAAGGGGAAAAATATTATTGCCGTATCATGTGTTTGATTTGAGGGTACCTCCCCCATTTTCATTATTCTGAGGTTTAAATTGAGGGGGAAGCCCTGTTGTCTGTGCTTTGTCCGGGTCTGAATTGAGATGAAAATCCCCCTTTTCCCATCATTTGAGAGATTTTATTCGAGAAAAATCTTCCTTTTTCTGCTGCCATAGGGGGTTGAAATGAAGTGTCGAGCGCACATTTATTTGCAATTGTATTGGTGTCACAGACTGCATTCACTTCTATCCACAAGCAGGTGTTCATCGGCGTTCTATCACAGGTGTTTCAGTTGTAGTGATCTTCATCTCTCCAGGAAAATAACTATACTTTGCAGTTGAAACAAATGTCTTCAATAAAACATGAAGCAATTTGAATTTAAACAATATTTAAACATCAAAAAAATACCAAAGTTATAACTTAACTTCAAAACACTCAAACTTAAACCAAGTGAAATTTAACTTTGATGAATTCTATTAACACTTAATCTATATCAGATGAAAACACAACTCAGTCTTCCTCATCACATCAAGGTCATTCAGCGACTGCTGACCCGAGGGGCCAACGTCACCCTGACCGACAACGTGAGCGCACCTGGGGACAACTGGGGGGACCTGAGACACACCTGGGGACATCTGGGGACACCTGGGGACACACCTGGGGACACCAAAACCACACCTGGGGACAGCTGAGATACACCTGGGGACACCTGGGGGCCATCTGGGGACAACTGGGGACACCTGAGACACACCTGGGGACAGCTGAGGAACATCTGGGGAACCTGAGACACACCTGGGGACACCTGGAGAACATCTGGGAGACATTTGGGGACACCTGGGGACAGCTGGAACACACCTGGGGACACACCAGGAACCCAGTCTAGAACCCAGCCCAGAACAGTCTAGAACTCAATCTAGAACCCAGTCTAGAACCCGATCTAGAACCCAATCTAGAACGCTCTAGAACCCGATCTAGAACGCTCTAGAACCCGATCTGGAACCCGATCTAGAACGCTCTAGAACCCGATCTAGAACCCAGTCTAGAACGCTCTAGAACCCGATCTAGAACCCGATCTAGAACCCAGTCTAGAACGATCTAGAACCCGATCTAGAACCCGATCTAGAACGCTCTAGAACCCGCTCTAGAACCCAGTCTAGAACGATCTAGAACCCGATCTAGAACGCTCTAGAACCCAGTCTAGAACGCTCTAGAACCCAGTCTAGAACGATCTAGAACCCGATCTAGAACGCTCTAGAACCCAGTCTAGAACGATCTAGAACCCGATCTAGAACGCTCTAGAACCCAGTCTAGAACGATCTAGAACCCGATCTAGAACGCTCTAGAACCCAGTCTAGAACCCAGTCTAGAACGCTCTAGAACCCAGTCTAGAACCCAGTCTAGAACCTGATCTAGAATACACCTGGGGACAGCTGGGGACACCTGGGACACACCTGGGGACACCTGAGATACACCTGGGGACATCTGGGGACACACCTGGGGATACCTGGGGACACCTTGGGGACTTGGGGACACACCTGGGGACACGTGGGGGCCCCTGAGATACACCTGGGACACACCTGGGGACACCTGGGGACACACCTGGGGACACCTGGGATAGAAGGAACACAGCTGGGCACACCTGAGGGTACCTGGGGGAGTACCTGGGAACATACCTGGGGACACCTGGGATAGAGAGGATACATCTGGGACACACCTGGGGTCAGCTGCGGAGACCTGGGGACACACCTGGGGTGGAGAGGATACATCTGGAACTCACCTGGGGGTACCTGGGGACATCTGGGGACACCTGGGCACACCTGGGATAGAAGGAACACACCTTATTGGGTTTTGTTTATTGGATGTAGGGGTTCAGATGGGGTAGGGTTGGTTTGTTTAGCTGAGTTTTGGGTGTTAATTAGGTGGCTTTTGTTAGATGCAGTTTTCAATTTTTGAAAGTTTTTTTATTGAGTGGTTTTAAGGTGATTTTTAGTAATTGATGGTATAATTTTATTTTGTTTGTAGTTGGTGTATAATAACATATATGTTCTATTTAATGTTGTCTTTTTTAGTTTAGGTGTTGATAAGTTTGGATTTCTTTCTGTTGTGGTGTTTCTTATTAGTTTTACTTCTGGGGACACAGGTATTTATATGGTGGATTTTTATAGGTATATTTGTGGGGGTGATTTTTTTAACATTTTAGTAGTTTAGATAGATTTTTTATGTTTTTCATTAGGTATTTTTTTTTTTTTTTGAGTATTGTAATTATGTATTAGTACAAAGGTAGAGATTTGGGGGTTTTTTTAACTAATGTTTAGGGTTAGTTGAATGGTTTTGAGTTCAGTGCATTGGTCTGATTATTTTTTAATAGTTGGTGTGATTTGGTGTGTGGAGTTCAATAGGGTTGCTTTTTATTTACATTTAACTTTGCTGATGTGATAAGAACCGTTAGTGACAGAGCATAGCATCTGTTTTTGCTGGTAGTCGGTTGTACGGTGTGGGTTTTGTTTGTGTTACCTGTTTGGGGTTTTTTTTATTGTTAGTGAGATTAAAGTTTTTATTTTGGGGTTGTGATTAAATTAAAAATTTTAGGGCAATTTAGATTTTTGACAGGGATGCACTGTGATGAGAGTACATTAGTTGTTTTATGTGGTATTGGTGGTTTAGATAGGGGGAATATTTATTTTGAAAATTTATTTTAGTATTGTTAGTTGAAGTGTTTGGATGAGTTGTGTTTCAGTGTTGAATCTTTTTGAGGGGGTTCAGATTTTTTCTAGGTTAAGATTTTTTTTCCCTTAGTTGGTGGAGGTATTGTGATTTTATTGATGACATTGATGGGAATTTGATGCTGTTTGTTTTTTGGTTATTTTATTTTTAGGAATTTGATTGTTGCATTAGGCCTGGAAGAATTCACTTTATTTCAAAACATACTAGTTTAATGAAGTAAAGGTTTCCATATTATTCCATTATATATCTCCTCAGTGTCTTAGATTTTTTTTTCTTATTTAGTTTTTCCAGAATTTATTGATAATTTAGCAATCAAGCAGGGATGGCACCCCGTTCTTGAAAAGATGGCTATGGAAAAACCTGCGTCTAACAACACGTACCTGACAGAGGGCAACAATTTTGCCGTTATTCCAGGGCCAAATTCGAGTGGCAAATCAACATTGGCATGGATCTGCTGGAGGAGAGGAGTTTGTGGTGGGCTGCCAGTGGCATCTGATGGAGTGACTTTGTCTCTTGATGGACTTTTTGATTTGGGTTCTTTTTCCCTTTGAACTGAAGATTGATGAGAGGGAGGCTGGTTTTCTCTCGTTCGCTCTCAGTTGTTTATTTTTTCTTATCAGCATTACAAGGTACAAGGAGCTATGTGCACTATGATAGAAAAGGGGTAAAATGGCTAACAAAGATCTTCTTTGAGGTCTTTTATATGTCCAATTAGCAGGTGCCAACTAAATTAGTTTTCTTAGTGACCCAATGACCCAACACCTGTGTGCTGCACTGTGACATTTTCTACCCAATCACTCACTACCACCCAAACACCCCTAGGAGAAGAACCTGAAGAAGAAAGAAGAAGGACAAGAGACAACACCCTAAATCCTCCATCTTGTCTCCTGTTCTCTAAACTACTTTTTCACCCAGTGATTTAAGAAACTTTCTAATCTACACATTTACACTTTTTCTATCCAACTTTAACATTTGTTTTCATGTGTCACCATGAAAACACGCACATGAATTTCATATTATATGAAATTCAGTGTTTCCTTGAATCCTAGAACTAAATATTAAAAACATAGTCTGTATCTCAGACTCCAACATCTGCCCCTCTCTTTAAAAAAAAAAAAAAAAAAAAACAACAATAAAGAAAATCAACCTAAATCTTTTCTTGGATTACTTTTCAAGAAGGGTTATTTTTCCTTCACTCATGTTTTAACAAATGAGGCTTTACAATATTAATTTTCCCACTTTTTCACTTGAAACCCAAAGTCCATCGCTCTTGCATGGGGGATCCAAGCCGTTCAGCCGTCAACCGCGGTCTCGATACGGGTCACAGCTGCGTGCTCGCTCTTCTGCTCTTTGGGCCGTCTGTTTGCCTCTGCAGCTGATGAGTTTCCACGTTCTTCTCTAGGAAGTTACTTCTGCTTTAAACCTGTGAATACACAAGCATACACTTTCCTCCAAATTATTAAGTGAAATGAATTTTTTAATCTTTTTTCTTTCTGAACTTTTGACCAGAACCAAAGAATTCTCTCTCAACTTTGCTTGAGTCTTGTTAGAACAGTACCTGATAATTGACGGAACTGGCTTTGTAAAAGACTTGTTTAAAAAGGACCGTTCAAGAATTATTTGCAATAGATATAAGATCTTTACACTTTTTCCAACAATTTAAGATATATAAGGTTTTTATACTTCTGAGGCCTAGCCTCGGTTCCCCCCCTTTTTTTGTAATTAAGTAAGGTATTTGGTTTTTTTGTTATGACAATGAAAAACCATCAAATTAAAACACTTGCACATGTATACACATATAGGAAATAACACTTTTACAGAAATCAGAAACTTATTAAGAAGATTCATAATTAATATTATGCAATATTAAACTTATCTGAATAATCTGTAATATGAATTACTAAATATACTAAATATATACTCTCATCCCAGAGTCTGCCACAGCTGATAAATCAACGGAAGATTGGAAAATCATGTCCGGATAACAATTTTCCAAGCCCACTGTAAACATTGCCAAGTCCAATTGACCCGAGTATTGTTTTGATGCAGAAAACTTCTGGGTTTATTGGTAAATTCTCTATCCAGGTAAAGTCAAGGCTTGGCCAGAGCCTTAGGCCTCATCTGGAAAGATGTCTCTTAAGTCATTTTCAAAGCAAGGGGTTTAAAAATAGCAGCTATAAGATGCTTAAAACACAGCAAACTTTTAAAAGGCATTTGTATAAAACAATGATCAGATGTCTTAGGTAATTGACTAATTAAACCATTCAGTAGTTAATTTAATCTGAAGTTTCTTTCATAACACTTAACTTTCAACCATGACACATTTTCTTAGAATTCTGGAAACTAAAATAATAAAGCTACATTGGATTAGGTAAATGCAAATCTTCTTAAACAAGGAAAAGAGTAAAAACCAACACAAAAAAACTGTGTATAGAAGCAGCTGCATAACTTATTTACCAAGATGCATCTGTAGTGAGAAAACAAAAAAATCTCAAATGACACGTGTCTAAAAGGTAATTACACAAAGATATATTAAAATATGTATAAAGCTGGCTGTAAATACAATGACACTTTATAGATAATGCTCATCATAGAAATCTATAAATTTACATTATAGAATGAATATGTCATCAGTAAGTGTCTGAGGAAATCAAGATAATAAATTTAAAATATTCACATCTTAGTGACTAAAAATGAATTAAAGTGAAAAACTTTTAATTTTTTTGTAAATAACAATCACTAAGTTTTTTATGCAACTTATAGAAAACTAAAACTGTAGAGATTATAACAAACAATAGAACTTCTAATGAAATCAAGGGTGTCACATATTGCATTCACCTCTATTCTTAAGCAGGTGTTCACCAGTGTTCTGTCACCACTGTTTCAGGTGTAATTATCTTCATCTCTATAGGAAAATAACTACGCAGTTTAAACAAATGTCTTCAATAAAACATAAAGCAATTTAAATTTTAACTTGTTAAAAAATAATTATGATAAAAGGAAGTAACAAAACAACGTCAAAAAATACTAAAGTTATAACTTAAGTAAAAAACACTCCAACTTAAACATAGTGAAATTTAACTTTGCTTAATCTTATTAACACTTAATCTATATTAGATGAAAACACAACTTAATCTTACTCTGTTATTATAAAAAAAGGCAATTCAAAGTTTGGTATACATGTCTTTGAACACAATATAACAGGAATATTGATTCACTATAGAGATTATAGGGATGCAACAAATTTATCACCATTCTATGTTATCTGGTTTTGAGAATAACTTATAATAACTGCACATGTTATTAAAAATACCATTCGTAACAAGAATTTGCTCGGTATATGCTTAGATTTATTAGGATTTTTAGAATGCAGTTTTACTAGAGAAAAAATACACCACCACAGATTTGGTAATTTGCAATTCAGCTTTTGTAGTACTTTTCAGAAACATTAAGTTTAACTTTTTTAACTAAAATCTAAAATCCAAATTGGTATATATGCTGTTATACAGTTTTGTTGTTTTGGGTTTTTTTTATAACAAAAGGACTCACATTAAAATTTCTTTATTAAAATTGTAAAAATAATACCAAGCAAATGGGTAATATATGGTTAATATAGCTTTGAGATTACTGAAAACTGTATTGAACTAAATCTACAATACACTTATTCAAATGAAAGGTTAAAAATGAAAGAAACATGTCATTAAATCCTTTTTCTGTAGGATTAATCATATGATTTTTCAACTTAATTTTAAAGAAATGCATCTTGCAGAAACTGACTGTAACTACAGTAATACTGCTCGATCACTCTATATCATACAATATACATTATCAGTAGATGTATAGAGAAGATAACATTTTCAAAACTTTCATGTATTGAGAATACTGAAACTGAAGAAAAATCTTTTAAATTTCTTGGGATGCATAAATATCATTTTCTATGTTATTCTGTAAAAACAAAACCAACAGATATCATTAGAAATACAACATCCATATGTATTCTATTATGCAACATTTTTAAACTTTTTAATCCATTTTTGAAGGCACTTCAATAGGGGCTTCTCTCTGAAGCTTAACCGACCGCAATAATTTGCAGATTAGCCAGCAACGCATCTTACAACGCTTTTGATTTTTGCCTTTCGGCTATTTTTCTGAAACCATTCCAGAGATGCTGGACTTTGTATTGACATGTCCTGCAACCCCGAGTCCATGTCTGTGGGAGGATTTGTAGAGTGAAAGAACTGCGCATCGGCACGGCTGTGCTCAAAAGACTCTCGGCTTTGTGCGGTATCCAGCGATACCTGTTGGGTTTTTAAGCAAGATAAGCACCCTGACCAGCTCCAGCACGGCGGTCACTCTCAGCCGCTCGGTCCGTAGTCCACCGCATCAATGTGATGGATGGCAATATGGCGATTTATTGCAGGGAAACTTAACATTTTATAGTCTGGGGTCACTGTGCTACTCCCATCTACATACGTCACCCCTAGGTGCTATTGGCTAATTGCAGGAGGTTTTACTATCCTAGCAGAGAGGGGGGTTAGCTAACTTTCCATAACATCCCGAAATCTTCCGCATCGCCAGGCCTTGAACTACAACATATTCCCCTCTCTCTATGAATAATTAATTTGCTAAAATATAAGGTATTGAAAATGGATAACATAAAATTGAGTCTAAAGATTAACACAAGTAAAATCATCACAACTGGTCTAATCAGGATAGACACTAGGGTGGTTAGCCACGGAGATTGATCGAACCAGGCTTGGAACCAGTTTTGCTGGGCTTCTCTCTCTGCTTTTTGTTGAGACAGCCTATTTTGTAGCTCTGCCACGGTGTCTCTCACTACTCCGGCGTGGTCCGCGTAGAAGCAGCATTCTTCGTTCAGGGCGATGCAGAGGCCTCCTTGCCGCACGAATAGAAGGTCGAGACCTCGCCTGTTCCGCAAAACAACTTCAGAGCGTGAGGAGACTGACTTTTCTAGAAAGGATATGGATTTTTCAATTCTCTGTAGATCTTCATTTACAGTCATCAGTAGCTAAAGCAGTCTCTGTTGTTGGGTCACGATGGCAGAGACACCTGTGGCAGCACCAGTTGCTTTCAGGTTAAGCAGCATCGCTACGGTTACACCTGTCACCACTTCTCTTTTCTGAAGTCAGGTGAGTTTCTCCACTTGCAGGCTCCACTCTTCATCCAGGTGCTATAGGACTCTGGGGATGATAACAGCTAATACACAAAAGTCAGCAGAGGAGTTAAAGCTTGGGTGTAAATGCAAGGGCTAGTCTATTAGATCATGGGTTTTCAGCTCGTACCACAAGGTTAGGGCTCACCGCTTCAGGTGTTATGACTATAAACAGCACAATTACTGTAAGCAGTTTACCATGTAAATGACACTATACTTACAAACTTACAGCTAAAACTTTAACGTTAAATGAACCTTTAAAGATGCTTACACTACCTCTTAAAGGAAAATACTTATACTTTATACTAATGTAACAATTACTACACAAGCTAAACATTTTACTTTAAACTATTATGTAACTACTTTTAACATACGTGTTCTGGTATATATGTAGTCTAAGCGTGAAAACAATTTGCTAAAAGGATAAACACACAATTACAATTTACTTTATATGCAATTAGATAGAGTCTCTACACTTCTTAGATCTTCTCCAGAATTTTTCTAACACGATTCAGTCCTGGAACGTTCACTGCTCCCGTGATGTCAGCTGGCAGCAGATCGGTGACCGAGGGCTTTGATGTTCAAGTTGTTCTTCATATCTTTCTAAATCTTAAAACAAAGGGTAATTGAAAAATTAATAGAAACACCACATCACAATAACAATATAAAATTTCTGTCGGCAACTGTCTGTATATTGTTCAGACACAACTGTGTCCTGACAGGTCTACTTCTGATCCATATCTGGAGTACCGAGGCTGTGCGATCATCTCTCCGTTCGCCGCATCTCACGTGTTCATAGGCAGACAGTCTGGTCAGATGGACAGGTGACTTTTCTGAACCTGCCAACAAAACACAGGCACTTCTCTCCTTGAAGTTAATGAATTACACTAATCAAATTGCTTTTAGGGTATCAATTTCCCCCATTTTCTAAAAAATGAAAATGAGATGTATTTCTGTTCAACATTAACACAAAACCTTATATACAATTAGTAAGAACTTATAACAGTTAAAAATCAATTAATATAAAAGTACTGTTAATTATTAAAACACTGCACCAGCATCTCATAGTTAATAAACAAACAAAACCAAAAGTCATCAGTGAAGGATTGGCTAATCATCTCCGGAAATGATTCTCCAAGCCCACTTTAAAATTGATCCAGCTGTCATATTAATAGGGTCAAATTGCAAAGTCAAAAAGTGACTCAAACACCGATTTGGTACAAAAAACATCTGGATCTGTTGGCAAACATTCTGTCCAGGTAAAGTTAAGACTTGGCCAGGGCCTTAGACTTAAAACTGGAAATATGTCTCTTAATATATTTTTAGAACAAGATTTTCAATAGCAACAGCTATGAGATGCTTACAGTACAGCAAACTGTTAAAATGCATTTATGCAAAGCAAATAATCAAAAACTTTAGGTACCAGACTAATTAATCATTCAGCAGTTGCTTTAATTTGAAGCTTCTTCAATGGCAGCTGATCTTCGGCAACGGTACATCTTTTTAAAATTTTGAAAACACTGAAAAATAAGAAGCTATAACAAACAAAACCGCAGGAATTGCAACAACTTCATAGAACTCTCAGTGAAGTCCAGGGTGTCACAGTCTGCATCCATTTCTGTCCACAAGCAGGTGTTCATCAGTGATTTATCACAGTTGCTTCAGTTGTAGCTGTCTTCATATCTTTTAAAAAAATAACTATACTTTGCAATTTAGACAAGTGTTTCTAATAAAACATAAAACAATTCAAATTAAACAAAATTTATATTCAACAATAATTATTTATAACAAAAGAAAATAACAAAACTTAATTTTTAAGAGAATATCTAAGTTGTACAGCTTAACTTAAAAACATTCAAGCCAACGCTAACATGGATTCACTATAAAAATTATAAAAATGTAACAAATACATCACAATTCCATGTTATCTAGCTTTGAAAATAACTCACAATAACTGCAAATGTTATTAAAAACACTCATTCACGACACGAATTTGCCTAGTATATGCTCAAATTAGCTAAGATTTCAAAGTGCAGCCTCTCCAAAGAAAAAAAAAAACAAAAACCACAACACAGGATTTGGCAAGTTACCATTTAGCTTTTGTAGCACTTTTCAGGAACATCAAGTCTAATTTTTAAACTAAAATCCAAAATCCGAATTGATATATATGCAGTTATACGTGTTTTATATAACAAAAGATTCACATTGAAATTTCCTTATTAAAATTGTCAAAAACCCAGCAAATGGGTAATATATGGTTAACATAACTTTGAGATTCCTGAAACAAAACAAGAATCTTTTCAGTTTCTTGGGATATAAAAATACAACATTTAAACTTTTTAATTTATTTTCAAAGGCACTTCATTCAATAGAAACTTATTTTTAAATCTCAATTTTGATTATAACACTTTGCTAATTTACAAACAATACAATTTATAAAGCTTTTAATTTTTGAATTGTCCAATTAAAACTCCTTCTTTTTTAGTCTTCTCCAAAATATCCAGCTTTTTGTTGTTTTTTTTGTTGTTTTATTGTTTTGCTTTCCGCGGTTTCACTGAAGTCGTCGTTACTTGTTTCACCGGTGGTTGCCATGGCGACAGCGTTCTGCCGCGCGCGTGTTCTCCTGAACTCGGCCGCGCCGGGCTACTTCTTAAATCTGAGAAAAACTCTGAAAACTCCAACTGCGTAAACTCATAATTACTTATAACACAAAATTAACTCCAAAAGGGTACATAAACACCTTTTAAAAACTCAAGAAATCATGACTTTGTAGCAAACTCGCTATTATCCCGGCGCTTCTAAGAGAGGGAGTGTGTGAGGGGGGTGAACTCCTCGTGTCTCCGTCAGAGTCAAGACCGGTCGGCTACTTCCAGTTTGCCGTGCCTTTTCTTGGGCCCCGCTACCGCCTCTGTGGGCAGGCTGTTCCCTCCCCCCTGGTTCCACTCCACCTCCATCCCACCTTTTCCTCCGCCCCTGGTTCCACTCCGTTCTGGCTCCGGCCCTCCACCCTTTCTTGTGCTGAGGTGTGCAGGACACAGCAATCCAGGGGTGCATCGTGTCACTTTTCTACCGTGCCTTTCGTACCTCTCGCGTCGTACGTGCCTCACCTTATCCCTTCCAGGGGCTTATCAGAAACCCCGGCGTCTCTCTTAACATCTCTGATCTCTCTGAGAAGAACATGAAGAAGAAAGAAAAAGGGACAAGACACAACAGCCTAAATCCTCCATCTTGTCTCCTGTTCTCTAAACTTTTTCACCCAGTGATTTAAAAAAAACTTTCTAATCTATACCCTTACACTTTTAGCTTTTTCTAACTTTAACATTTGTTTTCATGTATCACCATGAAAACATGCTCATAAATTTCATATTATATGAAATTCAGTGTTTTTCTGGATCTTATAACTAAGTATCAGAAACAAGGGCCCGCACTCTGTATTCCAGACTCCAACATTTGCCCCACTCCTTAACAAAAAAAAATAAAAAAATCAACCCAAACCTTTTCTTTGATTAATTTTCACTCAGGGTCATTTTTCCTTCTCTCAAGCCCTATGCACCAACAACAGAACTGCTGCTCTGTTCTACAGAGCGCTCTGCCTCCAGTTTTGAACATCAGTTAACTAACCACTCAAAGCTAGAGAAATAGATCTAGGTTGCTTACTTAACCAGTAGCTTAATTTGTCTAATTGCTTTAAAGTTTCCGCTGAAACTACTTGAATTGACAGCTGAGTTGTTATAAATATCTATCTGAAATTTCATGAGTCAAACTCTTCACAATCAAGTGTGACTAAGATTGATATAAGGTTACACTAAGATGTTGCCTCTTTATATAGAACATGCTAAATAAAAATTATTATATTAATAATTTTATATATTATACAAAATATTATTTTGTATAATATTATACAAATATTATACTGAATATTATACAAAAATCTATTTTCACTGAGATAAGGTACACTTTCTTTCGAGTTAACTCAAAGAAGCCATGCAGGTGAAATTGCATCACAAAGTGATCAACAAAATGATACAGCTCAAGGGTGATACCTGATTCACCTTCATCTTCAAAGACTTTATCTCTCGTGCAGGACTCTGAATCTTGACACAGTTCACACCATGCTTTAACAAATGAGGCCTTACAATATTGATTTTCCTACTCTTTCACATGAAACCCAAAGTTCATCGGTCTTGCACGTGGGATCAAAGGCGTTCAGCCGTCACCCGCGGTCTCGATACTGTTCACATCGGCGTGCTCGCTCTTCCGCTCTTTGGGCCATCTGCTCCTCTCTGCAGCTGATGAGTTTCCATGTTCTTTGCTAGGAAGTTACTTCTGCTTTGAACCTGTGAATACACAAACATACACCTTACTCCCAATTACTAATTGAAATTAATTTTTCATCTTCTCGCTTCTGAATTCTCTCTCAACTTTGCTTGAGTACTGTTAGAAGAATACCTGATAATTGATGGAACTGGCTTTGTGAAAGACTTGTTTTAAAAGAACCGTTCAAGAATTATTCGCAATAGATATACAATCTTGGCGTTTTTTCCAAAATCTAAAATACATACATAGTGTTTCCACGCTTCTGAACTGCAGCCTCCGTTTCCTCCCCTTCTCTTGTAAACAAGGGTCAAATATCCACTGTCTTGTTCTGACAATGAAAAACCATCAAAGTAAAACACATGCATATGTATACATATAGGAAATAATACTTTTACGGCAATCAAAAACTGATTAAGACGGCGCATAATTAATATTATGCGATATTAAACTTATCTATATAATATGTAATATGAATTACTGAATGTACTAAATATATACTCTCATCCCAGAGTCTGCCACAGCCGATAAATCAACGGAAGATCGGAAAATCATGTCCGGATAACAATTTTCCAAGCCCACTGTAAAAATCCAGCTGCTCTATTAATTCACTAATTGCCAAGTCCAATTGACCGGAGTATTGTTTTGATCCAGAAAACTTCTGGGTTTGTCAATTCTCTATCCAGGTAAAGTCAAGGCTTGGCCAGGGCCTAGGGTTTAAACTGGAAAGATGCCTCTTAACTCATTTCCAAAGCAAGGTTCTCAATAGTAGCAGCTATGAGATGCTTACATACAGCACAGCAAACTGTTCAAATGCGTTTGTCCAAAGCAAAGGATCAGAAGCCGTAGGTACCGGACCAAATAAACCGTTCAGCGGTCGGTTTCATCTGAAGCCTTTTCCACGGCAGCTGACCCTCAGCAATGGTACATCTTCTTAAAATTCTGGAAACACTGAAAAATAAGAAAGCTGTAACAAACAAAAACTGCAGAGATTGGAACAAGCAATAGAACTCCCGATGAAGTCAAGGGTGTCACAGACCGCATTCACTTCTATCCACAAGCAGGTGTTCATCGGCGTTCTATCACAGGTGTTTCAGTTGTAGTGATCTTCATCTCTCCAGGAAAATAACTATACTTTGCAGTTGAAACAAATGTCTTCACTAAAACATGAAGCAATTTGAATTTAAACAATATTTAAACATCAAAAAAATACCAAAGTTATAACTTAACTTCAAAACACTCAAACTTAAACCAAGTGAAATTTAACTTTGATGAATTCTATTAACACTTAATCTATATCAGATGAAAACACAACTCAATCTTACTCTATTATAAAAAAAAAGGCAACTAGAAATTTGATATATACTTTTTGAACACAATAGAACAGGAATATTGATTCACTATAGCGATTATAAGGACGCAACAAATACATGGCAATTCCCTGTTATCTGGCTTTGAGAATAACTCACAGTAACTGCAGATGTTATTAAAAATACCCGTTCGTAACAAGAATTTGCTCGGCATACGCTTTAATTTGTTTGGATTTTTAGAATGCAGTTTTACTAGATTAAGAAATACAATAAAAAAATACAGATTTGGCAAGTTGCTGTTCAGCTGTTGTAGTACTTTTCAGAAACGTTAAGTGTAACTTTTTAATTAAAATCCAAAATGGTATATATAATGTTATACGTGTTTTCTCTAACAAAAGGACTCACATTAAAATTATCTTATTAAAATTGTAAATAAATACCAAGCAAATGG
Source organism: Periparus ater (assembly GCA_032357785.1). Classification (NCBI taxonomy): domain Eukaryota; kingdom Metazoa; phylum Chordata; class Aves; order Passeriformes; family Paridae; genus Periparus; species Periparus ater. Next base: position 155,589,709 of record CM063609.1, on the reverse strand, counting down.
GTAATATGTGGTTAACATAACTTGTCAATTAATGAAGACTGTACTGAACTCAATCAACAATACACTTATTCAAATGAATAAGCTTTTTATCTACAGAAGTACCGAATACAAATGCATATTCATAACTCAGTTGCCACCCATTCTCTGCTTCTTATGCTAATTAGGTAAAAAGCAATTAAGCACATGTGTAGTTTGTTCTTTGAAATGGGTCGGTGGTCTTATTATGACAAGCGGTCACAAAAGGGAGGAGGGAATATATCTCTTCCTCTTCCTTCCCTTTCTACCTTCTCAATGCAAAGTGACAAATGAACCCTCAGCCGGGCTCCTAATTTCATGTTTTCAATGAGTTTCTGATTTGCAATTGTCTTATGTTTTTGAAGTTCCTTACCAGATCCTTTGTTTCTCATTATAAGCTCAGCTGAACTAGCATAAAGTTGATAAACAATTAGTTATTAGCCAATGATTAACCTCCGATTTTTGCAAAGCCTTTCTATCTACTTTTAATTTTAACGAGGCCCATCTATTTATTTTAATTCAATTTAGCAAGGCTTATTATTAATTAAGGCCTCCGCCTCTCTAAAACCTTAAATTCTTCTAAGTTTATGTCTCAGTTTCGATGCTGTTAGAGTTCAAAGTAATAAGGAAAAATGATGGGGAATTACTCGCCTCGGAACAAAGTACGACCCCGTCCCGTCCTCTCAGCTCCCGCTCCCCTTCCAGCGCGGCTCCGAGCCGGGCCGGACGTAGCGCTCGGCGTCTCTGGACCTCACGGCATTTCTTCGTGGCCGCCGCACCCGGGTCCCCCGGTACGTCCCGCTCCGGCCGCCTTCCCCGAGCGGTCCCACGCGCAGCGGTGCAGAAAGGGTTGTTTGGAAAGCTCTAACCGTTGTTTAAATTCACAGGTAAAACCACAGAGACTTAAGCAACAGATGGATGCATAAAACAGTTATTACTCCTGAGCTTTCTCGTACCTTCCTTCGAAGCACCGGGGACTAGTCTCGTCTAGTCCTCAGCTAACCACCGGGCCTCCCCTGCCAGGAGGGAAGGCCGTCCAAGAGCCCACATCCGAGTCTCAACTTACCCCACGCGACCTCAGCCGCAAGCGTCTCACGTGAGTAATTTCTTTAGGCCATAGTAACAAATACGTGGATAATATTTGTTGGTAAAATTACTGATGAAATGTGGGTTACTTCTCTGGAGATCTGAGGATTCACTCGTGCCTCTGGTCGGGATACAACAGAGAAGATCTGCGGTACAAATGGTCACAAGCGATCAAACAGGACAGCCAGCTTCTCCTTGAACTTTGTGGAACAGAGTTGGAATCCAGCCTTGTCCTTAGACAGGGAAGCAGTTCCTAGAAATGGGAAAGGGGAGGCAAGGAAGATTCAGGCTAAATATGGATTTAAACCGGGCCGGGTGTTAGCGCAGGAAGAGACATTTTTCATCCAGACTGCCAAAAGGAAGACCTGTAAAATCCTAGCTCTGCTTCGTGTTTAATGCACTTTTACTTGGTATTTACATTATCAGAAAAAATGAGGAAAGAATAAACACGACAGGTTCCCGCTATCGTTGCGAGAAGGCTTTTTTTAAAGGCCGCATACTCACCGTCTCTTTTTCCCTCCAGGCTCGGCTTTTCCCCCCGACGTCCGCCGCATCGGGCGTCGCCAGGAGGGCCGGGTTCTTCAGCGGGGAGTCTCAGGAGCCGGTACGAATTCTGCTTTTTCTGAAGGTGTATGAAAGCGTGCCATCAAAATAGCTATTTTCTCCACTGAAAAGCTTTCCATACATGATTGCCAAGTACCATTCCCGCCAGAATTCCAGCAGGAATTCCCGGGAATTCCTGGTATCCCGAGGGAGATAAGTGAACCGGAACCCTTCACTCCTGATGCTGTCTGTCAGGCACTGCAGGAATAGCTCCCCCTGCACCGGGACCCACACCCCGCCCAAAATCCCCCAAAAATCTCCCAAAATTCTTGCTGCCATTCCCATGAATTCCTGAGAATTCCAAGTACCATTCCCGCCAGAATTCCTGCAGGAATTCCCGGGAATTCCTGGTATCCCGGGGCAGATAAGTGAACCAGAACCCTTCACTCCGGACGCTGTTGGTCAGTGGCTGCGGGAACAGCTCCCCCTGCACCGGGACCCGCACCCCGCCCATCCCGGGGCCATTCCCATGAATTCCCGGGGCCATTCCCGGTTCCATTCCCGGTAATTCCCAACAATCACCGTTATCCCGGGGCAGGTAGGTGAAGGAAAACCCTTCACTCCGAACGCTGTCGGTCAGGCGCTGCAGGAACACCTCGACCTGCACGGGCTGGGCCAGCTCCAGGTGAGCGTAGGGCGGCGGTGAACGTCGGCCTGCGAGAAATCCGCCCGCACTTCCCAGGATTCCCGACGGAAAACCACCGCGATGTCCTCTGGGAGTGAGGGAATTCAGGATTTGGGATCGGGAATTGGGGATTTGGGATCGGGAATGGGGGATTTGGGATTGGGAATGGGGGATTTGGGATCGGGAATGGGAGAAATCCGCCCACGCTTCCCAGGATTCCCGATGGAAAGTCACCGCGATGTCCTCTGGGAATGAGGGGAGTTCAGGATTGGGAATTGGGAATGGAGGGGTCCAGGTGTGACCCCAGCTGTGCCCAAACCCCTCCCAGGTGTCCCCAGGTGTGTTCCAGACTGGGTTCCAGACTGGGTTCTAGATCGTTCTAGACCGGGTTCTAGACTGGGTTCTAGATCAGGTTCCAGACTGGGTTCCAGACCGGGTTCCAGCTGTCCCCAGGTGTGTTTTGGGTGTCCCCAGGTGTGTTTTGGGTGTGTTTTGGGTGTCCCCGGGTGTGTTTTGGGTGTGTTTTGGGTGTCCCCAGGTGTGTTTTGGTGTCCCCAGGTGAGGTTTTGGGTGTCCCCAGGTGAGGTTTTGGGTGTCCCCAGGTGAGGTTTTGGGTGTCCCCAGGTGAGGTTTTGGGTGTCCCCAGGTGTCCCCGGTACCTTTCTGCACTTTGTCACAGAGCAGGTAAAGCTCCTCCCCGCCCGTGCAGGGGCTGCTCTCTTTGTTCATGTGGCAAATCTGCAGCTCCGAGGTGTTCGTGGATTCTGGGAAAGAGCCCAAAATTCCCAGAATTCCCCAATTCCCAAATTCACCAATTCCCAAAATTCCCAAAATCCCAAATCCCCCAAAATCCCAAATCCCCAAAATCCTGAACCCGGAAGCGCCCCCGGAGCCGGGAGAACCTCGGGAATTTCTGGGGAGGCTCACGGGAGATTTTCGGGCTTTTTTTCCGGAGATTTCTGGGATTTTTGGGGATCTTTTTGGGAGATTTTTGGGAATATTTTTTGGGACATTTTCAGGATATTTTTGGGATATTTTTTGGGATATTTCCGGGGTGGATTTGGGGTGGATTTGGGGTGGATTTGGGACTCACTCTTGTCGAAGATGGGCTGGGACAGCACCGGGCTGAGCCTCCAGTGGGGAATGTAATGGCAATATTTTGAGATAATTTCAGGATATTTTGGGGACATTTTCAGGATGTTTTTGCTATATTTTTAGGATACTTCCAGGATATTTTCAGGATAATTTCAGGATATTTTCAGGATAATTTTTGGGGTGGATTTGGGGTTTTTTGGGACTCACTCTTGTCGAAGATGGGCTGGGACAGCACCGGGCTGAGGCTCCGGGGGATCCCGGCCCGGTCCCAGGACGAGGCCTGGAAACAAATCCGGACCACGTTGAGATCGACTTCCTGATGGTTCCGCAGGGATCCCGCCGGAAAACAGGGAAAAGTGGGAAAAAACGGCGGGAAAACGGGAAAAAATGGGAAAAACGGGGGAAAAATGGGAAAAAAGGGTGGGAAAATGGGAAAAACGGGGGGAATATGGGACAAAATGGGGAAAAATGGGGGAAAAAGGGTGGGAAAATGGGAAAAAAGGGGAAAAAATGGGGGGAAAATGGAAAACGGAAGAGGGAAACGGGAAAAAAATGCAGAAAAATGGGAAAAAAAGGATGGAAAAATGGGGGAGAAATTGGGGAAAATTGGGAACAAAGCAGGGAAAGGTGGTCCCAGGGGAATCCAAATGGAAATGGGGGAAAAAATGGGGGAAAATGGGGGAAAATGGGCAAAAGCCACACAAAAAAAGGGGAAAAAATGGCAAAAAACCCAAAAAAAGCAGGGGAAAACCCAGGAAAATTGGGAAAAATATGGAAATTGCTGGAAATTCCTGGAAATTCCAGGAAATCCATGGAAAAGGGGAGGTGCTGACCTTTGAAGGAGTCGATCCCGAGCTGCAGCTTCTTCTCGATGGCGACCTCGATTTCCTTCTTCTTCACACACTGAATCCCCAGGTTGCTGAAACTGCCAGGAATCCCCAAAATTCCCAATTTTCCCCGGCCCCTTCCCGGATTTTCCCGCTCAGAAACGCCCAAAAATCCCAAAAAAAACAAACAAAAAAAAATCCCCCCAAAAAACAAAAAAAATCCCCCCAAAAATGCTCGTAAATTCCGGGTTTTTTTCTGTGAATTCCTGGGGTTTTTTTGGGAATTCTGGATTTTTGGGGGGGAATTCCAGGTTTTTTCTGGGAACTCCGTTTTTTCCCTGGAAATTCTGGTTTTTTTTCTGGGAATTCCGGGGTTTTTTTTGGGAATTCTGGATTTTTTGGGGGGGGGATTTCCATTTTGTTTCTGGGAATTTCAGGTTTTTTCTGGGAATTTCTGGTTTTTTTGGGGGGGGGGAATTTCTGGGGTTTTTTGGGGGAATTCTGGGGGGTTTTTGGAGGGGAAATTAAATTTTTTTTTCTGAGAACTTCATTTTTTTTTTCTGGGGATTTTGGTTTTTTTTTCTGGAAATTCTGGGTTTTTTTCTGGGAATTTCGGGTTTTTTCCTGGGAATTCCGGGTTTTTTTTCCGGGAATTCCGGGGGTTTTTTTGTGGAATTCCGGGGTTTTTGAGGGGGAAAAAAGGACGGAGTAAATCTCCGGGGACGCGTGGCAAAGGACCGAGTCGCACGGAAGAGGCTTCTTTCTAAACCGCATTAATATTTCACTGTAATTCTGGGTGTTTGGATTTAGCCTGGGCCCGTCAGCTAAGTCACAAACAAGCCAACTTGGCTCCTCAGCTCTCAATGAGCGTTTGAAACACGTCCACACAAGGCCAAGGCACTAATGATTGCAGAGGAAAAATTCACGACTGAATGACTGCTGGGGAAAAATTCCTTGGGAGTCACAAACCTGAGACATGTGAAATTCTGAAGGTGGAATTCTAGTTTCAGCTTTGGGCACCTGAAGGAGGACAGGAATCCTTAGCCACATAAAGGGAAGCCGCAGCGTGTCAGGTGCAGACAACGAGGCGTTCAGGGAACCAGCGGCGAGCCCTTTCCGCCCCTACCCTCTCACCCGGGGGCAACAGCAGCGGGTATCGGACAAACCTCCGTCAAGCAGCAGCAGCCGAGCGGATGAACCGGTGCATGGATTTGCAGGGGGGATCTTTTTCCTTTTGATTTCATCTTCCCCGTCCCTCCAAAGCATCCCTAGAAAAAATGGGGATGATGAGGACGAAACTGAGGGAAGCAACTCTTCAATTCCTCCTTTTCCATTTAGTTTAAAAGAAGTTGAAACTAAAGGAAGCAACTCCTCAGTCTGTGTCTGAACTGAGGGGAATCCCCCTTCACCTGTGATTTTAAGGGTGCCGATCGAATGAAAACCTGCCTTTTCCACGCTCTTAGGAGTTTTGGTGAATAGAGAATCCCCGAGTTCCATTTTAAAAGGAAGGGAAAAAAATATCGATGGCATTTTGTGGATTTGAAATGAAGCTAACTCCTCCATTTTCATCATCCTAAAGTTCAAGCTGAGGGGAAAGCCCTGTTGTCCCTGCTTTTAACGGATTTTAATTTAGGTAAAAATCTCCCTTTTCCCATCGTTTGAGGGATTTGATGAAAACCTGTCTTTTTTTTGCTTTTTTAGGGGATTCAATTGACAGGGAAAACTTACTTTTTTGCTATTGCATCAGTTTAAATGGAGGTAAACAGCCCACGTTGTCTCAGGTTCAGGGGTTAAATTGCAGGAATCGCCACCTTCTGCAGCATTCGAAGGGTTAAAATCGGGCGGTGCCGCCGCTTCCCCTCCTCGCCCAGCAGGAAATGTCTCGAGGCGGAGCATTCCCGGCACCGGTTCCCCGGGACATCGCCGAGGCGGAGCGGGTCTTTGCACCCGGACGGGAAGAGCCGAGTCGGTCCCTGCCGCTCCGTCTGCGGGGCTCGGGTGACGCCGGGGCTCCCTCGGGTCGGTGCCGGTGCCGCGGGGCTCTCCCGGAGCCGGGGCCGCCCCCGCCTGCCGGAGGAGCCGCTTTCCCGCCGGGAGCCACGCAACATCCGGGGCCGGGAGAGCCGGGGGCCGCCGCTGCCGTGGCTCGCCTGGCTTCCCCGGTCCCCTCCGCACCAGTCCGGGAGCGCGTCCCGGCGGGGGGTACCGGGGGACACTCGTGGCTTGTCAGCTTCAGCGTTCGCTTGCAAAAGTCACCGAAAGGAAGAGAGGCAAAAAAACCCCGACCCTCCGGGCTTCCCGTGTGGGGGCTTTGCTGGTATTGCCCCTTAACCGATGCATACCTTTAAGTAGTGACGCGGGTGTTTCTTGAAACAGCGTTCAATATATTTTGCACTCTATCTCGAGACTTTCACGTTTTCCTTTGCCGTGTCAAGACAGTGGCACCAGAGGTGTTCGTCACAGATCCAAGCCGACAGCGTCCCGTGCATCTGTCGTTCGTCGATATGTTTGCGTTGTTCCTTTTGAGAAAAACGAGGTTCACATAATTTTTATAGAATTTAAAAGTAATAACTTTTTTTAAAAAAAGTAAAAAATAGAAAGTAATAAAGTAATAAAAAAAGTAATAAAAAAAACAATTAGGAGAAAAAAAAATCAAGTAAAGTATACAGATACGGCCGGGTGTCTCTGCATTCAGCTAAGAGAGCACACCTTACTAACAAAGGATTGTACCTTAAAAACAGAACCCTACTACATATCCATAATTTCTCATACATATTCATACATTCTTCTTAGGATCTTTGGTGTTCTTCTGTTTAGTTTTCTCTTGCCCCCTTCCCAATAGATCAATCTTCTTGGCGCCATTGAGATTTACATACTCTGATACCAGGAATGCAATAAATTCCTCTCCCAGTGCTCTAGTCACCGCTGTCTTCATGTGGATAAGATAGTTTACAAATACAGGAGGGTCTAGCTATTTTTTTTTTCTCCGTTTTTGGGTTATACAAACAAAGGCAGTTTTTATTTTAATACTATGCCATAACCTAACATATATGTATTATACTACTATTTCTAAATTTTATCAATAACAGCAAAAGAAAACTATATTAATACAACAAAATTCTTCATTCTTATACACATAACATTCATTTTAATATTTGCGAAAAGCCAACAATATAAAATGTATCTATAACAATTTCACCCGGATACATGTCAACGCTTTAATGGGGATTCTAGGGAATTTTCCAGGTCTCAAACAGACACGAGCAGTTGATGGTTGCTCAAAAGGTACTTATTGTATAAAAGCATCAGTCTCAAAGCCAAAGAGTTCATAGAGTTAAAGTCTTTGCTGAAAGCTTTTGGCATAAAGTCTCCAATTCTGAGCTACAGCTTCTCGGCGTGGCATTCCGTCATCCCGGGCCGTAAAAGCGGTCCGTCAAGACGACGGTGCCGCCGCTCTTCTTCTTCGGATGTTTTTTTTTCCCATCCCCATTACAGGAGATTAAATTCATAATCATCCAAACAGCTAAAAACACACTTGTAAAACAATACTTTCTACAGCAATCCAAACTGAATTCTAATATGCAAAAGCAATGTTCTTTTTACTTAAATCTTACATATCAGGTAAACACAAATCTCACGGCACACGCAACGACCGGGAGCAGCTGCCGGCCTCCGAGCGGCCCCACGCCCCCACACCGGATCGTCTCTCCCGTACGCCCAGCCACCCCAGGCAGCGTCCGACTAGATTTATCCGCCGGCGACACGGTAAGATTAACCGATCGCTCAGTATTTTGTCTCCCTACAGGACACGAATACCCCAAACAGCACAGAAAAGGCAGACTCGCTTCCAGCTGAGACTACCAAAACTGCAAGGGACAACACTAAAAAAGGTCATGTCACAAAACACCAAAACAAAGCATAGATAACCTGAGTTCCAAAGTGCCAGAATAACCTGGTTTCGAGTAAATAGAACCCCAAATTTCAAAGCAGCAAAAAACTAGATTTCAAAATCTCAGTTTTAAAAAACCGGAATACCCATTTCCAAAGTGCCAAAAAAACCCCAAGTTTTAAATTACAAAAACAGCAAACGCAGAAATATCAAAGTAACCCACTTCTAAAACAGCAGATCAAGTCCAAAAATACCGGCGTAACCTAGTTTCAAATCACCGAGTTGAAAATTTCCAAAGGAATGCAATTGCAAAATACCAGAATACGGGGTTTGAAAATACCAAAATGATTCCGTTTCAAAATAGTAAACTACCGAGGTCCAAAATACGAAAAGCACCCAATTTCAAAATATCGAATTGCAAAATACCAATTTTCATATGTCTTACACCGGCAGGAATCCCAGACCTAAATGAACGCAATTATCGTCAAAATGGGATCTGCGCTAACAAAACGGCTATTTTCTTCCCTGAAAAGGTTTCCCCGGTGGTCATCAATACACATAGTCATTTTGATCATTTAGGCGGGCGTAATAGAAATTTTACTTTAAAACCCAACATTTTTAGCGGTCCTCAGCTCGCGTCTCTGACACGCAGCATCCGGGCGGGACCGCCGGGGCCGGGATCAAAGCACAGAGCTAGCCCGGTCCCCGCAGCCGCGCGGGTAAAGTCCGAGCGGCGAGCAAAGGGAGCATTTATAAACTATATCGATATTTCACCGAAATTCAGGGCAGAGCAGCGACGGGGGCGCTCGGGGTCGGTCAGGATCAGCCCTAAAGCAGCCGGCCAAACCCCCGACCGCTCAAGGGAAGCGGAAGTCAGTAACCGGTAATCGCCTAGGACCCCGTGAGGAATTTCCTCGGTAACCACAAACCCAGCACCCAGGGGCTTTACACAGCAGAATCACCATTTCGGCCACGGCACGCGGAGGAGGAGGAGGCCGGTTCTCTATCGCGGAAACGAAAGCCCAGCACCCCGGCGTTTCGGGGACGGACAGCGGGACATGTAAGGGAGGGAACGACCGGCAGGACCTTTCCCAGCCCCACCCCCGCTCCAAGGTGCAGCAGCCCCAGGCGTGACCGGTGAGGACGAGAAGGGAGCAGCTCCCGGCAGAGGCAGCTTTCAGAGGGTTACCCGGGCAGACCCGCGCAGGGAGCCGCCGGGGGGGCCAGCGGGGGCATCCCGGGCGTTCCTCCGGGAACGAGGGTCACGCCACCCAGCAGGGACCGGGGGAGCAGCCGGTTCCACCCGGGCGGGGAGCGTCTCTTTAAGAGAAAGCCGAGGGAAAAGCCCGTCCTGCCGAGCGGGCGGGGCAGCACGCGCGCTCCCGGGGGATGGGGGGGGGGGGGGGGGCGGCAGTTTTCAGCTTTCCTCTTCTACCTCGGCACTCCCTCTCCACAGCCCCAAGGAAGGGATGGCTTATCAGGAAAAAACGGGGTTTAGTCCAAGGGAAAAAAGCTTCCTTTTCCACAATCGCCTGTGTTTGAATTGAAGAGAAGTCCACTTCCCCTGCAATTTTGGTAGTCTCAATTGGAGTCTCAATTGCCTTTTCTGTGCTGTTTGAGATATTAATTGATAGAGAATGCCCATTTTTTAATATTACTCAATTTCTGTTAAATAAACAGCTTTTTCCACTTCTCTTCAAGGAATTTTTTTTCCCTTTCCTGGACCGGTCAGTAGGGAGGGGTCATTTCCCTAGGGAAGACCCCATTTGGAGTTTTCCTCCCTAATTTGCCCTAAACTAGGACACAACATTTCAAGGGTTTAAAGCTGCATTTCAGGGCATTTCTACCCACGCCCCAGCACCGAATATTTCCAACGGGAGCGAGCCCAGCAGGTATGTAATGGTAATGCCACCTGGGAGTCTATTCTTTTTCTTATTTTCATTTCTAATGTAGAGAGCCTTGATTAGAAGTCCCTATGAGACACCATTCATATCAATACTATTCTTCTCTACCCTAATTAATCACAGGTGAAGTGCTACTTTGTAATCACTAAAAAATAATTACGCAAGTCCATAAATCATCCAACTTAGCTGGCAACGCTGCCGAAACACAAAGTTTTGCTTCTTACCTTTTTTTTCCCTTTGCTCCATTGCTCTGAGTAATTGTAGTAAAAAAAGAAAACACTGTCTTTTCCAAAAGTGTTTTCTTCTACATAGAGCTCCTTACCTCGAATTTAACTCAGAGGAGCCAAACAGCTACGGTCCCTCTGAGGGTTTTTATACCTGGTGGGATTTCCCACCCAGGCAGCGTGGGAAAAAGAGGCGGGCCCAATTAGGGGTATATTAACCCCAGGCTGTGCTAAGGGGCATTATTCCCTCCTAGGGAATCAGCTGGGGTAAAGAGCTCGTCTCTCATTTCAGTGAGGAGGCTCTTTCCATTTACTTCAGCCTGCTTTTAGCAGGTATCTTTTGGGCATTTGAAGAAGCAGAGGTTTTGAAAAGACCTTGAAGAAAACAATATTGAACACAGGGAGTATTTAAGTTCATGATTTTGGGTTGGGAGTTCAGGGGTGATAAGATGCTTTTATAATGATTTTTCTGTTTGGGTTTTTTTAGGAGGCTTGCAATTTCCTGGAGTTCTAGGTCACATCAAGTGCAATACTTCAGATTCTCTCAGCAGATTCATCGTGACACAAAAGGGAACCACTGCAACAGCTTTCCTTAGCTGCGGAGCGGTCTCTCCAATGGATTTGCTTCATAGAGATAAGTCAAGGGCTGTGGTCACAGAGGGGATCGAAGCAGGGCAGTGAGTGAGGATTCACACTGCTTAGGGTTTTGAGTCAGCTATGGGCAGGGGGAGGTTTGAGAAATGGCCTCTGGGATTTCCACAGCCAGGGAAAGGCCAGCATTGGCTAACCATGCTGAGGTGGGCAGGGCAGAGCAGCCCCAGGGTGCGTTATCACATGTCTCTCGTGCTTTATGTGTGTTCTGTTTATCTCGTGTAACGTGTCTCTTGCCTTAGTCCTCGCAGGAGCTTATGAGAAACCCCAGGTCCTTCCGCTCATCTCCCATCTTTGCGTTCCGCGGCCCAGGGCCGACACCGGCGAAGCCTCGATTCGGGAGGTCAGACAGGCATTGGAATCGCATCTGTCATCAGAAGCATCCGATCGGATGTCTTTTTAGGTCTTGTTCCCAGCTGTGTCCACAGCTGTATGCAGTCATCTTTCTTTACAGTGGATAAGGACTTGTGCCGATTCAAAGGCAGGCAGAGGCTTCCAGCCACAGGCTTCTCAGGCATCCGTCTCTGCGGTTCTCGATGGAAAAAGTCGTCCCGTTAGCATCTTTTTCCTCCAGGGTCATCCGAGCCCGGAGGGCTCGTCTTCGGTCCCCCCTCGGTCATCTCATTCAGCATTCCTTCGGTCCTCGTGAGGACTTTCTTGTCTCAGAGAGTTTTCTCTCTCTGCTGTGTCCCCTTGTCTCTTGTCTCATTTGTCACAGGTGTCTGGGGTTATTGGGTCCGGAGCTGCTCTGCCCTGCCGCCTGGCCCGGTTGTAGGTGTTTAAGGACAAGTCCCGGGCACTTGTAATTGGGGATTTGTAATATGGGCTGTAGTTGGAGTCTAGGTGGTATTCTTATGTTGGCAGAAGGTGTCTGGAGCTGTGAAGTTAGCCTGCAGCACTCTGACTTTTTTCCTAACTTCCTTTCAGATGCGGATGGACTGACCTCCCGGCAGAGCGCAGTATGCCAGATGACGAGGTCCCCCTGAGAAGGTCAGTCATAGTTTTACTTTGCAGCGGGGCTGGAACCCGTCCCTGTGTTACAGCTCTGCTCTTTGTCTTTATTTCTAGGAAGTAGAGCCAGATAGCAGCAGTGAAGGCGAAGCAGGTAGAAGGTGAGCCTCGGTTTGTGGAGAGAAGCAGTTGTTCTTGCTGGGGTCTCAGTTTCTGGGGCAACTCCAAGCATTCCTGCTTGTTTGTGTGTTTTAGGCTGCCTCCTGATGCTGTGCTGAGGCCCCCTCACTGACCTGCCAAGAGACCCGGCTCGCTTCTCCGGTGAGCCCCAGCAAATATTACCGGAGTCCGTGAGGAAGCCTCGACCTCGTCCAGGTGAAGGTGCGGTCCGGGTAGCCTTTAGCCACGGCCGAGGAGTCGCGGTGAGTCGGGGCCGTCGGGAGTAGCGGCAAGTGCGTGCTGAACTTTTAGCGATGCTACATCGCCTCCTCTCTGTTTATTGTAGGCGTACCCCGTGACGACGGCGTCCGCCTCGGAGCGTGGCCGGAGCGTGCGGCCCGAGGACCCGGGCGTTCCTAAGAGACGGTGAGTAGGAGCATAGTTGGGTTTTGGTGAATATGCCGCTAAGATTCTGCACTTATATTTGGTTTTCTTTATCGTAGGTGATGATACTTGTCTGAGACAACAGCCCGGTGAGAGAAGACGGCGAGGTGGCTTTGTTTGGCCCCTGACCGGCCTCTCGCCGTGACTCACATCTTCAGCCATCCGAGAGATAAGTGGAGCCCGCAGAGGGGATCAAAGCAGGGCGGCGGGTCGGGACTCGGATCGGTTTGGGTTTTTGAGTGAGCTTTGGGGATGGGGAGGTTCTAGAAATGACCCCATAGGCCCCATTGAGGGAAAAGCTCACTTTGACTCACAGTGCTGAGGCGGGCAGGGCAGAGCAGTCACAGGGTGTGTCGTTATCACTTGTCTCTTGTGCCTTCCGTGTCTTTTGTTCGTCTCGTGTAACATGTCTCTTGCCTTAGTCCTCCCAGGGGCTTATGAGAAACCCCAGGTTCTTCCGCTCATCTCCCATCTTTGCATTCCTCGGCCCAGGGCCGACAGAGGCTTCAATTCGGGAGCTTGGACACACATCAGAATCGCATCTCTTTTCAGAGGCATCCGATCGGATGTCTTTTTAGGTCTTGTTCTCAGCTGTGTCCACAGCTGTGTGCAGTCATCTTTCTTTACAGTGGATAAGGACTTGTGCCGATTCAAAGGCAGGCAGAGGCTTCTAGCCACAGGATTCTCAGGCATCCGTCTCCGCGGTTCTTGATGGAAAAAGTCATCCCGTTAGCATCTTTTTCCTCCAGGGTCATCCGAGCCCGGCGGGCTCGCCTTCGGTCCCCCCTTGGTCATCTCGTTCATCATTCTCTTGGTCCTCGTGAGGACTTTCTTGTCTCTGAGAGTTTTCTCTCTCTGCCGTGTCCCCTCGTCTCTTGTCTCATTTGTCACAGGTGTCTGGGGTTATTGGGTCCGGAGCTGCTCTGCCCTACCGCCCGGCCCGGTTGCAGCTGTTCAAGGACAGGTCCCAGGCAATTCTAATTGGGGATTTGTAATATGGGCTGTAGTTGGAGTCTAGGTGGTATTTTTATGTTGGCAGAAGGTGTCTGGAGCTGTGAAGTTACCCTGCAGCACTTTGACTTTTTTCTTATCTTCCTTTCAGATGCGGATGGATTGACCTCCTGGCAGAGCACCGCGTCCCAGATGACGGGGTTCCCCTGAGAAGGTCAGTCATGGTTCTTCTTTGCAGCGGGGCTGGAATTGGTCACTGTGTTACAGCTCTGCCCTTTGTATTTTTTTTCAGGAAGTAAAGCCTGATAGCAGCAGTGAAGGCGAAGCAGATAGAAGGTGAGCCTCGGTTGGTGGAGAGAAGCAGTTGTTCTTGCTGGGGTCTCAGTTTCTGGGGCAACTCCAAGCATTCCTGCTTGTTTGTGTGTTTTAGGCTGCCTCCTGATGCTGTGCTGAGGCCCCCTCACTGACCTGCCAAGAGACCCGGCTCGCTTCTCCGGTGAGCTCCAGCAAATATTACCGGAGTCCGTGACGAAGCCTCGACCTCGTGCACGTGAAGGTGCGGTCCGGGTAGCCTTTAGCCACGGCCGAGGAGTCGCGGTGAGTCGGGGCCGTCGGGAGTAGCGGCGAGCGCGTGCTGAACTTTCAGCGATGCTACATCGCCTCCTCTCTGTTTATTGTAGGCGTACCCCGTGACGACGGCGTCCGCCTCGGAGCGTGGCTGAAGCGTGTGGCCCGAGGACCCGGTCGTTCCTAAGAGACGGTGAGTAGGAGCATAGTTGGGCTTTGGTGAATATGCCACTAAGGTTCTGCACTTATATTTGGTTTTCTTTATCGTAGGTGATGATACTTGTCTGAGACGACAGCCCGGTGAGAGAAGATCTTCCCAGACGGCGAGGTGGCTTTGTTTGGCCCCTGACCGGCTTCTCGCCGTGACTCACATCTTCAGCCATCCGAGAGATAAGTGGAGCCCGCAGAGGGGATCAAAGCAGGGGGGCGGGTCGGGACTCGGATCGGTTTGGGTTTTTGAGTGAGCTTTGGGGATGGGGAGGTTCTAGAAATGACCCCATAGGCCCCATTGAGGGAAAAGCTCACTTTGGCTCACAGTGCTGAGGCGGGCAGGGCAGAGCAGTCACAGGGTGTGTCGTTATCACTTGTCTCTTGTGCCTTCCGTGTCTTTTGTTCATCTCGTGTAACATGTCTCTTGCCTTAGTCCTCCCAGGGGCTTATGAGAAACCCCAGGTTCTTCCGCTCATCTCCCATCTTTGCGTTCCTCGGCCCAGGGCCGACAGAGTCTTCAATTCGGGAGCTTGGACACACATCAGAATCGCATCTCTTTTCAGAAGCATCCGATCGGATGTCTTTTTAGGTCTTGTTCTCAGCTGTGTCCACAGCTGTGTGCAGTCATCTTTCTTTACAGTGGATAAGGACTTGTGCCGATTCAAAGGCAGGCAGAGGCTTCTAGCCACAGGATTCTCAGGCATCCGTCTCCACGGTTCTTGATGGAAAAAGTCATCCCGTTAGCATCTTTTTCCTCCAGGGTCATCCGAGCCCGGCGGGCTCGCCTTTGGTCCCCCCTTGGTCATCTCGTTCATCATTCTCTTGGTCCTCGTGAGGACTTTCTTGTCTCTGAGAGTTTTCTCTCTCTGCCGTGTCCCCTTGTCTCTTGTCTCTTTTGTCACAGGTGTCTGGGGTTATTGGGTCCGGAGCTGCTCTGCCCTACTGCCCGGCCCGGTTGCAGCTGTTCAAGGACAGGTCCCAGGCAATTCTAATTGGGGATTTGTAATATGGGCTGTAGTTGGAGTCTAGGTGGTATTTTTATGTTGGCAGAAGGTGTCTGGAGCTGAGAAGTTACCCTGCAGCACTTTGACTTTTTTCTTATCTTCCTTTCAGATGCGGATGGATTGACCTCCCGGCAGAGCGCAGTATCCCAGATGACGGGGTCCCCCTGAGAAGGTCAGTCATGGGTCTTTGCAGCGGGGCTGGAATTGGTCACTGTGTTACAGCTCTGCCCTTTTTTTTTTTCAGGAAGTAAAGCCTGATAGCAGCAGTGAAGGCGAAGCAGATAGAAGGTGAGCCTCGGTTGGTGGAGAGAAGCAGTTGTTCTTGCTGGGGTCTCAGTTTCTGCTATAAGTTTAATCCCTTGTTTTTTTATTTTAGGTGGTGTACCTGCAAGATATCCCAGCTCAGGATGCTGCAGGACAGGTGGGTGCAAGCTCTAAGTGTTTTTTGGTGTTTAAGTCCCTGGTTTGCTGATTATGTTTAGTTCACTAAGACAGAATGAGAGAACCACATCACAAATCCCACCTTGTGGATCCTGACACGAATCGGTGTCACGGACAGGGTTCTGAGAGACAGAAGGGGTTGCTGATTTGTTGTGCGCTCAGTATCAGGGCAAAGACGTTTCGCCTCAGCCGCCCCTAGCCTGCCACGCCGGTGAGCAGTGTCTAGAAAGCAAGGGAGGCGATTCGAATTTTTCAAAAACTGCACGTGCCTCGATGCAAAGCTCCCCACACTCATTTGAGGGCTCTGTCTTCAGAACTTTACAGGGGATCTCTGAGTACAAGAGTTTGGCATGACTGATTTTTCTGTTTAAAGTAGCTGGTTTGCTGATAATGTTTAGTTCTCTAGGACAGAATGAGAGAACCACATCACAAATCCCACCTTGTGGATCCTGACACGAATCGGTGTCACGGACAGGATTCTGAGAGACAGAAGGGGTTGCAGATTTGTTGTGCACTCAGTATCAGGGCAAAGACGTTTCGCCTCAGCCGCCCCTAGCCTGCCACGCCGGTGAGCAGTGTCTAGAAAGCAAGGGAGGCGATTCGAATTTTTCAAAAACTGCACATGCCTCGATGCAAAGCACCCCATACTCGTTTGAGGGCTCTGTCTTCAGAATTTTACAAGGGATCTCTGAGTGCAAGAGTTTGGACTGACTGATTTTTCTGTTTAAAGTACTTGGTTTGCTGAAAATGTTTATTTCTCTAAGACAGAATGAGAGAACCACATCACAAATCCCACCTTGTGGATCCTGACACGAATCGGTGTCACGGACAGGGTTCTGAGAGACAGAAGGGGTTGCAGATTTGTTGTGCGCTCAGTATCAGGGCAAAGACGTTTCGCCTCAGCCGCCCCTAGCCTGCCACGCCGGTGAGCAGTGTCTAGAAAGCAAGGGAGGCGATTCGAATTTTTCAAAAACTGCACATGCCTCGATGCAAAGCACCCCATACTCGTTTGAGGGCTCTGTCTTCAGAACTTTACAGGGGATCTTTGACTATGAGAGGTGGGACTGAGTGGTTTTTCTTCTAAGTCCCCGGTTGGCTGACAAGCTTTTGTAGTCCAAGATGGAATAAAGGAAGCGCATCAGGAATTCCACCTTGCGGATTGTGCCAGTCATATTTTCTGTTTCGTCGTCTTAGGTTCTGCGAAGAGAGGCAGAGCCGAAGTTTGCGATCCGGCGCACCGAAGCTGGCGCGGGGGACGTCTCGACGTACACATCCTATCGAGGATGGGTCGTGTCCTATCATGTTACAAAAGGTAAGCATCACAGGTGGAAGTTGGGATCAGGGGAAAAGCATTTATAATCAGTGGAGGCAATTTGAAGTTAAGTTAGATGACAGGGCTGTAGTGGGATGGGCCCCTCAGAAGCCAAGGGAGAGGATTTCTTCTCAAGCTCCCCAGAGCTTTTGCCGGGCAGGGCAGTTCCAATCCATCTTCTTGTTCTCTCGCGTTTCACGCCGTCAGCCGTCTCAGCCTCTCGACGTCGTCGTGGATTTTTTCATCCGAGGAACCGGCCTTCGCGTCCCCGCAGCCATCGCCACGTTCACCCGGCAGCCATCGCCTGCGCTCGCCTCTGTGAAATGCCTTGTGCTGTGTTTGTCTCTGTGAAATGCCTTGTGCTGTGCTTGCCTTTGTAAAATGCCTTGTGCTTGCCTCTGTAAAATGCCTTGCGCTTGCCTCTGTGAAATGCCTTGTGCTGTGTTTGCCTCTGTGAAATGCCTTGTGCTGTGTTTGCCTCTGTGAAATGCCTTGTGCTGTGTTTGCCTCTGTCTCTGTAAAGTGCCTTGTGCTGTGTTTGCCTCTGTCTCTGTAAAGTGCCTTGTGCTGTGTTTGCCTCTGTCTCTGTGAAATGCCTTGTGCTGTGTTTGCCTCTGTCTCTGTGAAATGCCTTGTGCTGTGTTTGCCTCTGTCTCTGTGAAATGCCTTGTGCTGTGCTTGCCTCTGTCTGTGAAATGCCTTGTGCTGTGCTTGCCTCTGTCTCTGTAAAATGCCTTGTGCTGTGCTTGCCTCTGTCTCTGTAAAATGCCTTGTGCTGTGTTTGCCTCTGTCTCTGTAAAAAATGCCTTGTGCTGTGTTTGCCTCTGTCTCTGTAAAAAATGCCTTGTGCTGTGTTTGCCTCTGTCTCTGTAAAGTGCCTTGTGCTGTGTTTGCCTCTGTCTCTGTAAAGTGCCTTGTGCTGTGTTTGCCTCTGTGAAATGCCTTGTGCTGTGCTTGCCTCTGTCTGTGAAATGCCTTGTGCTGTGCTTGCCTCTGTCTGTGAAATGCCTTGTGCTGTGCTTGCCTCTGTCTCTGTAAAATGCCTTGTGCTGTGTTTGCCTCTGTCTCTGTAAAATGCCTTGTGCTGTGTTTGCCTCTGTCTCTGTAAAATGCCTTGTGCTGTGTTTGCCTCTGTCTCTGTGAAATGCCTTCTGCTGTGTTTGCCTCTGTGAAATGCCTTGTGCTGTGTTTGCCTCTGTAAAAAATGCCTTGTGCTGTGTTTGCCTCTGTAAAAAATGCCTTGTGCTGTGTTTGCCTCTGTAAGAAATGCCTTGTGCTGTGTTTGCCTCTGTAAGAAATGCCTTGTGCTGTGTTTGCCTCTGTCTCTGTAAGAAATGCCTTGTGCTGTGTTTGCCTCTGTCTCTGTAAAAAATGCCTTGTGCTGTGTTTGCCTCTGTCTCTGTAAAAAATGCCTTGTGCTGTGTTTGCCTCTGTCTCTGTAAAAAATGCCTTGTGCTGTGTTTGCCTCTGTCTCTGTAAAAAATGCCTTGTGCTGTGTTTGCCTCTGTAACTGCATTGGCTTGGAGCTGCCCTGCCCTGGCACTTAGTTAGAGTTAGGTAGAACAGGTATGAAAGGTTATAGTTCCTCTTTTCTCTGAGGCTGCTGTGTAGAAAATGTGTGGGCCTAGAGGGGGGCTGAGTCATAGCTATCATACACTTCCCTCACTGACCACCTTGTGTTGTCTTGCAGGTCTCCGATGCCTATTTTCTAAGGATCTCCCATTTGATGTTGAGAAGCAGCAGCGAGAAGATATCTCGGGGCATTTTGCTCAGCACAGTGTTTCAAATAAGGGTTGTGGTCACTGTGTGAGTTAGAGTCTCCTGCTGTGTGGCAGAGTGTGTCTGTCTGTGAGAGTCGGTGGGTCTGGGTGTGCTTGTGTGTGTGTGTGTGTTGAATGGTTCTAACCTTGTGTGTATTGCTTTTGCTTTTCAGGACTTTAAATTAAATTTTAAACTTAGAATAAAAAATCCCCAGCTGGGGGGGTTTTTTTTTTTTCCCCCCCGGCTGGGGTTTTTTTTCCTCGGTCCCGGCCGGTCTGCGAGGCGACTGTCATCGCCTAAGTTTGGGCACGGACCGGCCCCGGACCGAGGTTTTCGTCAGGCAGGCTGATTTTTTGAGGCCCCCGGGAACCGAGTTCCCGTGGGGTAGGAGGAGTGGGTGTGTGTGTGTGTTGAATGGTTCTAACCTTGTGTGTATTGCTTTTGCTTTTCAGGACTTTAAATTAAATTTTAAACTTAGAATAAAAAATCCCCAGCTGGGGGGGTTTTTTTTTTTTCCCCCCCGGCTGGGGTTTTTTTTCCTCGGTCCCGGCCGGTCTGCGAGGCGACTGTCATCGCCTAAGTTTGGGCACGGACCGGCCCCGGACCGAGGTTTTCGTCAGGCAGGCTGATTTTTTGAGGCCCCCGGGAACTGAGTTCCCGTGGGGTAGGAGGAGTGGGTGTGTGTGTGTGTTGAATAGTTCTAACCTTGTGTGTATTGCTTTTGCTTTTCAGGACTTTAAATTAAATTTTAAACTTAGAATAAAAAATCCCCAGCTGGGGGGTTTTTTTTTTTTTCCCCCCCGGCTGGGGTTTTTTTTCCTCGGTCCCGGCCGGTCTGCGAGGCGACTGTCATCGCCTAAGTTTGGGCATGGACCGGCCCCGGACCGAGGTTTTCGTCAGGCAGGCTGATTTTTGAGGCCCCCGGGAACCGAGTTCCCGTGGGGTAGGAGGGGTGGGTGTTGTGTGGTTCTAACCTTGTGTGTATTGCTTTTGCTTTTCAGGACTTTAAATTAAATTTTAAACTTAGAATAAAAAATCCCCAGCTGGGGGGTTTTTTTTTTTTTTCCCCCCCGGCTGGGGTTTTTTTTCCTCGGTCCCGGCCGGTCTGCGAGGCGACTGTCATCGCCTAAGTTTGGGCACGGACCGGCCCCGGACCGAGGTTTTCGTCAGGCAGGCCGATTTCGAGGCTCCCGGGAACCACGTTCCCGAGGCCCACCGACAGCAGGGTTATAACGGGGCGGTCGAGAGGAGAGCGAAGGTGAGTGTGTGTGTGAGCTGAAGCCGGCTTCAGTGGCGAATGAGTATTGTGTTTTGCGTGTGCTTGTTGTGGTGTGGGAGACTGGTAATAATGAAACAGTGTGTATTGTCCTTTTCAGAAATGGTTATATTATGTAAATATGTATTTGGCTTGTATTGTTCTGTATTTGCTGCCGTGTTTCTCTGTATTACTCTGTATGTGAATTAGGAGTTTTTCAGCGTGTACACGAATTGTATTGTATTGTAATGCATTTGTATCCAATTTCTATGTGTTTTGCTGTACTGTAAATAAATTCATTCAATAAAGGTGCCTAACCCCTAATAAAGATGATCCCCCTGCCCCCTCCTCCCCGACTCCTGTGTTTTTGGTGTTGTGTAGTCATTATTTTCACTCTATTTCTTGCTTTTCTGTCTCTTTCTAACCTCTTTTCTGTCTGTCACTGTTGCTCACTCTACTTTTCTGTTTCTTTGCTCTCTGAGTCTAACCCTTTCTATTCCCTCCAACTCTGTTACTTTTCCCTCCAGCTCCGAGTTGGACAGACAGCAAACGGAGTCGATTCCTTTCCACCGTAACTCTGAGTTACAGTGACCAGGCATCGTCTCTGTTTCCTTTCTCTCCACCTCTGAGTTAGACAGAAAAGAAATAGAGTCGGTTTCTCTCCACTCTGCCTCTCTTTCTTTTCTCTCCAGCTCCGAGTTAGAGAGACAGCAAATGGAGTTGATTCCTCTCCACTGTAACTCTGAGTTACAGTGAGCAGGACTCACCTCTGTTTCCTTTCTCTCCACCTCTGAGTTAGACAGAAAAGAAATAGAGCTGTTGTCTTTTCACTCCAACTTTGTTTTCTTTCCCTCTAGCTCCGAGTTAGACAGAAAGCAAACAGAGTCGATTTCTTTCTACTGTAACTTAGAGTTACAGTGAACAGGAATTGTCTCTGTTTTGTTTCTCTCTACCTCTGAGTTAGACAGAAAGAAATAGAGTTGGTTTCTTTCCCCTGTCCCTCTCTTCTTCTTTTCACTCCAACTTTGTTTTCTTTCCCTCTAGCTCCGAGTTAGACAGAAAGCAAGCAGAGTCGATTTCTTTCCACTGTAACTTAGAGTTACAGTGAACAGGAATTGCCTCTGTTTTGTTTCTCTCTACCTCTGAGTTAGACAGGAAGAAATAAAGTTGGTTTCTTTCCCCTGTCCCTTTCTTCTTCTTTTCACTTCAACTTAGTTTCTTTTCTCTCTCACTCTGTTTCCTTTCCCTCTGAGTCTTTATTTTGTTCCTCTCTCTGTTTTCCTTCTGACTTTGTTTCCTTTCCCTCTGTGTTTCTTTCCCCTGTTCCTCTCTTCTTTTCACTTCAACTTAGTTTCTTTTCTCTCACTCTATTTCCTTTCCCTCTGAATTTTTATTTTGTTCCACTCTCCCTCTCTTTTTGTTTTACTTCTAACTTTGTTTCCTTTCCCCTGTCCCTCTCTTCTTCTTTTCACTTCAACTTAGTTTCTTTTCTCTCTCACTCTATTTTGTACTACTCTCCCCCTCTTTGTTTTCCTTCTAACTTTGTTTCCTTTCTCTCTGTCTTTCTTTCCCCTGTCCCTCTCTTTCTTTTCACTCTAAGTCTATTTCCCTTTTCTCTGTAACTCAGACTTTATTTCTTTTCCTTCTCTATTTCCTTTCTCTCTGAGTTACAGAGAAAAGTTCTTTTCTTTTCTCTCTAAGTTTGAGTTTATCATTTCCTTTCCCTCAAACTTAAAGTTTGAGTGAAATGAACTGATCAACTCAAACTCCTCTCTCTTCTAACTTCTAGTTTTGCTTTCTAGCTTTAAAGTTTAAAACAAAAGCAGCAGTAGAACCTTTCATGCTCCCGGGGAGTAAATAAACAAAACAAATCTTGATTATAAATACATACCACTTACTCCCCGGGAGCATGAAACCTTCTACTGCTGCACCAGACTTATAGTTTTTATTCTTTTTATATATAGTATATATACTATACAGGGGGTCCCCACCCATACACACCCACATACTATACTATAGCCACCCCCTAGCCCTCTCAGACCTCCACTGAGTCCCACCACAACCACCTCACACACCAATTACCCAGCCCCAAACACCCCCTCCCCAATCACCCACCCCTCCTATACACCCCCTATCCCAAATCACTCACCCCACACATACACCCACCCCCCTCATTCACCCCCTATCCCCAAGCACCCACTCCCCAATCACTCACCCAGCCCCTGCACCCCCTATCCCCAAGCACCCACTCCCCAATCACTCACCCCCCCCTATACACCCCCCCAGTCCCAAACACCCACCCCCCTATGCACCCCTCCCAGTCCCAAGCACCCACCCCAGACAAGCACACCCATTCCCTGATCCTAACCCTAAATGCATACCCCCCAGCATCAACCACCCCCCCAAAGCACCTGCACCCCCAAGCCCCAATCACTGACCCCAGACAAGCACACCCATTCCCTGACCCTAACCCTAAAAGCCCCCACCCAGCAGCTGCAACCCCTAACAGAGTAGCCCCCCCGCAACAAGAAACACCGAAAAACCAGCCCTCTGCACTACGTCACACCGCTCCACCCCCCTGCGCCGCCCTCGACCTGCCCATAACACCACTCCGCCCCCCGGCACCGCCCCCGAGCTGTCCGTCACGCCGCTCCGCCCCCCGGCACCGCCCCCGAGCTGTCCGTCACGCCGCTCCGCCCCCCGGCACCGCCCCCGCCGTGACGTCACCGCGCTCCGCCCCTCAGCACCGCCCCCGCCGTGACGTCACCGCGCTCCGCCCCCGGCTCCGCCCCCGCCGCGACGTCACCGCGCCCCGCCCCCGGCCCCGCCCCCGCCGCGACGTCACCGCGCCCCGCCCCCGGCTCCGCCCCCGCCGTGACGTCACCGCGCCCCGCCCTCGGCTCCGCCCCCGCCGCGACGTCACCGCGCTCCGCCCCCGGCTCCGCCCTCGCCGTTACGTCACGGCGCCCCGGCACCGCCCCCGATGAGGTCACACGGCCGCCATTTTGAAAAACACAATATAAAATTTTTAATAAAAAAACGTACAAAACCACAAAAAAACCGCACACCAACGCAATCACCACACCCCCCGCACATCCCGCCTACCCCCCCACGCCGAAAAAACCGGCACAGAAACCCCGAAACGAGGCACAATCGCCAGCAATTCCCGAAGCGCCGCGCGGCCGCGGGAGCGGCCCGCGCCGCCACCGAACGACCCTCCGGCGCGCGCCAGCGCGCCGGAGGGTCGTTCGGTGGCGGCGCGGGCCGCTCCCGCGGCCGCGCGGCGCCGGCAAAACCCCCGGTCCCGGGCGCCGCCATGTTGACCGGAAGTGCGTCACCACAGCCATGGCGACGGCCCGGAAGTCCATCCGCGCATGCGCGCCGCCATTTTGTCGAGTAAACAAAGCCCCAGAGCACCCCGAAACGCGGCGCCGCCCCGAAGCCCCAAAACGCCCCGAAACGCGGCGCGACAGCGTCGTCACACCCCCCACACATCCCGGCGATCCCCCCACGCCGAAAAAACCGGCACAGAAACCCCGAAACGAGGCACAATCGCCAGCAATTCCCGAAGCGCCGCGCGGCCGCGGGAGCGGCCCGCGCCGCCACCGAACGACCCTCCGGCGCGCGCCAGCGCGCCGGAGGGTCGTTCGGTGGCGGCGCGGGCCGCTCCCGCGGCCGCGCGGCGCCGGCAAAACCCCCGGTCCCGGGCGCCGCCATGTTGACCGGAAGTGCGTCACCACAGCCATGGCGACGGCCCGGAAGTCCATCCGCGCATGCGCGCCGCCATTTTGTCGAGTAAACAAAGCCCCAGAGCACCCCGAAACGCGGCGCCGCCCCGAAGCCCCAAAACGCCCCGAAACGCGGCGCGACAGCGTCGTCACACCCCCCACACATCCCGGCGATCCCCCCACGCCGAAAAAACCGGCACAGAAACCCCGAAACGAGGCACAATCGCCAGCAATTCCCGAAGCGCCGCGCGGCCGCGGGAGCGGCCCGCGCCGCCACCGAACGACCCTCCGGCGCGCGCCAGCGCGCCGGAGGGTCGTTCGGTGGCGGCGCGGGCCGCTCCCGCGGCCGCGCGGCGCCGGCAAAACCCCCGGTCCCGGGCGCCGCCATGTTGACCGGAAGTGCGTCACCACAGCCATGGCGACGGCCCGGAAGTCCATCCGCGCATGCGCGCCGCCATTTTGTCGAGTAAACAAAGCCCCAGAGCACCCCGAAACGCGGCGCCGCCCCGAAGCCCCAAAACGCCCCGAAACGCGGCGCGACAGCGTCGTCACACCCCCCACACATCCCGGCGATCCCCCCACGCCGAAAAAACCGGCCCGGAAACCCCAGAACAGCGCACAATCGCCGGCGATTCCCCAGGCGCCGCGCGGCCGCGGGAGCGCCCCGCGCCGCCACGGAACGACCCTCCGGCGCGCGCCAGCGCGCCGGAGGGTCGTTCGGTGGCGGCGCGGGCCGCTCCCGCGGCCGCGCGGCGCCGGCAAAACCCCGGTCCCGGGCGCCGCCATCTTGACCGGAAGTACGTCACCGCGGCCATGGCAACGCCCCGGAAGCCCCCACCGCGCATGCGCGCCGCCGTTTTGTCGAGTAAAAAAAGCCCGGAACCACCCCGAAACGCAGCGCCGCCCCGGAGCCCCAAAACGCACCGAAACGCGGCGCGACAGCGTCGTCACACCCCCCGCACATCCCGCCGACCCCCCCACGCCGAAAAAACCGGCCCGAAAATCCCGGAACGACGCACAATCGCCGGCAATTCCCCAGGCGCCGCGCAGCCGCGGGAGCGGCCCGCGCCGCCACCGAACGACCCCCGATCCCGGGCGCCGCCATCTTGACCGGAAGTACGTCATCGCGGCCATGGCAACGGCCCGGAAGCCCCACCGCGCATGCCCGCCGCCATTTTGTCACATAAACAAAGCCCCGGAGCACCCCGAAACGCGGCGCCGCGCGGCAGCGGCAAAACGCGGCAGCGGCAAAACGCGGTTTCGGCGCGTTTTCTCGCTGCCGCGCGGCGCCGCGTTTCACCGCCGAGAACGACGCAGAGAGCCCCATACAGAGGTAAGCCCGCACGCGCCGCCATCTTGAATCGGAAGTACAGGGTTAGGAGACGGGGGGGTAGGGTTAGAAGGTGGGGGTTAGGGGGCGGGGGTTAGGGGGGCGGGGGGTTAGGGGGCGGGGTTAGGGTTAGGGTTAGGGTTAGGGTTAGGGTTAGGGTAGGGTTAGGGTTAGGGTTAGGGTTTAGGGTTTAGGGTTAGGGTTAGGGTTAGGGTTAGGGGTTAGGGTTAGGGTTAGGGTTAGGGTTAGGGTTAGGGTTAGGGTTAGGGTTAGGGTTAGGGTTAGGGTTAGGGTTAGGGTTAGGGTTAGGGTTAGGGTTAGGGTTTAGGGTTAGGGTTAGGGTTAGGGTTAGGGTTAGGGTTAGGGTTAGGGTTAGGGTTAGGGTTAGGGTTAGGGTTAGGGTTAGGGTTAGGCCTTAGGGTTAGGGTTAGGGTTAGGGTTAGGGTTAGGGT
>CM063609.1:155538952-155561225 GCA_032357785.1 Periparus ater | reverse complement strand
GCTTCCGGTTTGGGGGGGGAGGGGCGAGGAAGAGGAAGAGGAAGAGGGGGAGGGGGAGGGGCCGCCGCCCCTCCCCCACCGCCCCTCCCCCCCCCGCAGGGGCCGCTGGGATTTCGGGGACATCCGGGGGGGTCCTGAAGGGGGGGGGGAGGGGAGGGGGGGGAGGGGGAGGGGTCAGGCGACCCCTCCCCCACCCCTGAAATTCTCCTCATCCCCCAAATTTCCCTCCCCCACCCCAAATTTCCCCTCTCCCCCACCCCCAAAATCCCCTCCCCCCTTTCAATTTCCCCTCCCCCCACCTCAATTTCCCCTCCCCCACCCCCTCCAGCCCCTCCCCCACCCGAAATTTCCCCTCCCCCCTTTAATTTGCCCCTCCCCCACCCCCAAATTTCCCCTCCCCCCTCAAATTTCCCCTCCCCCCACCCCCTCCAGCCCCTCCCCCACCCCCCAAATTCCCCTCCCCCCCTCAAATTTCCCCTCCCCCCCTTTAATTTCCCCTCCCCCACTTTTCATTTCCCCTCCCCCCCCAAATTTCCCCTCCCCCACCCCCTCCAGCCCCTCCCCCACCCATTTTCACCCCTCCCCCACCCCCATTTCCTCTCCCCCACCCCCAAAATCCCCTCCCCCTCCCTAAATTTCCCCTCCCCCCTCAAATTTCCCCTCCCCCACCCCCAAAATCCCCTCCCCACACCCCCAGCCCCTCCCCCACCCCAAATTCCCCCCTCCCCCCCCCCCAAAATCCCCTCCCCACCCCCTCCAGCCCCTCCCCCACCCCCAAATTTGCCCCTCCCCCACCCATTTTCACCCCTCCCCCACCCTCCAGCCCCTCCCCCACCCATTTTCACCCCTCCCCCACCCCAATTCCCCCTCCCCCACCCCCAAAATCCCCTCCCCCCCCCCCCCAAATTTGCCCCTCCCCCACCCCCCCCTCACCTCCGTTCAGGCCGGGCTCGGGGTGGGGGAGGGGCAGCCCCAGGCCCCGCCCCCCCCGCCCCTCCCCCACCCCTCGGGCAGCGCAGGCCCCGCCCCCGCTGGGGGTGGGGGAGGGGCGGCGGCTTCTCCCTGTGGGGGGAGGGGAGGGGAAAAAAAAAAAAAATGGGAATTTTTGGGTGGAAAAATTGGAATTTTGGGGTGGAAAAAACGAGGATTTTTTGGGGGGATTTTTGGGGATTTTTTTGGGGATTTTTTGGGGATTTTTTGGGGATTTTTTGGGGATTTTTGGGGATTTTTGGGGATTTTTTGGGGATTTTTTGGGGATTTTTGGGGATTTTTTGGGGATTTTTTTGGGGGATTTTTTTGGATTTTTTGTGGATTTTTTGGGATTTTTTTAGGGATTTTTGGGGATTTTTTGGGTATTTTTTGGGGATTTTTGGGGGAATTTTTTTGGATTTTTTGGGATTTTTGGGGATTTTTTTGGGATTTTTTGGGGATTTTTTGGGATTTTTTGGGGATTTTTTGGGATTTTTTGGGGATTTTTTGGGATTTTTTTGGGGATTTTTTTGGGATTTTTTGGGGATTTTTTGGGATTTTTTTGGGGATTTTTTGGAGATTTTTAGGGAATTTTGGGTGAATTTTGGGTAAATTTTGGGTAAATTTAGACCAGATTTTGGGTGAATTTTAACCAAATTTTGGGTAAATTTTGGGTAAATTTTGGGTGAATTTAAACCAAATTTTGGGTGAATTTTGGGTAAATTTTGGGTAAATTTTGGGTAATTTTTGGGTGAATTTTGGGTGAATTTAAACCAAATTTTGGGTAAATTTTGGGTGAATTTTGGGTGAATTTTGAGTGAATTTAATTAAATTTTGGCTGAATTTTGGGTGAACTTTGGGCAAATTTTGGGTAAATTTAAACCGAATTTTGGCTGAATTTTGGGTGAATTTAAACCAAATTTTGGGTGAATTTTGGGTAAATTTTGGGTGAATTTAAACCAAATTTTGGGTGAATTTTGGGTAAATTTAAACCAAATTTTGGGTGAATTTTGGCCGAATTTTGGGTAAATTTTGATCAATTCCCCCCAAACCCCCCCTCCCCTCCCCCACCTGCTCTCCCCTCCCGCCTCCTGGGCGTGGCCCGGCTCGGTGGGCGTGGCCTGGGGCTGGCCACGCCCCTTCCGTGGCTCCTCCCCTTCCTCCTCCTCCTCTTCCTCTTCCTCTTCCTCCTCCTCCTCCTCCTCGAGGGCGGCTCGGAGCCGGTGGCCGGGGGTGGCCTCGATCTCGCGGGCCAGGGCGGCCGCGCGCGCCAAACGCTGCCGGAACGCGGCGCTGTCCTCGCGGGCCAGGGGGACGCTGGGAAATGGGGAGAAAAACGGGGATTTTAGGCAAAAAACGGCACCAAAAATGTCCAGAAATGGACCCAGAATGGCCCAGAAATCGGCATCAAAATGGGCCAAAAATTGACCCAAAATGACCCCAAATTGAACCCAAAATGGACCCAAAAAATCCCAAAAATCGGCATCAAAATGGCCCAAAAATGGCCCAAAAATGACCGAAAAATGGACCCAAAATGGCCCAAAAATGGCCCCAAAATGGACCCAAAATGACCCAAAATTGGCACCGGAGCCGGCGCTGCTGGAACGCGGCGCTGTCCTCGCGGGCCAGGGGGACGCTGGAAACGGGGGAAAAATTGGGATTTTAGGCAAAAAACGGCACCAAAAAACAGCACTGAAATAACCCAGAAAATGGACCCGAAATGGCCCAAAAATGGACCAAAAATGGACCCAAAATGGACCCAAAAATTCCCAAAAATTGGCACCAAAAATTCACAAAAATCGGCACCAAAATGGCCCAAAAATTGACTCTGGAATAGCTCAAAAAATGGACCCAAAATGGCCCAAAAATCGGCATCAAAATGGCCCAAAAATTGACCCAAAATGGTCCAAAAATGGACCCAGAATGGTCCAAAAATGAACCCAAAAATTGACCCAAAATGGCCCAAAAACGGACCCAAAATGGACCAAAAACGGACCCAGAATTGGCAAAAAAATGGACCCAAAATGGCACCAAAATGACCCAAAAATGGAGCCAAAAATGACCCAAAAATGGACCCAAAATGGCCCAAAAAATGGCACCAAAATGGCCCAAAAATGGACCCAAAACAGCCCAAAAATCGGCACTGAAATAACCCAAAAATGGACCCAGAATGACCCAAAAATGGACTCAAAAAATCCCAAAAATCGGCACCAAAATGGTCCAAAAATGGACCCAAAACGGTCCAAAAATGGACCCAAAATGACCCAAAAATCGGCACTGAAATAACCCAAAAATGGACCCAAAATAGCCCAAAAATTGACCCAAAAATGACCTAAAAGTGGACCCAAAATGGCCCAAAAACGAACCCAAAATAACCCAGAAATCAGCACCAAAATGACCCAAAAATGGCCCAAAAATGGCAACGAAAAAACCCCAAAAATGGACCCAAAATGGCCCAAAAATGGACCCAAAAAATCCCAAAAATTGGCATCAAAATGGCCCAAAATTGGCACCGGAGCCGGCGCTGCCGGAACGCGGCGCTGTCCTCGCGGGCCAGGGGGACGCTGGAATCGGGGGAAAAATGGGGATTTTAGGCAAAAAACGGCACCAAAAATATCCAGAAATGGACCCAGAATGGCCCAGAAATCGGCATCAAAATGGGCCAAAAATTGACCCAAAATGACCCCAAATTGAACCCAAAATGGACCCAAAAAATCCCAAAAATCGGTATCAAAATGGCCCAAAAATGGCCCAAAAATGGCCCAAAAATGGACCCAGAATGGCCCAAAAAATGAACCCAAAAATTGACCCAAAATGGCCCAAAAATGGACCCAGAATTGGCCCAAAAATGGACCCAAAAATTCCCAAAAATCGGCATCAAAATGGCCCAAAAATGGACCCAAAAATGGCCCAAAAATGGCTCAAAATGACCCAAAAATCGGCACCAAAATGGCCCAAAAATTGACCCAAAATGACCCAAAAATGGACCCAGAACGGCCCAAAAATGGACCCAAAATGGTCCAAAAATGGACCCAGAACGGCCCAAAAATGGACCCAGAATGGCCCAAAAATGGACCCAGAATGGCCCAAAAACGGCACCAAAAAATCCCCAAAAACGTCACTGAAATAACCCAAAAAATTGACCCAAAATGGCCCAAAAACGGACCCAAAAAAATGGCACCAAAAAAACCCAAAAATTGGCATCAAAATGGCCCAAAAATGGACCCAAAATGGCCCAAAAACGAACCCAAAATAACCCAGAAATCAGCACCAAAATGACCCAAAAATGGACCCAAAATGACCCAAAAATGACCAAAAAATGGCACCAAAAAAACCCAAAAATCGGCATCAAAATGGCCCAAAATAGACCCAAAAATGGACCCAAAATGGCCCAAAATTGACCCAAAAATTGACCCAAAAATTGACCCAAAAATGGGCCCAAAAATGGACCCAAAATGGCCCCAAAATGGCCCAAAATTGGCACCGGAGCCGGCGCTGCCGGAACGCGGCGCTGTCCTCGCGGGCCAGGGGGACGCTGGAAAACGGGGAGAAAAATGGGGATTTTAGGCAAAAAAAAATGTCAAAAAATCGATCTAAAATAACCTAAAAAATGCACCCAAAAATTGACCCAAAATAGCCCAAAAATGGACCCAAAATGGCCCAAAAACGGACCCAAAATGGACCAAAAAATGGCACCAAAAAAAACCCAAAAATCGGCATCAAAATGGTCCAAAAATGGACCCAAAATGGACCCAAAATGGCCCAAAAATGGACCCAAAAATGACCAAAAATGGACCCAAAATGGTCCAAAAAACGGACCCAGAATGGCCCAAAAATGGCACCAAAAAATCCCAAAAATCGGCACCAAAATGACCCAAAAATGGACCCAAAAATGACCCAAATTGAACCCAAAATGGACCCAAAAAATCCCAAAAATCGGCATCAAAATGGTCCAAAAATGGACCCAGAATTGGCCAAAAAATGAATTCAAAAATTGACCCAAAATTGGACCCAAAATGGCCCAAAAAATGGACCCAAAATGACCTGAAATGGACCCAGAATGACCCAAAATTGACCCAAAATGACCCAAAATGACCCAAAATGACCCAAAATGACCCAAAATGACCTGAAATTACCCAAAATGACCCAAAATTGACCCAAAGTGACCCAAAATTGACCCAAAGTGACCCAAAATTGACCTAAACTGACCCAAAATGACCCAAAATGGACCCAAAATGACCTGAAATTACCCAAAATTGACCCAAAATGACCCAAATTGACCTGAAATTACCCAAAATGACCCAAAAATGGCATCAAAAAATCCCAAAAATTGACCCAAAATGGCCCAAAAATGGCAAAAAATGGCCCAAAAAAGTCACCAAAAAAACCCAAAAATATCCCAAAAAAGCCCCAAATGTTCCCAGAAATTTCCCCAAAATTCCCAAAAAATTGTCAAAAATTCCCAAAAATCCCAAAAAAATTAAATCCCATAAAAAAATCCCCAAAAACCCCCAAAAAAACCCAAAAAAACCCCAAAAAAATCCCAAAAAATCCCAAAAAAATTCCAAAAAAAATCCAAAAAAACCCCCAAAAAATCCCAAAAAAATAAAAAAAAAATCCCCAAAAAATCCCAAAAAAATCCAAAAAAAATCCAAAAAAAAATCCAAAAAAATCCGAAAAAAATCCGAAAAAAATCCAAAAAATTCCCCAAAAATTCCCAAAAATTCCCAACATTCCCAGAATTCCCAGAATTCCCAGAATTCCCCCCCAGACTCACGTGTAGGCGACAAAAAAATCCCAAAAAATCCCAAAAAAATAAAAAAAAAATCAAAAAAAATCAAAAAAAAATCCGAAAAAAATCCGAAAAAAATCCGAAAAATTCCCAAAAAATTCCCAAAAATTCCCAAAAATTCCCAGAATTCCCAGAATTCCCAGAATTCCCCCCCAGACTCACGTGTAGGCGGCCAGGCTGGAGTCGTAGGTGCTCTTGACGCCGTAATTCTCCTCGTTGAAGCGAAACATCTCGTTGGGATCCCAACCGTTGGACTGCCGGAATTCCAGGGGAATTTGGTGGGAATTCCGAGGGAATTTTGTGGGAATTCCAAGGGAATTTTGTGGGAATTTTGTGGGAATTTTATGGGAATTTTATGGGAATTTATTGGGATTTTTTGTGGATTTTTTTGGGATTTTTTGGGGATTTTTTCGGATTTTTTTTGTGATTTTTTGGGATTTTTTTGGGAATTTAATGGGAATTTTATGGGAATTTTTTGAGAATTTTTTTGGGATTTATTGGGGATTTTATGGGGATTTTTTGGGGATTTTGTGGGAATTCCAAGGGAATTTTATGGGAATTTTTGGGGATTTTTTTGGGAATTTTTTTGGGATTTTTGGGGGATTTTTTTGGGATTTTATGGGATTTATTGGGGATTTTTTTGGGATTTTGTGGGAATTTTTTGGGAATTTTGTGGGGATTTTATGGGAATTTTGTGGGAATTTTGTGGGGATTTTTTGGGGATTTTTTGGGGATTTTTTTGGGATTTTTTTGGGAATTTTTTTGGAATTTTATGGGGATTTTTGGGGATTTTTTTGGAATTTTTGGGGATTTTTTGGGGATTTTTTGGGGATTTTTTGAGAATTTTTTGGGGATTTATTAAGAATTTATTGGGAATTTTATGGGAATTTTGGGGGGATTTTTTGGGGATTTTATGGGAATTTTTTTGGGATTTTTTTGGGGATTTTTTTGGGATTTTTTGGGGATTTTTTGGGGATTTTATGGGAATTTTTTTGGGATTTTTTTGGGGATTTTTTTGGGATTTTTTGGGGATTTTTTTGGGATTTTTTTTGGAATTTTTGGGAATTTTTTCGGATTTTTTTTGTGATTTTTTGTGATTTTTTTGGGAATTTAATGGGAATTTTATGGGAATTTTTTGAGAATTTATTGGGGATTTATTGGGGATTTTTCGAGAATTTTTGGGGGTTTTTTTGGGATTTTTGGGATTTTTTTGGGGATTTTTTGGGGATTTATTGGGAATTTTGTGGGAATTTTGTGGGGGATTTTTTGGGATTTTTTGGGAATTTTTTGGGGATTTTTTGGGGATTTTTTGGGGATTTTTTTGGGAATTTTTGGGGATTTTATAGGAATTTTATGGGATTTATTGGGGATTTATTGGCGAATTTTTTGGGTGAATTTTGGGTGAATTTGGGTCAATTTTGGGTCAATTTTGACAAATTTTGATGAATTTTGGGCAGATTTGGGTAAATTTTGGGTGATTTTGACGAGTTTTGGGTGAATTTTGGGTGAATTTTGAGCTATTTTGGGTGATTTTGATGGATTTTGGGTCAATTTTGACAAATTCTGATGAATTTTGGGCAGATTTTGATGAATTTTGGGTGAATTTGGGGCAATTTTGGTTAAAGTTTGGGTGATTTTGATGAATTTTGGGTCAATTTTGACGAATTTTGGTGAATTTTGGGTGAATTTTGGTCGATTTTGGTTAAATTTGGGCAGATTTGGGTGAATTTGGGCAGATTTTGGGTGAATTTCGTGTGATTTTGGTTAAATTTTGGGTGATTTTGATGAATTTTGGTTAAATTTGGGTGATTTTTATGAATTTTGGGTAAATTTTGACAAATTTTGATGAATTTTGGGCGATTTTGGTTAAATTTGGGTGATTTTGATGAATTTCGGGTCAATTTTGACAAATTTTGATGAATTTTGGGTGAATTTTGGTGGATTTAGGTTAAATTTAGGGCAATTTTGGTTAAATTTTGGGTGATTTCGATGAATTTCGGGTCAATTTTGACAAATTTTGATGAATTTTGGGTGAATTTTGATGAATTTTGAGTCAATTTTGGGTGAATTTGGGTCAATTTTGACAAATTTTGATGAATTTTGGGTCAATTTGGGTCAATTTTGGGTCAATTTTGACAAATTTTGATGAATTTTGGGTGAATTTTGGTTGATTTTGGTTAAATTTTCGGTGATTTTGCTGAATTTCGGGTCAATTTTGACAAACTCTGGTGAATTTTGGGTGAATTTGGGGTGATTTTGGTTAAATTTGGGCAGATTTTGATGAATTTTGGGTGAATTTGGGGCAATTTTGGGTCAATTTTGTCAAATTTTGATGAATTTTGGGTCAATTTTGACAAATTTTGATGAATTTTGGGTCAATTTTGACAAATTTTGATGAATTTTGGGTGAATTTTGGTTAAATTTTGGGTGATTTCGATGAATTTCGGGTCAATTTTGACAAACTTGGCTGAATTTTGGGTGAATTTGGGGTGATTTTCGTCAAATTCTGGGTGATTTTGATGAATTTTGGGTCAATTTTGACAAATTTTGATGAATTTTGGGCAGATTTGGGCAGATTTTGGGTGAATTTGGGTCAATTTTGGTTAAATTTTGGGTGATTTTGATGGATTTTGGGTCAATTTTGACAAATTTTGATGAATTTTGGGTGAATTTTGATGAATTTTGGGTCACTTTTGGGTGAATTTGGGTCAATTTTGACAAATTTTGATGAATTTTGGGTAGATTTGGGTGAATTTTGGGTGAATTTGGGGCGATTTTGGTCAAATTTTGGGTGATTTTGATGAATTTTGGGTCAATTTTGACAAATTCTGATGAATTTTGGGTGAATTTTGGGTGAATTTTGGGCAATTTTGGCTAAATTTTGGGTGATTTTGATGGATTTTGGGTCAATTTTGGGTGATTTTGGTTAAATTTTGGGTGATTTTGACGAATTTGGGGTGAATTTGGGCAGATTTGGGTGAATTTTCGGTGAATTTTGGTGGATTTTGGTTAAATTTGGGGCGATTTTGGTTAAATTTTGTGTGATTTTTCTGAATTTCGGGTCAATTTTGACAAATTCCGATGAATTTTGGGTGAATTTCGGGTGATTTTGGTTAAATCCGGCTCACCAGCTCCGCCTCCAGCTCGCAGTCGTCGCCGTCGCCGCCGTCCCAACGTTCCAGAACTTTCTCCCGGAATTCCCCGTTCAGCCGCAGCCGCCCGGCGATCGCCGCGTCCGTGAAGCGCTCTGGAAACCCACGGAAAGTTCCGGAAAAATCCAGGGAATTCCAGGGAATTCGGGGAATTTTGGGAATTTTTGGGGAATTTTTGGGTGAATTTTGGGGATTTTTGTGGAAAATTTGAGGATTTTTGCGGAATTTTGGAATTTTTGGGGGAATTTTGGGGGGAATTTTTTGGGAATTTTGGGAATTTTGAGGAATTTTTGGGGAATTTTAGGGATTTTTGGGTGAATTTTGGGGATTTTTGGGGAATTTTTGAAAAATTTCGGGAATTTTTGGGGGAATTTTGGGGAATTTTTGGTGAATTTTGGAGGAATTTTAGGGAATTTTGGGGGAATTTTGGGGAATTTTGGGGGAATTTTGGGGATTTTTGTGGAAAATTTGGGGATTTTTGCAGAATTTTGGAATTTTTGCGGGAGTTTTTGGGGGAATTTTTTGGGAATTTTTGGGGATTTTTCGGGAATTTTGAGGGAATTTTTGGGGAATTTTTGAAAAATTTTGGGGATTTTTGCGGAATTTTGGAATTTTTGGGGGAATTTTTTGGGAATTTTGGGAATTTTTTGGGAATTTTGGGTGAATTTTGGGGATTTTTAAGGAATTTTGGGGATTTTTGTGGAAAATTTGGGGATTTTTGGGTGAATTTTGAGTGAATTTTGGGGATTTTTGGGGGAATTTTGGGAATTTTGGGAATTTTGGGGGGATTTTTTGGGAATTATGGGAATTTTGGGGAATTTTGGGGGAATTTTGGGAATTTTGGAGGAATTTTGGGGAATTTTGGGTGAATTCTGGGGATTTTTGGGGATTTTTGGGTGAATTTGGGGGATTTTTGGATGAATTTTGGGAAAATTTTGGAATTTTTGGGTGGATTTTGGGTGAATTTTGGGGAATTTTTTGGGAATTTTGGGAATTTTGGGGAATTTTTGGAATTTTGGGGAATTTTGGGGAATTTTGGGTGAATTTTGGGGATTTTTTGGAAAATTTGGGGATTTGGGGAATTTTTGTGAATTTTGGGGATTTTGGGGAAAATTTGGAGAATTTGGGGGAATTTTGGGGATTTTTGGGGAATTTTGGGGAATTTTAGGGATTTTTGGGTGAATTTTGGGGATTTTTTGGGAATTTTTGAAAAATTTTGGGATTTTTTGGGTGAATTTTGGGGAATTTTTGGGGAATTTTGGGAATTTTGGGGAATTTTGGGGAATTTTTGGGGAATTTTGGGTGAATTTTGGGCATTTTTGGATGAATTTTGGGAAAATTTTGGAATTTTTGGGTGGATTTTGGGTGAATTTTGGGGAATTTTTGGTGAATATTTGGGAATATTTGGGGATTTTATAGGAAAATGGGGAATTTTGGGAGAATTTTTGGGGGAATTTTTGGGAATTTTTTGGTGAATTTTGGGGAATTTTGGGGAAACTTTGGGAATTTTTGGATGAATTTTGGGGAATTTGGGGAATTTTTGGGGAAATTTAGGAATATTTGGGAATTTTTGGAAAAAGATTGGGAAGTTTTGGGGAATTTCAGGGAAATTTTGGAAATTTTGGGTGATTTTAGGGATTTTTGGGGGAATTTTTGGGGGAATTTTGGGGATTTTTGGGGATTTTTGGGTGAATTTTGGGAATTTTGAGGAATTTTTGGGGAATTTTGGGGAATTTTTGGGTGAATTTTTGGGGAGTTTCGGGAAATTGGGGAATTTTGGGGGAATTTTGGGGGAATTTTTGAATTTTTGGGGGAATTTTTGGGAATTTTGGGGATATTTGGGTGAATTTTAGGGATTTTTGGGTGAATTTTGGGGAATTTTGGGAATTTTTGGTATTTTGGGGGGAATTTTTTGGGAATTTTGGGAATTTCCCAAAGCTCCCAAACCCCAAAACTTCCCTCCAAAAAATCCCCAAAAAATCCCAAAAAAATCCGTAAAAATTCTGATTTTGACCCAAAAAATTCGGGATTTTTTCCCCAAAATCCCAAGATTTAAACCCAAAATCCTGGGATTTCAACCCAAAACCCCAAAGAATCATTCCCAAACCTCCGAATTTTCCTCTAAAAAGCCACAAAAAAAGCAAAAAAAATCCCAAAAAATCCCAAAAAAATGCCCCAAAAAATCCTTAAAAACTCCAATTTTTTGACAAAAATTTGGGGTTTTTTTCCCAAAATCTCCGTATTTTTACCCAAAACCATGGGATTTCGACCCAAAACCCCAAAGACACGTTCCTAAACCAAGAATTTCTGTCTAAAAAACCCAAAAAAATTTGTAAAAAATCCCAAAAAAATCCCAAAAAAATTCATAAAAATTCCATTTTTTCACCAAAATTCACGGGATTTTTTCCCAAAATCCCAGGATTTCACCCCAAAACCGGTCACCTTTTGAAGAGAAGGCCAAGTCGACGTTTCGGACGCGGAAGAGGACGACGTCCGGCGGCCGGAAACGACCCCAAAAATCCCCCAAAAAATCCCCAAAAAAAACCCAAAAAAAATCGTAAAAAATCCATTTTTTCACCAAAAATTGCAGGATTTTTTTTTTCCCAAAATCCCGGGATTTTGACCCAAAATCCTAAGATTTTAACCCAAAAACCCCAAAGAAACATTCCCAAACCTCCGAATTTTCCTCAAAAGAGTCACAAAAAACACCAAAAAATCCCCCCAAAAAAATCCGCAAAAAATCCAAATTTTCGCTAAAAATTCCGGAATTTTTTCCTAAAATCCCCGTATTTTGACCCAAAATTTCAGGATTTCGACCCAAAATCTGAGAATTTCACCCCAAAACCCCAAAGACACGTTACCAAACCCCAAAATTTCCCTTAAAAAAGCCAAAAAAAATCGGAAAAAATCCCAAAAAAATCCAAAAAAAATTCATAAAAAATCGAAATTTTCACCAAAATTCACGGGATTTTTTCCCAAAATCCCAGGAATTTGACCCAAAATCCCAAAATTCCAGCCAAAATCTCAAAGACACGTTCCCAGACACCCAAATTTCCCTCTTAAAAATCAGAAAAAAATCGTAAAAAATCCCCAAAAAAATAAAAAAAAAATCGTAAAAAATCCATTTTTTCACCAAAATTCACGGGATTTTTTCCCAAAATCCCAGGATTTCACCCCAAAACCGATTACCTTTTCCTCCGAAGGCCATGTCCACATTTCGGACGCGGAAGAGGACGACGTCCGGCGGCCGGAAACGACCCCAAAAATCCCCCAAAAAATCCCCAAAAAAAACCCAAAAAAAATCGTAAAAAATCCATTTTTTCACCAAAAATTGCAGGATTTTTTTTTTCCCAAAATCTTGGGATTTCGACCCAAAATCCCGTAATTTCAACCCAAAATCCCAAGATTTTGACCCAAAAATCCTAAAGAAACATTCCCAAACCTCCGAATTTCCCTCAAAAGAGCCACAAAAAACACCAAAAAATCCTCAAAAAAATCCCAAAAAAAATCCGTAAAATATCCAAATTTTCACCAAAATTCACGGGATTTTTTCCCAAAATCCCAGGATTTCAACCCAAAATCCCAAGATTTTGACCCAAAATCTGAGAATTTCACCCCAAAATCCCAAAGACAGGTTCCTAAAACCCAAAATTTCCCTCTTAAAAATCAGAAAAAATCAGAAAAAAATCCTAAAAAAATTTGTAAAAATTCCATTTTTTCACGAAAAATTTCGGGATTTTTTCCCAAAATCCCAGGAATTTGACCCAAAATTTGACAATTTCACCCCAAATTCCCAAAGACACGTTCCTAAACCCAAAATTTCCCTTAAAAAAGCCAAAAAAAATCGTAAAAAATCCAAAAAAAATCCCAAAAAAATTCGTAAAAAATCCATTTTTTCACCAAAATTCACGGGATTTTTTCCCAAAATCCCAGGAATTTGACCCAAAACCGTTCACCTTTTGAACTGAAGGCCAAGTCGACGTTTCGGACGCGGAAGAGGACGACGTCCGGCGGCCGGAACACCATGGTGTCCACGATGTCCTCGCGCCGGGGGGGGAGGGGCGCGGGGGCGGGGGAGGGGCGGCGGTGGACGGCGTCCAGAGCCAGCTCGAACTGGGGGGAAAAACGGGGAAAACGGGAAAAAATGGGGAAAAACGGGGAAAAATGATGAAAATTAGTGGGGAAATGGGGAAAATTAGTGGGGAAATGGGAAAAAATGGGGGGAAATGGGAAAAAATGGGGGAAAATGGGGAAAAATGGGAACAAACGGGAAAAAAATGGACAAAAATGGGAAAAATAAAAGGGAAAAATGGGGGAAAACGGGGAGAAAATGGGAAAAATGGGGAAAATTAATGGGGAAAGGGGGAGAAATGGGGGGAAAATGGGAAAAATGGGGAAAATTAATGGGGAAATGGGGAAATTAATGGGAAAATGGGGAAAATTAATGGGGAAATGGGGAAAAATGGGGAGAAATGGGGGGAAAATGGGAAAAAATGGGGAAAAATGGGGAGAAAATGGGAAAAACGGGGGAAAATGGGGAGAAATGGGGAGAAAATGGGAAAATTAATGGGGAAAGGGGGAGAAAAAACAGGAAAACGGGAAAAATGGGAAAAATGGGGGGGAAATGGGGAAAAATAGGGAAAAAATGGGGAAAATGGGGAAAAATGGGAAAAATGGGGAGAAATGGGGAAGAAAGGGGAAAAAATGGGGAAAAATGGGAAAAATAAAAGGGAAAAAAGGGAAAAAATGGGGAAAAAATGGGGAAAAAATGGGGAAAAATGGGAAAAATGGGGAGAAATGAGAAAAAATGGGAAAAAATGGGGAAAAAATGGGGAAAAATGGGAAAAAATGGAGAAAAATGGGGAGAAAAAAATGGGAAAACGGGAAAAAACGGGAAAAATGGGGAAAATGGGGAGAAAAAACGGGAAAAACCAGAAAAAAAATGGGGAAAAATGGGGAAAATGGGGAGAAATGCGGAAAAATAGGGGGAAAATGGGAAAAAATGGGGAAAAACGGGGGAAAATGGGGAAAATTAATGGGAAATGGGGGAAAAAATGGGGAAAAATGGGGGGAAAATGGGAAAAAATGGGGAAAAAATGGGGAAATTAATGGGAAAAATGGGGAAAAACGGGAAAAAACGGGGAAAAATGGGAAAAAATGGGGAAAATTAATGGGGAATGGGGAAAAACAGATAAAAAATGGGGAGAAATGGGGAAAAATGGGGGGAAAATGGGGAAAATTAATGGGGAAATGGGGAAAAATGGGGGGAAAATGGGAAAAAACAGAAAAAAAATGGGGAGAAAGGGGGGGAAAATGGGAAAAATGGGAAAAAATGGGAAAAATGGGGAAAATTAATGGGAAAAAATGGGGGAAATGGGGAGAAATGGGGAAAAACACCAGGAAAAATGGGGAGAAATGGGGACAAATGGGGAAAAATGGGGAGAAAAACCGGGGAAAATGGGGGGAAAATGGGAAAAAACGGGAAAAAAATGGGGGGAAAATGGGAAAAATGGGGAAAAACGGGGAGAAAATGGGGAAAAATAAAAGGGAAAAATGGGGAAAAATGGGGAAAAATGGGGAAAACCAGAAAAAAAATGGGGAGAAGGGGGGGGAAAACGGGAAAAAATGGAGAAAAATGGGAAAAATAAAAGGGAAAAATGGGAAAAAATGGGGAGAAAAAGCAGGAAAACGGGAAAAACGGGAAAAAAATGGGGAAAATTAATGGGGAAATGGGAAAAAACAGAAAAAAAATGGAGAAAAATGGGAAAAAATGGGGAGAAATGGGGGAAAATGGGAAAAATGGGGAGAAATGGGGAAAAATGGGGAGAAATGGGGAAAATTAATGGGCAAAGGGGGAAAAATGGGGAAAAATGGGGGGAAAATGGGGGGAAATGGGAAAAAAATGGGGAGAAATGGGAAAAAATGGGAAAAAATTGGGAAAAATTGGGAAAAATGGGGAAAACGGGAAAAAATAGAAAAAAAATGGAGAAAAATGGGAAAAATAAAAGGGAAAAATAGGAAAAATGGGGGGAAAATGGGAAAAAATGGGAAAATTTAGGGAAAAATGGGGGAAAATGGGGAGAAATGGGAAAAAACGGGGGAAAATGAGGAGGAAAATGGGGAGAAAAAACAGGAAAATGGGAAAAAACGGGAAAAATGGGGAAAATCGGGAGAAAAAACGGGAAAAACCAGAAAAAAAAATGGGGAAAAATGGGGAAAATGGGGAGAAATGGGGGGAAAATGGGGAAAAATGGGGAAAAATGGGAAATAATGGGAAAAAGTGGGGAGAAATGGGGAAAAATGGGGAAAATTAATGGGAAAATGGGGAAAAATGGGAAAAATAAAAGGGAAAAATGGAAAAATGGGAAAAAAATGGGGAGAAATGGAGAAAATGGGAAAAAATGGGAAAAAATGGGGAGAAAATGGGGGGGAAAATGGGAAAAAATGGGAAAAATGGGGAAAATTAATGGGAAAATGAGGAGAAAATGGGAAAAAATGGGGAGAAATGGGGAAAAAAAATGGGAAAAACGGGAAAAAAATGAGGAGAAAACCAGGAAAATAAAAGGGAAAAATGGGAAAAAACGGGGGTTAAACGGGGAAAAAAGTTAATTACCGGTTAATTAGGGATTAATTGAAGTTAATTAGGGCTAATTAAAGGTTAATTAGCGTTAATTAGTGTTAATTAGTGCTAATTAGGGCTCACCTGGGCGCTGAGGGTGCGGAAGATCCCCTCGAAGGTGCAGCCGCTGCGAACACGAACCTCGGCCGTGGAGCCCTGGGGGACACAGAGTGACCAAATGACCAAATGACCACTGAGAGTGACCAGAGAGTGACCAATGAGTGACCACAGTGACCAGAGAGTGACCCCAGAGTGACCAACAGACCACTAAGTGACCACTGAGTGACCAGAGTGTGACCACTGAGTGACCACAGTGACCAAATGACCACTGAGTGACCACTGAGTGACCACTGAGTGACCACAGTGACCCAATGACCACTGAGTGACCACTGAGTGACCTC
The DNA here is from genome assembly GCA_032357785.1 of Periparus ater. NCBI lineage: Eukaryota > Metazoa > Chordata > Aves > Passeriformes > Paridae > Periparus > Periparus ater. Next base: position 155,545,292 of record CM063609.1, on the reverse strand, counting down.
TGAGTGACCACAGTGACCACTGAGTGACCACTGAGTGACCACTGAGTGACCACTGAGTGACCAATGAGTGACCAAATGACCACTGAGTGACCAATGAGTGACCACTGAGTGACCACTGAGTGACCACTGAGTGACCAGAGTGACCACTGAGTGACCACTGAGTGACCACTGAGTGACCACTGAGTGACCACTGAGTGACCAATGAGTGACCACTGAGTGACCAATGAGTGACCACTGAGAGTGACCAGAGAGTGACCAAATGACCACTGAGAGTGACCACTGAGTGACCACTGAGTGACCCTGAGTGACCACTGAGTGACCAGAGAGTGACCAAATGACCACTGAGAGTGACCAGAGTGACCACAGTGACCACTGAGTGACCAATGAGTGACCAGAGAGTGACCACAGTGACCACTGAGTGACCACTGAGTGACCACTGAGTGACCAATGAGTGACCACAGTGACCATTGAGTGACCAATGAGTGACTCTGAGTGATCCTGAGTGACCAAATGACCACTGAGAGTGACCAGAGTGACCAAATGACCACTGAGTGACCAGAGAGTGACCAACTGACCACTGAGTGACCACTGAGTGACCACTGAGTGACCACAGTGACCACTGACCCAACCCCCGAACCTCGGCCGTGGAGCCCTGAGGGGACACAGAGTGACCAAATGACCACTGAGAGTGACCACTGAGTGACCACAGTGACCACTGAGAGTGACCTGAGTGACCAAATGACCCCTGAGTGACCAGAGAGTGACCAATGAGTGACCACTGAGTGACCAAATGACCACTGAGTGACCACAGTGACCACTGAGAGTGACCAAATGACCACTGAGTGACCCTGAGTGACCACTGACCATTGAGAGTGACCAACTGACCACTGAGTGACCCTGAATGACCACTGAGTGACCACTGAGTGACCAAATGACCACTGAGTGACCAATGAGTGACCACTGAGTGACCCTGAGTGACCAGAGAGTGACCAAATGACCACTGAGTGACCACTGAGAGACCTCTGAGTGACCACAGTGACCACTGAGTGACCACTGAGTGACCACTGACCCAACCTGAACCTCGGCCGTGGAGCCCTGAGGGGACACAGAGTGACCAAATGACCACTGAGAGTGACCAGAGTGACCAACTGACCACTGAGTGACCTCTGAGTGACCACAGTGACCAGAGAGTGACCAGAGTGACCACTGAGTGACCAGAGTGACCACAGCGACCACAGTGACCAGAGTGACCACTGAGTGACCACTGAGTGACCAGAGAGTGACCACAGTGACCAAATGACCACTGAGTGACCACAGTGACCACAGAGTGACCAAATGACCACTGAGCGACCAGAGAGTGACCACAGTGACCACGGTGACCACTTAGTGACCACTGAGTGACCCTGAGTGACCACTGACCACGGAGAGTGACCAGAGAGTGACCAGAGAGTGACCACAGTGACCACAGAGTGACCAACTGACCACTGAGTGACCACTGAGTGACCACAGAGTGACCACAGTGACCGAGTGACCACTGAGTGACCACTGAGTGACCAATGAGTGACCAACTGACCACTGAGAGTGACCAGAGTGACCAAATGACCACTGAGTGACCACTGAGTGACCACTGAGTGACCAGAGTGACCGAGTGACCACTGAGTGACCAATGAGTGACCACTGAGTGACCAGAGTGACCGAGTGACCACTGAGTGACCAATGAGTGACCAGAGAGTGACCAATGAGTGACCACTGAGTGACCCTGAGTGACCAGAGAGTGACCAAATGACCACTGACCAATGAGTGACCAGAGAGTGACCAATGAGTGACCACTGAGTGACCCTGAGTGACCCTGAGTGACCAATGAGTGACCACTGACCAGTGACCACTGAGTGACCACTGAGTGACCACTGAGTGACCAATGAGTGACCAATGAGTGACCACTGAGAGTGACCACTGAGTGACCACAGTGACCACTGAGTGACCACTGAGTGACAACTGAGTGACCACTGAGTGACCACTGAGTGACCTGAGTGACCACAGTGACCACTGAGTGACCACAGAGTGACCAAATGACCACTGAGAGTGACCACAGAGTGACCTTTGACCTCTGAGTGACCCCTGAGTGACCACAGTGACCAATGAGTGACCCCTGAGTGACCTCTGACCCCTGAATGACCTTGAGTGACCCCTGAGTGACCCCTGAGTGACCTTTGACCCCTGAGTGACCCCTGAGTGACCCCAAGCCCCAAAATCCCCAAAAAACGCCCCAAAAACGCCCAAAAATCCCCCAAAAAAAACCCCCAAAAAATCCCAAAAAATCCCAAAAAATCCTCCCCACCCCCAAATTCCCGAATTCCCCCCAAAATTGCCCAAAATCCCCCGAAATCGCCCCAAAAAAATCCTCACCACGCCGGCCGTCAGCACGTGCAGCATCCGGCAGTTGCCGTAAACGCCCTCGAAAGCCTGAGGGGATTTTGGGGAGAATTTGGGGAAATTTGGGGAAAATTTGGGGGGGTTTGGGGTGGGGGGAGGGGAGGGAGAAAGGGGGAAAAATTTGGGATTTTTTGGGGATTTTTTGGGGATTTTTGGGGATTTTTGGGGATTTTTTGGGGAATTTTGGGGGATTTTTTGGGAGACTTTTTGGGGATTTTTGGGATTTTTTTGGGGGATTTTTGGGGGATTTTTTGGGGCGATTTTGGGTGAATTTTTTGGGGATTTTTGGGGATTTTTTGGGGATTTTTTGGGGAATTTTTTGGGATTTTTTGGGGGATTTTTGGTGATTTTTGGGGGAACTTTTTGGGGATTTTTTGGGGGATTTTTGGGAATTTTTAGGGGAACTTTTTGGGGATTTTTTTGGGGATTTTTTGGAATTTTTAGGGATTTTTTGGGATTTTTTAAGAATTTTTTGGGGTGATTTTGGGGGAATTTTTTGGGGGATTTTTGGGAGATTTTTTGGGATTTTTTTTGTTTTTTTTGGGATTTTTTGGGGATTTTTTGGATTTTTTTTGGGATTTTTTTGGGATTTTTTGGGGGGGATTTTTGGGGGATTTTTTTGGGATTTTTGGGGGATTTTTGAGGATTTTTTTGGGGCGATTTTGGGATTTTTTCGGGGATTTTTTTGGATTTTGGGAGATTTTTTGGGGATTTTTGGGAATTTTTAGGGACTTTTGGGGGGATTTTTTGGGGAATTTTTGGGGATTTTTTTAGATTTTTTGGGGATTTTTTGGGGCTTTTTGGGGATTTTTTGGGGAATTTTTAGGAATTTTTTGGGATCTTTCTTGGGATTTTGGGGATTTTTTGGGGAAGGTTTCTGGAGATTTTTTTGGGATCTTTTTGGGGATTTTTTGGGAATATTTTGGGAGATTTTTGGGGGCATTTTTGGGCTTTTTTGGAGGATTTTTGGGCAATTTTTGGGGACTTTTTAAGGAATTTTTTTGGGATGTTTTACGATTTTTTGGGAGTTTTTTTTAAGCTTTTTTTGGACTTTTTCGGGGGAATTTTTGGGGGAATTTTTGGGGTGGATTTTGGGTTTTTTGGGGATTTTTTTGGGGAATTTTTTGGGGTTTTTTGGGGAATTTTTGGGGTGGATTTTGGGGGTTTTTTGGGGATTTTTTGGGTGGATTTTGGGGGTTTTTGGGGTGGATTTTGGGGGTTTTTTGGGGATTTTTTGGGGTGGATTTTGGGGGTTTTTTGGGGTGGATTTTGGGGGTTTTTTGGGGATTTTTTGGGTGAATTTTGGGGATTTTTGGGGTGGATTTTGGGTTTTTTTGGGGTTTCTTACCGGGGCTTTTCCCGCGGGGTGGGGCCTGTGAAGGAATTGGGGGAGGGGTTAAATGGGATCCCAAATTTTGGGGATTTCCCCAAAATCCCAGCCAGGATCCCCCACAGGAATCCAGGATCCCAAAATCCCCCCAAAATCCCCCAAAATCTCCCCAAAATCCCCTGAAATCCCCCCAAAACCCCTCAAATCCCCCCAAAATCCACCCAAAATCCGTCAAATCCCCCCCAAATTCCCTCAAATCTCCCCAAAATTCCCTCAAATTCCCCAAAATTTACCCCAAATCTCCCCAAAATTCCCCTCAAATCCCCCCAAATTCCCTCAAATCCCCCCAAATTCCCTCAAATTCCCCAAAATTCCTCAAATCCCCCCAACATTCCCTCAAATCCCCCCAAATTCCCTCAAATTCCCCAAATTCCCTCAAATCCCCCCAAAATTCCCTCAAATCTCCCCAAATTCCCTCAAAATCTCCCCAAAATCCCCCAAAATCCCCCAAATTTTTCCCAAATCTCCCCAAAATTCCCTCAAATCCCCCCAAATTCCCTCAAATTCCCCAAATTCCCTCAAATCCCCCCAAAATTCCCTCAAATCTCCCCAAATTCCCTCAAAATCTCCCCAAATTCCCTCAAATCCCCTCAAAATTCCCCAAATTCACCCAAATTTTTCCCAAATCCCTCCAAATTCCCTCAAATTCCCCAAATTCCCTCAAAATCTCCCCAAAATTCCCCAAATTCCCCAAAAATCCCCCCAAAATCCCCGAAATTCCAAAAAAATCCCAATTTCCCCCAAAATCCCCCAAATTTTTCCCAAATCTCCCCAAAATTCCTCAAATCCCCCCAAAATTCCCTCAAATCCCCCCAAAATTCCCCCAAAAAATTCCCTCAAATCCCCAAAATCCCCTCAAAATTCCCCCAAATTCCCCCAAAAATCCCCCCAAAATCCCCGAAATTCCCAAAAAATCCCCCCAAAATTCCCTCAAATCCCCCCAAAATTCCTTCAAATCCCCCAAAATTCCCTCAAAATCTCCCCAAAATTCCCTCAAATTCCCCAAATTCCCTCAAAATCTCCCCAAAATTCCCTCAAATTCCCCGAATTCCCTCAAAATCTCCCCAAAATTCCCTCAAATCCCCCAAATTCCCCTCAAAATCCCCCAAATTTTCCCCAAATCTCCCCAAAATTCCCCCAAATTCTCCTCAAAATTCCCCCAAATTCCCCCAAAAATCCCCCCAAAATCCCCGAAATTCCAAAAAAATCCCCCCAAAATTCCCTCAAACCCCCCCCAGACCCCCCCCCAAAATCCCCCCCAGACCCCTCCCCCCCCCCTTTCCCCCTCCCCCACTCACCTGCCGCCCCCTCCCCCCCGCCCCTCCCCCACCCCCCGCCGGCCCTGCCCCCTCCCCCGCCCCTCCCCCACCCCCGCCGGAGGGTGGGGGAGGGGGCGGCGGGGCCGGCAGCGGTTTCAGCATGGCCGGGCCGGGGGGGGAGGGGTCCCCGGCGGGGATTTTGGGGGAAATTTGGGGGATTTTGGGGTTTTTTTTTTTGTAGGGGGGGAGGGGGCGGGATTTGAGGGCCCCGAGGCCGCGCCGGAGCCCTGAGGGGGCGGAGGGATCCGCGCCCCTCAACGGAGCCGAACCCGCGGATCCTTCCGCCGCTTCCCAATAAACAGCCAAAAAAAATCCTTTTCCACCCTCAAAACTCCTCCTTCATCTCCCTCGAAACGGATTCACCCTCAGATCCGCGGTTTCGGCGCCAAAATCGGCGTTTTTTAACCCAAAATCCGCCCTTCCGCCGCGTCAAATAGTCCCGGGATCAAGGGCGGGCCGCATCACCGCGCATGCGCGCGCCGCCCCTCAGAGCCCCCCCCGCGGTCCTCCCGTCCGCCAGGGGGCGCCAAAAAACGGAAGCGGAAGTTGCTGCCAAACCGGAAGCGGAAGTTGTGCCCGGCCTCAAACCGGAAGCGGAAGTTGTGCGCAGCCTCAACCCGGAAGCGGAAGTGCTGCTTGTGTAGGGGAGGGGGCGCTGAGGGAGGAAAAGGAGGAAGAGGAGGAAGAAATTTGGGGAGGGGTCCCCCGGAAGGGTCTTTGGGGGTCTCCGTGAGGTTCCCGAGCCCGTCCGGGCCCCGCGGGAGGAGCCGGGGCCGCCATGGTGAGGAGAGGATTTGGCGGGAATCCGTGAGGGGAGGAGGGATTTGGTGGGGATTTTGTGGGGATTTTGTGGGAATTTTGGGAATTTTGTGGGAATTTTGGGGTGTCCGCGTGGGCTGGGAGACAGATCTGGGGTTTTGGGGGGATTTTGGGTTAATTTGGGGCCGTTTCGGGATTGTCTTTCCTTAGTTTTTTCTGGGATTGTCTCGCTCATTTTTTTCCCGTTTTTTTCTCCTTTTTTTTTTCTTTTTCCCGTTTTTATTCTTTATTCTCTTTCTCTCTTTTCTTTTCCCTGCTTTTTTCCCGTTTCTTTCTCATTTCCTTCTCACTTTTCCCCGTTTTTTCCCGTTTTCCCCTCACTTTAATCCCCATTTTTTCCCATTTTTATTCCCCATTTTCCTCCATTTTTTTCCCATTT
>CM063609.1:155506482-155538452 GCA_032357785.1 Periparus ater | reverse complement strand
ATTCCATCCTGCCCCATAGATTCCATCCCGACCCCGCTCCAGAACCATCGGCTGACGGAACAACAACGCGAGAGCGGCGTCTTCACCCGGCATCACCAGGTCCTGAACCGGAAATCACAGCCGGAAATCACACCCTGACCCATAGATCCCGTCCTGACCCATAGATCTGCCCCATAGATTCCATCCCGACCCCGCTCCAGAACCATCGGCTGACGCAGCAACAGCGCGAGAGCGGCGTCTTCACCCGGCATCACCAGGTCCTGAACCGGAAATCACAGCCGGAAATCACACCCTGACCCATAGATCCCGTCCTGACCCATAGATCTGCCCCATAGATCCCATGGATTCCATCCTGCCCCATAGATTCCATCCCTGACCCCGCTCCAGAACCATCGGCTGACGCAGGAGAAGGGTCAGGGCGGCGTCTTCACCCGGCATCACCAGCTCCTGAACCGGAAACAACACCCGGAAATCACACCCTGACCCACAGATCACACCCTGACCCATAGATCTGACCCATAGATCCCATAGATCCCATCCTGCCCCATAGATCCCATCCTGCCCCATAGATTCCATCCCTGACCCCGCTCCAGAACCATCGGCTGACGGAACAACAACGCGAGAGCGGCGTCTTCACCCGGCATCACCAGGTCCTGAACCGGAAACAACAGCCGGAAATCACACCCTGACCCATAGATCCCGTCCTGACCCATAGATCTGACCCATAGATCCCATGGATTCCATCCTGCCCCATAGATTCCATCCTGCCCCATAGATTCCATCCCGGCCCCGTTCCAGAACCATCGGCTGACGGAACAACAACGCGAGAGCGGCGTCTTTTCCCGGCATCACCAGGTCCTGAACCGGAAACAACACCCAGAAATCACAGCCTGACCCACAGATCCCGTCCTGACCCATAGATCCCATGGATTCCATCCTGCCCCAGAGATCCCACCCCGACCGCGCTCCAGAACCATCGGCTGACGGAACAACAGCGCGAGAGCGGCGTCTTCACCCGGCATCACCAGGTCCTGAACCGGAAATCACAGCCGGAAATCACACCCTGACCCACAGATCCTGTCCTGACCCACAGATCTGCCCCATAGATCTGATCTGACCCATAGATTCCATGGGTTCCATGGATCCCACCCTGACCCCGCTCCAGAACCATCGGCTGACGCAGCAACAACGTGAGAGCGGCGTCTTCACCCGGCATCACCAGGTCCTGAACTGGAAACAACAGCCGGAAATCACACCCTGACCCATAGATCTGCCCCATAGATCCCATCCTGCCCCATAGATCCCACGGATCCCACCCTGACCCCGCTCCAGAACCATCGGCTGACGCAGGAGAAGGGTCAGGGCGGCGTCTTCACCCGGCATCACCAGGTCCTGAACCGGAAACAACAGCCGGAAATCACACCCTGACCCACAGATCTGCCCCATAGATCCCATGGATTCCATCCTGCCCCATAGATTCCACCCCGACCCCGCTCCAGAACCATCGGCTGACGGAGCAACAGCGTGAGAGCGGCGTCTTCACCCGGCATCACCAGGTCCTGAACCGGAAACAACACCCAAAAATCACACCCTGACCCATAGATCACACTCTGACCCATAGATCTGCCCCATAGATCCCAGAGATTCCATCCTGCCCCATAGATCCCATCCCGGCCCCGTTCCAGAACCATCGGCTGACGGAACAACAACGCGAGAGCGGCGTCTTCACCCGGCATCACCAGATCCTGAACCGGAAACAACACCCGGAAATCACACCCTGACCCACAGATCCCGTCCTGACCCATAGATCTGCCCTATAGATTCCATGGATTCCATCCTGCCCCATGGATTCCACCCTGACCCCGCTCCAGAACCATCGGCTGACGCAGCAACAGCGTGAGAGCGGCGTCTTCACCCGGCATCACCAGATCCTGAACCGGAAACAACAGCCGGAAATCACAGCCTGACCCACAGATCTGCCCCATAGATCCCAGAGATTCCATCCTGCCCCATAGATCCCATCCCGGCCCCGTTCCAGAACCATCGGCTGACGGAACAACAACGCGAGAGCGGCGTCTTCACCCGGCATCACCAGATCCTGAACCGGAAACAACACCCGGAAATCACACCCTGACCCACAGATCTGCCCCATAGATCCCATCCTGACCCACAGATCTGCCCCATAGATCTGATCTGCCCCATAGATCCCAGAGATTCCATCCTGCCCCATAGATCCCACCCTGACCCTGCTCCAGAACCATCGGCTGACGCAGCAACAACGCGAGAGCGGCGTCTTCACCCGGCATCACCAGGTCCTGAACCGGAAACTCCATCAGATCCTGCCCCATAGATCACCTCAGCCCCATAGATCCCATCCTGACCCACAGATCTGCCCCATAGATCCCACCCTGACCCTGCTCCAGAACCATCGGCTGACGCAGCAACAGCGCGAGAGCGGCGTCTTCACCCGGCATCACCAGATCCTGAACCGGAAACAACACCCGGAAATCACACCCTGACCCACAGATCCCGTCCTGACCCACAGATCTGCCCCATAGATCTGATCTGCCCCATAGATCCCATGGATCCCACCCTGACCCCGCTCCAGAACCATCGGCTGACGCAGCAACAACGCGAGAGCGGCGTCTTCACCCGGCATCACCAGCTCCTGAACCGGAAACAACACCCGGAAATCACACCCTGACCCATAGATCCTGTCCTGACCCATAGATCTGCCCCATAGATTCCATCCTGCCCCATAGATTCCATCCCAACCCCACTCCAGAACCATCGGCTGACGGAACAACAACGCAAGAGCGGCGTCTTCACCCGGCATCACCAGATCCTGAACCGGAAACAACACCCGGAAATCACACCCTGACCCACAGATCTGCCCCATAGATCCCACCCTGACCCCGCTCCAGAACCATCGGCTGACGGAACAACAACGCGAGAGCGGCGTCTTCACCCGGCAGCACCAGATCCTGAACCGGAAATCACAGCCGGAAATCACACCCTGACCCACGGATCTGCCCCATAGATCCCATCCTGACCCATAGATTCCATCCCGACCCCGCTCCAGAACCTTCGGCTGACGGAACAACAACGCGAGAGCGGCGTCTTCACCCGGCATCACCAGGTCCTGAACCGGAAACAACACCCGGAAATCACACCCTGACCCATAGATCCCGTCCTGACCCATAGATCTGCCCCATAGATTCCATGGATTCCATCCTGCCCCATAGATTCCATCCCGACCCCGCTCCAGAACCATCGGCTGACGGAACAACGTGAGAGCGGCGTCTTCACCCGGCATCACCAGGTCCTGAACCGGAAATCACAGCCGGAAATCACACCCTGACCCACAGATCCCGTCCTGACCCACAGATCTGCCCCATAGATCCCATAGATTCCATCCCGGCCCCGCTCCAGAACCATCGGCTGACGGAACAACAACGTGAGAGCGGCGTCTTCACCCGGCATCACCTGATCCTGAACCGGAAACAACACCCGGAAATCACACCCTGACCCATAGATCCCGTCCTGCCCCATAGATCTGCCCCATAGATCTGATCTGACCCACGGATCCCACCCCGACCCCGCTCCAGAACCATCGGCTGACGCAGCAACAGCGCGAGAGCGGCGTCTTCACCCGGCATCACCAGATCCTGAACCGGAAATCACACCCGGAAATCACACCCTAACCCATAGATCACACCCTGACCCATAGATCTGACCCATAGATCTGATCTGCCCCATGGATTCCACCCTGACCCCGCTCCAGAACCATCGGCTGACGCAGCAACAGCGTCAGGGCGGCGTCTTCACCCGGCATCACCAGGTCCTGAACCGGAAATCACAGCCGGAAATCACACCCTGACCCATAGATCTGCCCCATAGATCCCAGAGATTCCATCCTGCCCCATAGATCTCATCCTGACCCATGGATCCCACCCCGACCCCGCTCCAGAACCATCGGCTGACAGAACAACAACGTGAGAGCGGCGTCTTCACCCGGCATCACCAGATCCTGAACCGGAAACAACAGCCGGAAATCACACCCTGACCCATAGATCACACCCTGACCCATAGATCTGCCCTATAGATTCCATAGATCTCATCCTGACCCACGGATCCCATCCCGACCCCGCTCCAGAACCATCGGCTGACGCAGCAACAACGCGAGAGCGGCGTCTTCACCCGGCATCACCAGGTCCTGAACCGGAAATTCCATCAGATCCTGCCCCATAGATCACCTCAGCCCCATAGATTCCATCCTGACCCACAGATCTGCCCCATAGATCTGATCTGCCCCATAGATCCCACAGATCCCACCCCGACCCCGCTCCAGAACCATCGGCTGACGCAGCAACAGCGTCAGGGCGGCGTCTTCACCCGGCATCACCAGCTCCTGAACCGGAAACAACACCCGGAAATCACACCCTGACCCACAGATCCTGTCCTGACCCACAGATCTGCCCCATAGATCCCAGAGATCCCACGGATCCCACCCTGACCCCACTCCAGAACCATCGGCTGACGCAGGAGAAGGGTCAGGGCGGCGTCTTCACCCGGCATCACCAGATCCTGAACCGGAAACAACACCCGGAAATCACACCCTGACCCACAGATCACACCCTGACCCATAGATCTGCCCCATAGATCCCAGAGATTCCATCCTGCCCCATAGATTCCACCCCGACCCCGCTCCAGAACCATCGGCTGACGCAGCAACAGCGTGAGAGCGGCGTCTTCACCCGGCATCACCAGATCCTGAACCGGAAACAACACCCGGAAATCACACCCTGACCCATAGATCTGCCCCATAGATCCCGTCCCGACCCACGGATCCCACCCTGACCCCGCTCCAGAACCATCGGCTGACAGAACAACAATGCGAGAGCGGCGTCTTCACCCGGCATCACCAGATCCTGAACCGGAAACACCACCCGGAAATCACACCCTGACCCACAGATCCCTTCCTGACCCATAGATCTGCCCCATAGATTCCATGGATTCCACCCCGACCCCGCTCCAGAACCATCGGCTGACGCAGCAACAGCGTCAGGGCGGCGTCTTCACCCGGCATCAGCAGGTCCTGAACCGGAAACAACACCCGGAAATCACACCCTGACCCACAGATCACATCCTGACCCACAGATCTGCCCCATAGATCCCACGGATCCCATAGATCTCATCCTGACCCACGGATCACACCCTGACCCCGCTCCAGAACCATCGGCTGACGCAGCAACAGCGTCAGGGCGGCGTCTTCACCCGGCATCACCAGATCCTGAACCGGAAACAACAGCCGGAAATCACACCCTGACCCACAGATCTGCCCCATAGATCCCATAGATCACATCCTGCCCCATAGATTCCATGGATTCCATCCCAACCCCGCTCCAGAACCATCGGCTGACGCAGCAACAGCGTCAGGGCGGCGTCTTCACCCGGCATCACCAGGTCCTGAACCGGAAACAACACCTGGAAATCACACCCTGACCCACGGATCCCATCCTGACCCACGGATCTGCCCCATAGATCTGATCTGACCCATAGATCCCATGGATCCCACCCCGACCCTGCTCCAGAACCATCGGCTGACGCAGCAACAGCGTCAGGGCGGCGTCTTCACCCGGCATCACCAGATCCTGAACCAGAAATCACAGCCGGAAATCACACCCTGACCCATAGATCACATCCTGACCCATAGATCTGCCCCATAGATCCCATAGATCCCATCCTGCCCCATAGATTCCATCCTGCCCCATAGATCCCACGGATCCCACCCTGACCCCGCTCCAGAACCATCGGCTGACGCAACAACAGCGTGAGAGCGGCGTCTTCACCCGGCATCACCAGGTCCTGACCCACAGATCCCAGAGATCCCATCCTGACCCATAGATTCTATCCTGACCCACAGATCTGCCCCATAGATTCCATCCTGCCCCATAGATTCCATCCCGACCCCGCTCCAGAACCATCGGCTGACGGAACAACAGCGTGAGAGCGGCGTCTTCACCCGGCATCACCAGGTCCTGAACCGGAAACAACAGCCGGAAATCACACCCTGACCCACAGATCACACCCTGACCCATAGATCTGCCCCATAGATCTGATCTGACCCACGGATCCCACCCTGACCCCGCTCCAGAACCATCGGCTGACGCAGCAACAGCGCGAGAGCGGCGTCTTCACCCGGCATCACCAGATCCTGAACCGGAAACAACAGCCGGAAATCACACCCTGACCCACAGATCTGCCCCATAGATCCCATCCTGCCCCATAGATCCCACAGATCCCACCCTGACCCCGCTCCAGAACCATCGGCTGACGGAACAACAACGCGAGAGCGGCGTCTTCACCCGGCATCACCAGGTCCTGAACCGGAAATCACAGCCGGAAATCACACCCTGACCCACAGATCTGCCCCATAGATCCCATTGATCCCATCCTGCCCCATAGATCCCATGGATTCCATTCTGCCCCATGGATTCCACCCTGACCCCACTCCAGAACCATCGGCTGACGCAGCAACAGCGCGAGAGCGGCGTCTTCACCCGGCATCACCAGGTCCTGAACCGGAAACAACACCCGGAAATCACACCCTGACCCACAGATCCTGTCCTGACCCATAGATCTGCCCCATAGATTCCATCCTGACCCATAGATTCCATGGGTTCCATGGATCCCACCCTGACCCCGCTCCAGAACCATCGGCTGACGGAACAACAACGCGAGAGCGGCGTCTTCACCCGGCATCACCAAGTCCTGAACCGGAAATCACAGCCGGAAATCACACCCTGACCCACAGATCCCGTCCTGACCCACAGATCTGCCCCATAGATCCCATAGATCCCATCCTGACCCATAGATCCCATGGATTCCATCCTGCCCCATAGATTCCATCCTGACCCCGCTCCAGAACCATCGGCTGACGCAGCAACAGCGCGAGAGCGGCGTCTTCACCCGGCATCACCAGGTCCTGAACCGGAAATCACAGCCGGAAATCACACCCTGACCCATAGATCCTGTCCTGACCCACAGATCTGCCCCAGAGATCCCAGAGATTCCATCCTGCCCCATAGATCCCACCCCGACCCCGCTCCAGAACCATCGGCTGACGCAGCAACAGCGCGGAGAGCGGCGTCTTCACCCGGCATCACCAGGTCCTGAACCGGAAACAACACCCGGAAATCACACCCTGACCCATAGATCTGCCCCATAGATCCCAGAGATTCCATCCTGCCCCATAGATTCCACCCTGACCCCGCTCCAGAACCATCGGCTGACGCAGCAACAACGCGAGAGCGGCGTCTTCACCCGGCATCACCAGCTCCTGACCCGGAAACAACACCCGGAAATCACACCCTGACCCATAGATCATGTCCTGACCCACAGATCTGCCCCATAGATCCCAGAGATTCCATCCTGCCCCATAGATCTCATCCTGACCCACGGATCCCACCCTGACCCCGCTCCAGAACCATCGGCTGACGGAACAACGCGAGAGCGGCGTCTTCACCCGGCATCACCAGCTCCTGAACCGGAAACAACACCCGGAAATCACACCCTGACCCACAGATCTGCCCCATAGATCCCGTCCCGACCCACGGATCTCACCCTGACCCCGCTCCAGAACCATCGGCTGACGGAACAACAGCGCGAGAGCGGCGTCTTCACCCGGCATCACCAGATCCTGAACCGGAAACAACACCCGGAAATCACACCCTGACCCATAGATCCCGTCCTGACCCACAGATCTGCCCCATAGATCCCAGAGATCCCATCCTGCCCCATAGATCCCACGGATCCCACCCTGACCCCGCTCCAGAACCATCGGCTGACGCAGCAACAGCGCGAGAGCGGCGTCTTCACCCGGCATCACCAGGTCCTGAACCGGAAACAACAGCCGGAAATCACACCCTGACCCACAGATCCCGTCCTGACCCACAGATCTGCCCCATAGATCCCATGGATTCCATTCTGCCCCATGGATCCCACCCTGACCCCGCTCCAGAACCATCGGCTGACGCAGCAACAGCGTGAGAGCGGCGTCTTCACCCGGCATCACCAGGTCCTGAACCGGAAACTCCATCAGATCCTGACCCATAGATCACCTCAGCCCCATAGATTCCATCCTGCCCCATAGATCTGATCTGACCCATAGATCCCACGGATCCCACCCTGACCCCGCTCCAGAACCATCGGCTGACGGAACAACAACGCGAGAGCGGCGTCTTCACCCGGCATCGCCAGATCCTGAACCGGAAACCACAGCCGGAAATCACACCCTGACCCACAGATCCCGTCCTGACCCATAGATCCTGTCCTGACCCACAGATCTGCCCCATAGATCCCATCCTGCCCCATAGATTCCATCCCGACCCCGCTCCAGAACCATCGGCTGACGCAGCAACAGCGTCAGGGCGGCGTCTTCACCCGGCATCACCAGCTCCTGAACCGGAAACAACACCCGGAAATCACACCCTGACCCATAGATCCTGTCCTGACCCATAGATCCCATCCTGCCCCATAGATCCCATCCTGCCCCATAGATTCCATCCCGACCCCACTCCAGAACCATCGGCTGACGCAGCAACAACGCGAGAGCGGCGTCTTCACCCGGCATCACCAGGTCCTGAACCGGAAACAACACCCGGAAATCACAACCTGACCCATAGATCCTGTCCTGACCCATAGATCTGCCCCATAGATTCCATAGATTCCATCCTGCCCCATAGATTCCATCCCGACCCCGCTCCAGAACCATCGGCTGACGGAACAACAACGCGAGAGCGGCGTCTTCACCCGGCAGCACCAGGTCCTGAACCGGAAATTCCATCAGATCCTGCCCCATAGATCACCTCAGCCCCATAGATTCCATCCTGACCCACAGATCTGCCCCATAGATCCCAGAGATCCCATGGATCCCACCCTGACCCCGTTCCAGAACCATCGGCTGACGCAGCAACAGCGCGAGAGCGGCGTCTTCACCCGGCATCGCCAGATCCTGAACCGGAAACAACACCCGGAAATCACACCCTGACCCATAGATCCCGTCCTGACCCACAGATCTGACCCATAGATTCCATCCTGCCCCATAGATCCCATAGATCACACCCTGACCCCGCTCCAGAACCATCGGCTGACGCAGCAACAACGCGAGAGCGGCGTCTTCACCCGGCATCACCAGGTCCTGAACCGGAAACAACACCCGGAAATCACACCCTGACCCACAGATCTGCCCCATAGATCACATCCTGCCCCATAGATTCCATGGATCCCATCCCGACCCCGCTCCAGAACCATCGGCTGACGCAGCAACAGCGCGAGAGCGGCGTCTTCACCCGGCATCACCAGGTCCTGAACCGGAAACAACAGCCGGAAATCACACCCTGACCCATAGATCCCGTCCTGACCCATAGATCTGCCCCATAGATCTGATCTGCCCCATAGATTCCATGGATTCCATCCCGACCCCGCTCCAGAACCATCGGCTGACGGAACAACAACGTGAGAGCGGCGTCTTCACCCGGCATCACCAGATCCTGACCCACAGATCCCAGAGATCACACCCTGACCCATAGATCGCATCCTGCCCCATAGATCACATAGATCTGCCCCATAGATCCCATCCTGCCCCATAGATCCCATCCTGACCCATAGATCAGACCCATAGATTCCATCCTGACCCATAGATCCCATAGATCTGCCCCACAGATCTGCCCCACAGATCACATCAGACCCATAAATCACATCCTGCCCCATAGATCCCATCCTGACCCACAGATCCCATCCTGCCCCATAGATCAGACCCATAGATTCCATCCTGACCCATAGATCCCATAGATCTGACCCATAAACCACATCCTGACCCATAGATCCCACTCTGCCCCATAGATCTGACCTTGTCCTCACCCAGCATCACCAGCTCCTGTCCTATAGATCAGACCCATAGATCAGACCCATAGATCCCCTGAATCTGCCCCATAGATCCCATCCTGCCCCATAGATCCCATCCTGCCCCATAGATCACATCCTGCCCTATAGATCCCATCCTGACCCATAGATCACATCCTGACCCATCCCATCCTGCCCCATAGATCCCATCCTGCCCCATAGATCACATCCTGCCCCATAAATCCCATCCTGCCCCATAGATCATATCCTGACCCACAGATCCCATCCTGACCCATAGATCAGACCCATAGATCCCACAGATCACATCCTGACCCATAGATCCCATAGATCTGCCCCATAGATCACATCCTGCCCCATAGATCACATCGTGCCCCACAGATCCCATAGATCTGCTCCATAGATCACATCGTGCCCCATAGATCCCATCCTGCCCCATAGATCCCATCCTGCCCCATAGATCACATCTGCGCCATAGATCTCAAAGACCAGACCCATAGATCCCATTCGGATCTACAGATCCCGCCAGCCCCACAGATCCCCCCCAGCCCCACAGATCCCAGCCCCATAGATCCCTCCCAGCTCCCCAGCCCCACAGACACCCCCAGCCCCACAGATCCCAGCCCCACAGATCCCAGCCCCATAGATCCCAGCCCCACAGATCCTCCCCAGCCCCACAGATCCCAGCCCCATAGATCTGCCCCACAGATCCCCCCCAGCCCCACAGATCCTCCCCAGCCCCATAGATCCCAGCCCCATAGATCCCTCCCAGCCCCACAGATCCTCCCCAGCCCCATAGATCCCAGCCCCATAGATCCCAGCCCCACAGATCCCTCCCAGCCCCACAGATCCCCCCCCCAGCCCCATAGATCCAAAAGATCCCCCCAGCTCCACATATCCCCCCCAGCCCCACAGATCCCAGCCCCACAGATCCCCCCCAGCCCCATAGATCCCCCCACACCTTTCCGGGGGGCAGCAGGACCCTGCAGGCGATGTCCCCATAGATCCTCCCCAGCCCCACAGATCCTTCCCAGCCCCAAAGATCCTCCCCAGCCCCATAGATCCCCCCCAGCCCCACAGATCCCCCTCAGCCCCACAGATCCCCCCAGTCCCATAGATCTGAGAGATGCCCCCAGCCCCACAGATCCCAGCCCCATAGATCCTCCCCAGCCCCACAGATCCCAGCCCCACAGATCCCAGCCCCATAGATCTGCCCCACACCTTTCCGGGGGGCAGCAGGACCCTGCAGGCGATGTCCCCACAGATCCCTCCCAGCCCCACAGATCCCTCCCAGCCCCATAGATCCCCCCCAGCCCCACAGATCCCTCCCAGCCCCACAGATCCCCCCCAGCCCCACAGATCCTCCCCAGCCCCATAGATCCCAGCCCCACAGATCTGCCCCACAGATCCCAGCCCCACAGATCCCTCCCAGCTCCCCAGCCCCATAGATCTGCCCCACAGATCCCCCCCAGCCCCATAGATCTGCCCCACAGATCCCCCCAGCCCCATAGATCCTCCCCAGCCCCACAGATCCTCCCCAGCCCCATAGATCCCCCCCAGCCCCACAGATCCCCCCCCAGCCCCACAGATCCCCCCAGCCCCATAGATCCAAAAGATCCCCCCAGCCCCACAGATCCCCCCCCAGCCCCATAGATCCTCCCCAGCCCCACAGATCTGCCCCACAGATCCCTCCCAGCCCCACAGATCCAAAAGATCCCCCCAGCCCCACAGATCCCCCCCAGCCCCACAGATCCCAGCCCCACAGATCTGCCCCACAGATCCCAGCCCCATAGATCCCTCCCAGCTCCCCAGCCCCATAGATCTGCCCCACAGATCCCCCCCAGCCCCACAGATCCCCCCCAGCCCCACAGATCCCAGCCCCACAGATCTGCCCCATAGATCCCCCCCAGCCCCACAGATCCTCCCCAGCCCCACAGATCTGCCCCACAGATCCCTCCCAGCCGCATAGATCCAAAAGATCTCCCCAGCCCCACAGATCCTCCCCAGCCCCACAGATCCCAGCCCCACAGATCCCAGCCCCACAGATCCCCCCCAGCCCCACAGATCCCAGCCCCATAGATCCCTCCCAGCTCCCCAGCCCCATAGATCTGCCCCACAGATCCCCCCCAGCCCCATAGATCCCCCCACACCTTTCCGGGGGGCAGCAGGACCCTGCAGGCGATGTCCCCACAGATCCTCCCCCCCAGCCCCACAGATCCCCCCCAGCCCCACAGATCCCAGCCCCATAGATCCCCCCCAGCCCCACAGATTCCCCCCAGCCCCACAGATCCTCCCCAGCCCCACAGATCTGCCCCACAGATCCCCCCCAGCCCCATAGATCCTCCCCAGCCCCAAAGATCCCCCCCAGCCCCATAGATCCTCCCCAGCCCCATAGATCCTCCCCAGCCCCACAGATCCCAGCCCCACAGATCCCTCCCAGCTCCCCAGCCCCACAGACACCCCCAGCCCCACAGATCCCAGCCCCATAGATCTGCCCCATACCTTTCCGGGGGGCAGCAGGACCCTGCAGGCGATGTCCCAGGTGTGCGAGAACATCACGGGCGAGTAATGGGAGACGAAGGGTTTGTGACGCCCCCCCTCGTGTGGGGCCAGCACGTAAACCTGGGGGGGAGAGAAGATGTGGGTCTGCCCCATAGAATCACATCCTGCCCCACATCCTGCCCCATAGAATCACATCCTGCCCCATAGAATCACATCCTGCCCCACAGCACCGTGATCCTGCCCCACATCCTGCCCCACATCCCCCATCCTGCCCCACATCCCCTCGTGTGGGGCCAGCACGTAAACCTGGGGGGGAGAGAAGATGTGGGTCTGCCCCATAGCATGGCATCCTGCCCCATAGAATCACATCCTGCCCCATAGAATCACATCCTGCCCCATAGAATCACATCCTGCCCCATAGAGTCACATCCTGCCCCATAGAATCACATCCTGCCCCATAGAGTCACATCCTGCCCCACAGCATCGCATCCTGCCCCATAGCATTGCATCCTGCCCCATAGAATTACATCCTGCCCCACAGAATCACATCCTGCCCCATAGCATCACATCCTGCCCCATAGAATCCCATCCTGCCCCATAGAATCACATCCTGCCCCATAGAATCACATCCTGCCCCATAGAGTCACATCCTGCCCCACATCCCCCATCCTGCCCCATAGCATCACATCCTGCCCCATAGAATCACATCCTGCCCCACATCCTGCCCCACATCCCCCATCCTGCCCCACATCTCCCCCTCGTGTGGGGCCAGCACGTAAACCTGGGGGGGAGAGGAGAGATGTGGGTCTGCCCCATAGAATCACATCCTGCCCCATAGCACCACATCCTGCCCCACAGAATCACATCCTGCCCCATAGCATGGCATCCTGCCCCACATCCCCCATCCTGCCCCATAGAATCACATCCTGCCCCACATCCTGCCCCATAGCATGGCATCCTGCCCCATAGAATCACATCCTGCCCCATAGAATCACATCCTGCCCCATAGAATCACATCCTGCCCCACACCTGCCCCACATCCCTGCCCCACCCCTGCCCCACACCCACCTGTGCCTCCACCCCTGCCCCACATCCCTGCCCCACATTCCCCATCCTGCCCCACACCTGCCCCACATCCCTGCCCCACATCCTGCCCCACATTCCCCATCCTGCCCCACATCCCCCATCCTGCCCCACACCCCTGCCCCACATCCTGCCCCACATCCCCCATCCTGCCCCACATCCCTGCCCCACATCCCTGCCCCACATCCCTGCCCCACAACCTGCCCCACACCCACCTGTGCCTCCACCCCTGCCCCACATCCCTGCCCCACATCCCCATCCTGCCCCACCCCTGCCCCACATCCCTGCCCCACATCCCCCATCCTGCCCCACATCTGCCCCACATCCTGCCCCACATCCTGCCCCACATCCTGCCCCACACCTGCCCCACATCCCCCATCCTGCCCCACATCCTGCCCCCCATCCTGCCCCACACCTGCCCCACATTCCCCACCCCTGCCCCACATCCCTGCCCCACATCCCTGCCCCACACCCACCCGTGCCTCCACCCCTGCCCCACACCTGCCCATCCCCCTGTCCTGCCCCACCCCTGCCCCCCATCCTGCCCCACATCTGCCCCATCCTGCCCCACATCCTTACCCACATCCCTGCCCCACATCCCTGCCCCACACCCACCTCTGCCTCCACCCCTGCCCCACACCTGCCCATCCCCCTATCCTGCCCCACATCCTGCCCCACACCTGCCCCACACCTGCCCCACATCCCTGCCCCACACCCACCTGTGCCTCCACCTTCTGCTGGGGCTGCAGCGTCCCCGGCTGGGCCATCACCATCCCCCGCCTCAGGTCCTCGCGCTTCAGCCCCCGCAGCAGCGCCCCGAGGTTGTCCCCGGCCTCGGCCACCTCCAGGCTCTTGTGGAACATCTCGATACCTGGGGGGCACCGTGGGGGGTTCTGTGGGGTGTGTGGGGCTCCGTGGGGCTGGGTGTGGGGTGTGTGGGGCAGAGTTTAGGGTTCTATGGGGTTCTATGGGGTGTGTGGGGCTGGGTTTGGGGTTCTGTGGGGCAGGGTTTGGGGCTCTGTGGGGTTCTATGGGGTTCTATGGGGTTCTGTGGGGCTGGGTGTGGGGTGTGGGGCAGGGTTTGGGGTTCTATGGGGCTGGGTTTGGGGTTCTGTGGGGCTGGGTGTGGGTGTGGGGCTGGGTTTGGGTCTGGGGCGCCCCGAGGTTGTCCCCGGCCTCGGCCACCTCCAGGCTCTTGTGGAACATCTCGATGCCTGGGGGGCACCGTGGGGGGTTCTGTGGGGTTCTGTGGGGTGTGTGGGGCTGGGTTTGGGGTTCTGTGGGGTTCTATGGGGTGTGTGGGGCAGGGTTTGGGTGTGGGGCTGGGTTTGTGTCCCCGGCCTCGGCCACCTCCAGGCTCTTGTGGAACATCTCCATACCTGGGGGGCAGGGTTTGGGTGTGGGGCAGGGTTTGGGGTTCTATGGGGCAGGGTTTGGAGCTGGGTGTGGGGCAGGGTTCAGGTGTGGGGCAGGGTGTGGGTGTGGGGCAGGGTATGGGGTGTGTGGGGCTCTGTGGGGCTGGGTTTGGGGTTCTATGGGGTTCTGTTGGGCAGGGTGTGGGGCTGGGTTCGGGTGTGGGGCTGGGTTTGTGTCCCCGGCCTCGGCCACCTCCAGGCTCTTGTGGAACATCTCCATACCTGGGGGGCACCGTGGGGGGTTCTGTGGGGTGTGTGGGGCACAGTGTGGGGCTGGGTTTGGGGTTCAATGGGGTTCTATGGGGTGTGTGGGGCAGGGTTTGGGGTTCTGTGGGGCAGGGTTTGGGGTTCTGTGGGGTTCTGTGGGGTTCTGTGGGGTGTGTGGGGCTGGGTTTGGGGTTCTGTGGGGCCCAGTGGGGGTGTGGGGCAGGGTTTGGGTGTGGGTGTGGGGCTGGGTGTGGGGTGTGTGGGGTCCTGTGGGGCAGGGCTTGGGGTTCTGTGGGGTTCTATGGGGTGTGTGGGGCAGGGTTTGGGGTTCTGTGGGGCTGGGTTCGGGTGTGGGGCTGGGTTTGTGTCCCCGGCCTCGGCCACCTCCAGGCTCTTGTGGAACATCTCCATACCTGGGGGGCAGGGTTTGGGGTTCTGTGGGGCTGGGTTTGGGGTTCTATGGGGTGTGTGGGGCAGGGTTTGGGGCTCTGTGGGGTTCTATGGGGGTTCTGTGGGGCAGGGTTTGGGTGTGGGGCTGGGTTTGGGTGTGGGTGTGGGGCTGGGTGTGGGGTGTGTGGGGTTCTGTGGGGCAGGGTTTGGGTGTGGGGCTGGGTTTGGGGTTCTGTGGGGCACAGTGGGGGGTTCTGTGGGGCTGGGTGTGGGGTTCTATGGGTTCTATGGGGCACAGTGGGGCTCTGTGGGGCTGGGTTTGGGGTGTGTGTGGCTGGGTGTGGGGCTGGGTTTGAGTTTGGGGTTCTGTGGGGCTTTGTGGGTTCACGTGTGGGGCTGGGTTTGGGGTTCTATGGGGTTCTATGGGTTCTGTGGGGCAGGATTTGGGGTTTTATAGGGTTCTATGGGGCACAGTGGGGCTCTGTGGGGCTGGGTGTGGGGTTCTGTGGGGTTCCATGGGGATCTGTGGGGCAGGGTGTGGGTGTGGGGCAGGGTTTGGGGTTCTATGGGGACCCGTGGGGCTGGGTTTGGGTGTGGGGCAGGGTTTGGGGTTTTATGGGGTTCTATGGGGCACAGTGGGGCTCTGTGGGGCTGGGTTTGGGGTTCTGTGGGGCTGGGTGTGGGTTTGGGGCTGGATGTGGGGCTGGGTTTGGGGTTCTGTGGGGCAGGGTTCGGGTGTGGGGCTGGGTTTGTGTCCCCGGCCTTGGCCACCTCCAGGCTCCTGTGGAACATCTCCATACCTGGGGGGCAGGGTTTGGGTGTGGGGCAGGGTTTGGGGCACGGTGTGGGGCAGGGTTTGGGGTTCTATGGGGCACAGTGGGGGGTTCTGTGGGGCTGGGTTTGGGGTTCTGTGGAGTTCTGTGGGGCTGGGTGTGGGGTGTGGGGCTCTGTGGGGCAGGGTTTGGGGTTCTGTGGGGCTGGGTTTGGGGTTCTGTGGGGTTCTATGGGGTTCTATGGGGTGTGTGGGGCAGGGTTTGGAGCTCTGTGGGGCTGAGTTTGGGGTTCTGTGGGGCACAGTGTGGGGTGTGGGGCTCTGTGGGGCAGGGTTTGGGGTTCTGTGGGGCTGGGTTTGGGGTCTGGGGCGCCCCGAGGTTGTCCCCGGCCTCGGCCACCTCCAGGCTCCTGTGGAACATCTCGATACCTGGGGGGCACCGTGGGGGGTTCTGTGGGGTTCTGTGGGGCAGGGTTTGGGTGTGGGGCTGGGTTTGGGGTTCTGTGGGGCACAGTGGGGGGTTCTGTGGGGCTGGGTTTGGGGTTCTATGGGGCACAGTGGGGCTCTGTGGGGCACAGTGGGGTGTGTGGGGCTGGGTTCGGGTGTGGGGCTGGGTTTGTGTCCCCGGCCTCGGCCACCTCCAGGCTCTTGTGGAACATCTCCAAACCTGTGGGGTGTGTGGGGCACAGTGTGGGTGTGGGGCAGGGTTTGGGGTTCTGTGGGGCTGGATGTGGGGCTCTGTGGGGCTGGGTTTGGGTTTGGGGCGCCCCGAGGTTGTCCCCGGCCTCGGCCACCTCCAGGCTCTTGTGGAACATCTCGATACCTGGGGGGCAGGGTTTGGGTGTGGGGCAGGGTTTGGGGCTCTGTGGGGTTCTATGGGGTGTGTGGGGCTGGGTTTGGGGTTCTGTGGGGCACAGTGTGGGGTGTGTGGGGTTCTGTGGGGCAGGGTTTGGGGTTCTGTGGGGCTGGGTTTGGGTCTGGGGCACCCCGAGGTTGTCCCCGGCCTCGGCCACCTCCAGGCTCTTGTGGAACATCTCGATACCTGGGGGGCACCGTGGGGGGTTCTGTGGGGCTGGGTTTGGGGTTCTGTGGGGCAGGGTTTGGGGTTCTGTGGGGTTCTGTGGGGTTCTGTGGGGTGTGTGGGGCTGGGTTTGGGGTTCTGTGGGGCTGGGTGTGGGTGTGGGGCTGGGTTTGGGTGTGGGGCTGGGTTTGGGGTGTGTGGGGTTCTGTGGGGCTGGGTTTGGGTTTGGGGTTCTATGGGGTTCTATGGGGCTCTGTGGGGCTGGGTTTGGGGTTCTGTGGGGTTCTATGGGGATCTGTGGGGCACAGTGGGGCTCTGTGGGGCTGGGTGTGGGTGTGGGGCTGGGTTTGGGTGTGGGGCTGGGTTTGGGGTGTGTGGGGTTCTGTGGGGCTGGGTTTGGGTTTGGGGTTCTATGGGGTTCTATGGGGATCTGTGGGGCACAGTGGGGCTCTGTGGGGCTGGGTGTGGGTGTGGGGCTGGGTTTGGGTGTGTGGGGCAGGGTGTGGGGTGTGTGGGGTCCTGTGGGGCAGGGTTTGGGATTGGGGTTCTATGGGGTGTGTGGGGCTGGGTGTGGGTGTGGGGCCGGGTTTGGATTTGGGGCTCTGTGGGGCTGGGCTTGGGGTTCTGTGGGTTCACGTGTGGGGCAGGGTTTGGGGTTCTGTGGGGTTCTGTGGGGTGTGTGGGGCTGGGTTTGGGATTCTGTGGGGCTCTATGGGGCTCTGTGGGGCACAGCGTGGGTGTGGGGCTGGGTTTGGGGCTCTGTGGGGCTGGGTGTGGGGCTGGGTTTGAGTTTGGGGTTCTGTGGGGCTCTGTGGGTTCTGTGGGGCTGGGTTTGGGGTTCTATGGGGTTCTGTGGGGCACAGTGTGGGTGTGGGGCTGGGTGTGGGTTTGGGGCTGGATGTGGGGCAGGGTTTGGGGTTCTGTGGGGCAGGGTTCGGGTGTGGGGCTGGGTTTGTGTCCCCGGCCTCGGCCACCTCCAGGCTCTTGTGGAACATCTCCATACCTGGGGGGCACCGTGGGGGGTTCTGTGGGGCTGGGTTTGGGGTTCTGTGGGGCTGGGTGTGGGGTGTGGGGCTGGGTGTGGGGTTCTGTGGGGCTGGGTGTGGGTTTGGGGCTGGATGTGGGGCTGGGTTTGGGGTTCTGTGGGGTTCTATGGGGTGTGGGGCTGGGTTTGGAGGTCTGTGGGGCAGGGTTTGGGGTTCTATGGGGCACAGTGGGGCTCTGTGGGGCTGGGTTCAGGTGTGGGGCTGGGTTTGTGTCCCCGACCTCGGCCACCTCCAGGCTCTTGTGGAACATCTCCATACCTGGGGGGCAGGGTTTGGGTGTGGGGCTGGGTTTGGGGTTCTGTGGGGCACAGTGAGGTGTGTGGGGCTGGGTGTGGGGTGTGGGGCTGGGTTTGGGGTTCTATGGGGTTCTATGGGGTGTGTGGGGCTGGGTGTGGGTGTGGGGCTGGAGCTCTGTAGGGCTGGATGTGGGGCAGGGTTTGGGGTTCTATGGGGCACAGTGTGGGTGTGGGGCTGGGTGTGGGGCTGGGTGTGGGGTGTGTGGGGCTCTGTGGGGCAGGGTTTGGGGTTCTATGGGGTTCTATGGGGCTGGGTTTGGGTGTGTGGGGCAGGGTTTGCAGTTCTATGGGTTCTATGGGGCACAGTGGGGCTCTGTGGGGCAGGCTTTGGGTGTGAGGTTCTGTGGGGTGTGTGGGGCTGGGTTTGGGGTTCTGTGGGGCTGGGTGTGGGTTTGGGGCTGGATGTGGGGCTGGGTTTGGGGTTCTGAGGGGTGTGTGGGGCTCTGTGGGGCTGAGTTTGGGATTCTATGGGGATCTGTGGGGTGTGTGGGGCAGGGTTCGGGTGTGGGGCTCTATGGGGCTGGGTTTGGGGTTCTGTGGGGATCTGTGGGGCTGGGTTTGAGTTTGGGGTTCTGTGGGGCTCTGTGGGTTCACGTGTGGGGCTGGGTTTGGGGTTCCGTGGGGTTCTGTGGGGCACAGTGTGGGTGTGGGGCAGGGTGTGGGGTGTGTGGGGTTCTGTGGGGCTGGGTGTGGGGTGTGGGGCTGGGTTTGTGTCCCCGGCCTCGGCCACCTCCAGGCTCTTGTGGAACATCTCGATCCCTGGGGGGCACCGTGGGGGGTTCTGTGGGGTGTGTGGGGCAGGGTTTGGGGTTCTGTGGGGCACAGTGTGGGTGTGTGGGGCACAGTGTGGGGTGTGTGGGGCTCTGTGGGGCAGGGTTTGGGGCTCTGTGGGGTTCTATGGGGTTCTATGGGTTCTGTGGGGCTGGGTTTGGGGTTCTATGGGGTTCTGTGGGGCACAGTGTGGGTGTGGGGCAGGGTGTGGGGTGTGTGGGGTTCTGTGGGGCAGGGTTTGGATGTGGGGCAGGGTTTGGGTGTGGGGTTCTGTGGGGCACAGTGTGGGTGTGGGGCAGGGCTTGGGGTTCTGTGGGGCAGGGTTTGGGGTGTGTGGGGCTGGGTGTGGGGCAGGGTTTGAGTTTGGGGTTCTATGGGGTGTGTGGGGCAGGGTGTGGGGTTCTATGGGGTTCTATGGGGCTCCATGGGGATCTGTGGGGCAGGGTGTGGGGCTGGGTTTGGAGTTCTATGGGGCACTCAAAGATCAGTTGGTCACTCAGGGTCACTCAGAGGTCACTCAGGGATCAGGGGTCACTCAGAGGTCAGGGGTCAGTCAAGGTCACTCAGGGATCACTCAGGGGTCACCCAGGGGTCAAAGGTCACTCAGGGGTCACAGGTCACTCATTGGTCGGGGGTCACTCAGGGATCACTCAGAGGTCACTCAGGGGTCACTCAGGGTCACTCAGAGGTCACTCAGGGGTCACTCAGGGGTCAAAGGTCATTCATTGGTCAGAGGTCACTCATTGGTCACTCAGGGGTCACTCAGAGGTCAAAGGTTACTCTGGTCACTCAGGGGTCACTCACGGGTCACTCGGGTCACTCAGAGGTCAGGAGTCACTCAGGGGTCACTCAGGGGTCACTCAGGGGTCACTCAGGGGTCAAAGGTCACTCAGGGGTCACTCAGGGGCACTCAGGGATCAGGGGTCACTCAGGGGTCACTCAGAGGTCAGAGATCACTCAGAGGTCAGAGGTCACTCAGGGGTCAGGGGTCACTTATTGGTCACTCAGAGGTCACTCAAAGGTCAGGGGTCACTCAGGGGTCAGGGGTCACTCATTGGTTACTCAGGGTCACTCAGAGGTCACTCAGCGGTCACTCAGGGATCAGGGGTCGATCAGAGGTCAGGGGTCACTCAGGGGTCACTCAGAGGTCACTCAGGGGTCAGGGGTCACTCTCTGGTCACTGGTTACTCAGCGGTCACTCAGGGGTCACTCAGAGGTCACTCAGGGGTCACTCAGAGGTCACTCAGGGGTCACTCAGGGGTCAAAGGTCACTCAGGGGTCACTCAGAGGTCAAAGGTCACTCTCTGGTCACTCACCGGTCACCACTGACCGCAGCTGGCGGCCGTAGCCCAGCAGCTCCACCTCGTCCCCTTTCCGGAGAGTTCCGCGCTCCAGGGTCCCCGTGACGACTGTGCCACGCCCTGGACAGGTGAGATACAGGTGAGACAGGTGAGACAGGTGAGACAGGTAACAGGTGTGTGTACAGGTGTGTGTATCACAGGTGAGCTCCAGGGTCCCCATGACCACCGTGCCAC
Source organism: Periparus ater (assembly GCA_032357785.1). NCBI lineage: Eukaryota > Metazoa > Chordata > Aves > Passeriformes > Paridae > Periparus > Periparus ater. The sequence continues at coordinate 155,517,490 of CM063609.1, read as the reverse complement.
GCCCTGGACAGGTGAGACACAGGTGTGTGATACAGGTGTGTGTGTACAGGTGTGCATTACAGGTGTGTACAGGTGTGTCACAGGTGAGCTCCAGGGTCCCGGTGACCACCGTGCCACGCCCTAAACACAGGTGTGCACAGGTGAGACAGGTGAGACAGGTGTGTGTGTACAGGTGTGTACAGGTGTGTCACAGGTGAGCTCCAGAGTCCCCGTGACGACTGTGCCACGCCCTGGACAGGTGAGAGACAGGTGAGACAGGTGTCACAGGTGTGTGTACAGGTGTGTGTGATACAGGTGTGTCCAGGTGTGTGTCACAGGTGAGCTCCAGAGTCCCGGTGACCACCGTGCCACGCCCTGGACAGGTGAGACAGGTGTGTGTACAGGTGTGTGTGTACAGGTGTGTGATACAGGTGTGTGTACAGGTGTGCACAGGTGAGCTCCAGGGTCCCCGTGACCACCGTGCCACGCCCTAAACACAGGTGAGACACAGGTAACAGGTGAGACAGGTGTGTGTGTACAGGTGTGTGTGTACAGGTGTGTCACAGGTGTGTCACAGGTGAGCTCCAGAGTCCCCGTGACAACCGTGCCACGCCCTGGACAGGTGAGACAGGTGTGTACAAGTGTGCATTACAGGTGTGTGAGCTCCAGGGTCCCTGTGACCACCGTGCCACGCCCTGACAGGTGAGATACAGGTGAGACAGGTGTGTACAGGTAACAGGTGTGTGTGTACAGGTGTGTGAGCTCCAGGGTCCCCGTGACCACCGTGCCACGCCCTGACAGGTGAGATACAGGTAACAGGTGAGACAGGTGAGACAGGTGAGACAGGTGAGACACAGGTGTGTGTGATACAGGTGTGTTCAGGTGTGTGTGGTACAGGTGTGTGTACAGGTGTGTCACAGGTGTGTCACAGGTGAGCTCCAGGGCCCCCGTGACCACCGTGCCACGCCCTGACAGGTGAGACAGGTGTATCCAGGTGTGTCCAGATGTGTTACAGGTGTATCCAGGTGTGTCACAGGTGTGTCACAGGTGAGTTCCAGGGTCCCCATGACAACCGTGCCACGCCCTGACAGGTGAGACACGGGTGTGCTACCTGTGACACACGTGTGTGATACAGGTGTGTGAAGGTGTGTCCAGGTGTGTCACAGGTGTGACACAGGTGTGATGATGATGCAGTACAGGTGTGTACAGGTGTGTACAGGTGTGTACAGGGGTAATACAGGTGTGTCACAGGTGTGTACAGGTGTGTACAGGTGTGCACAGGTGTATTTACCTGGGATGGTGTGCACGGCCTCGATGGGCAGCAGGCAGGGGCGCTCCAGCTCCCACAGGTGTGACACAGGTGTGACACAGGTGTGACACAGGTGTGATAACAATGTAATACAGGTGTAATACAGGTGTGTACAGGTGTGTACAGGTGTGTCACAGGTGTGATTTACCTGGGATGGTGTGCACGGCCTCGATGGGCAGCAGGCAGGGGCGCTCCAGCCCCCACAGGTGTGACACAGGTGTGACACAGGTGTGACACAGGTGTGATAACAATGTGATAACAATGTAATACAGGTGTGTACAGGTGTGTTTACCTGTCTCAGGTGTGATTTACCTGGGATGGTGTGCACGGCCTCGATGGGCAGCAGGCAGGGGCGCTCCAGCTCCCGCGGGTGTGACACAGGTGTGACACAGGTGTGACACAGGTGTGATAACAATGTGATAACGATGCAGTACAGGTGTGTACAGGTGTGTACAGGTGTGTACAGGTGTATTTACCTGGGATGGTGTGCACGGCCTCGATGGGCAGCAGGCAGGGGCGCTCCAGCTCCCGCGGGGGTGACACAGGTGTGACACAGGTGTGATATATGTGTGATACAGGTGTAATACAGGTGTGCACAGGTGTGTTTACCTGTCTCAGGTGTGATTTACCTGGGATGGTGTGCACGGCCTCGATGGGCAGCAGGCAGGGGCGCTCCAGCCCCCGCAGGTGTGACACAGGTGTGACACAGGTGTGACACAGGTGTGATAACGATGTGATAACAATGTGATACAGGTGTGTACAGGTGTGTTACACCTGTCTCAGGTGTGTACAGGTGTGATTTACCTGGGATGGTGTGCACGGCCTCGATGGGCAGCAGGCAGGGGCGCTCCAGCCCCCACAGGTGTGACACAGGTGTGACACAGGTGTGACACAGGTGTGATAACAATGTGATAACAATGTAATACAGGTGTGTACAGGTGTATTTACCTGTCTCAGGTGTGATTTACCTGGGATGGTGTGCACGGCCTCGATGGGCAGCAGGCAGGGGCGCTCCAGCCCCCACAGGTGTGACACAGGTGTGACACAGGTGTGATAACAATGTGATACAGGTGTGATACAGGCGTGTACAGGTGTGTTACACCTGTCTCAGGTGTGATTTACCTGGGATGGTGTGCACGGCCTCGATGGGCAGCAGGCAGGGGCGCTCCAGCCCCCGCGGGGGTGACACAGGTGTGACACAGGTGTGATAACAATGTGATAACAATGTGATAACAATGTGATACAGGTGTGTACAGGTGTGTTTACCTGTCTCAGGTGTGATTTACCTGGGATGGTGTGCACGGCCTCAATGGGCAGCAGGCAGGGGCGCTCCAGCTCCCACAGGTGTGACACAGGTGTGACACAGGTGTGATAACAATGTGATACAGGTGTAATACAGGTGTGTACAGGTGTGTACAGGTGTGTACAGGTGTGCACAGGTGTGATTTACCTGGGATGGTGTGCACGGCCTCGATGGGCAGCAGGCAGGGGCGCTCCAGCTCCCACAGGTGTGACACAGGTGTGACACAGGTGTGATAACAATGTGACACAGGTGTAATACAGGTGTGTACAGGTGTGTTTACCTGTCTCAGGTGTGATTTACCTGGGATGGTGTGCACGGCCTCGATGGGCAGCAGGCAGGGGCGCTCCAGCCCCCACAGGTGTGACACAGGTGTGACACAGGTGTGATAACAATGTGATAACAATGTGATACAGGTGTGTACAGGTGTGTACAGGTGTGTACAGGTGTGTACAGGTGTGTCCAGGTGTGATTTACCTGGGATGGTGTGCACGGCCTCGATGGGCAGCAGGCAGGGGCGCTCCAGCTCCCACAGGTGTGACACAGGTGTGACACAGGTGTGACACAGGTGTGATATACGTGTGATACAGGTGTAATACAGGTGTGTACAGGTGTGTACAGGTGTATTTACCTGTCTCAGGTGTGATTTACCTGGGATGGTGTGCACGGCCTCGATGGGCAGCAGGCAGGGGCGCTCCAGCTCCCACAGGTGTGACACAGGTGTGACACAGGTGTGATAACAATGTGATAACGATGCAGTACAGGTGTGTACAGGTGTGCACAGGTGTGATTTACCTGGGATGGTGTGCACGGCCTCGATGGGCAGCAGGCAGGGGCGCTCCAGCTCCCGCGGGGGTTGGGGGATGTGCGAGTCCACGGCCTCCAGGAGCCTCAGAACCGACTGCAGACCCAGCTCGGGGTCACGGTCCTGCAGGTGAGACAGGTGAGACAGGTGTGATCACACAGGTGTGTTACAGGTGAGATCATACAGGTGTGATCACACAGGTGTGTTACAGGTGTGTCTCAGGTGTGTCTCAGGAGCCTCAGAACCAACTGCAGACCCAGCTCGGGGTCACGGTCCTGCAGGTGAGATACAGGTGAGACAGGTGTGATCACACAGGTGTGTTACAGGTGAGATACAGGTGTCTCAGGTGTGTCTCAGGTGTGTCTCAGGTGTGTCTCAGGTGTGTCACAGGAGCCTCAGAACCGACTGCAGACCCAGCTCGGGGTCACGGTCCTGCAGGTGAGACAGGTGAGATACAGGTGTGTCACAGGTGTGTTATAGGTGTAATCACACAGGTGTTACAGGTGTTACAGGTGTGTCTCAGGTGTGTCTCAGGTGTGTCACAGGAGCCTCAGCACGGACTGGAGACCCAGCTCGGGGTCACGGTCCTGCAGGTGAGATACAGGTGAGATACAGGTGAGATACAGGTGAGACAGGTGAGATACAGGTGAGATACAGGTGAGATACAGGTGAGACACAGGTGAGACAGGTGAGATACAGGTGAGATACAGGTGAGACAGGTGAGACAGGTGTGATCAGACAGGTGAGATGGGACAGGTGAGACACAGGACACAGGTGAGGTGGAACAGGTGGAATTGGACAGGGGAATAGGTGTGCCCAGGTGTACCCCAGGTGTGTCCAGGTGTGTTCAGGTGTTCCCCAGGTGTTCCCCAGGTGTGTCCAGGTGTCCCCAGGTGTATCACAGGTGTGTCCAGGTGTCCCCAGGTGTTCCCCAGGTGTACCTGCAGCGCACACAGAGCCGACCCCACCACCACCGGGGTGTGCCCAGGTGCATCCCCAGCCCCCCCAGGTGTGTCCAGGTGTGTCCAGGTGTCCCCAGGTGTGTCCAGGTGTCCCCAGGTGTGTCCAGGTGTATCTCAGGTGTATCTCAGGTGTGTTTTTCTCCCCCCAGGTGTATCTCAGGTGTCCCCAGGTGTTCCCCAGGTGTATCTCAGGTGTATCTCAGGTGTGTCCAGGTGTACCTGCAGCGCGCACAGAGCCGACCCCACCACCACCGGGGTGTCCCATATGTACCCCAGGTGTATCTCAGGTGTCCCCAGGTGTCCCCAGGTGTGTCCAGGTGTTCCCCAGGTGTCCCCAGGTGTTCCCCAGGTGTATCTCAGGTGTTCCCAGGTGTCCCCAGGTGTCTCCAGGTGTTCCCCAGGTGTTCCCACCTGTCCCCAGGTGTGTCCAGGTGTATCTCAGGTGTGTTTTTATCCCCCCAGGTGTATCTCAGGTGTCCCCAGGTGTTCCCCAGGTGTTCCCACCTGTCCCCAGGTGTGTCCAGGTGTACCTGTAGCGCGCACAGAGCCGACCCCACCACCACCGGGGTGTCCCATATGTACCCCAGGTGTGTCCAGGTGTATCTCAGGTGTGTTTTTATCCCCTCAGGTGTCCCCAGGTGTCCCCCAGGTGTACCCCACCTGTCCCCAGGTGTCCCCAGGTGTTCCCCAGGTGTATCTCAGGTGTCCCCAGGTGTATCCCCAGCCCCCCCAGGTGTGTCCAGGTGTATCTCAGGTGTCCCCAGGTGTACCCCACCTGTCCCCAGGTGTATCTCAGGTGTCCCCAGGTGTGTCCAGGTGTATCTCAGGTGTCCCCAGGTGTCCCCAAGTGTCCCCAGGTGTATCTCAGGTGTCCCCAGGTGTGCCCAGGTGTTCCCCACCTGTCCCCAGGTGTACCTGCAGCGCGCACAGAGCCGACCCCACCACCACCGGGGTGTCCCCAGGTGTTCCCCAGGTGTATCTCAGGTGTCCCCAGGTGTGCCCAGGTGTCCCCAGGTGTTCCCCAGGTGTATCTCAGGTGTCCCCAGGTGTCCCCAGGTGTTCCTCAGGTGTCCCCAGGTGTCCCAAGGTGTGTCCAGGTGTGCCCAGATGTATCTCAGGTGTTCCCCAGGTGTGCCCAGGTGTATCTCAGGTGTCCCCAGGTGTCCCCAGGTGTGTCCAGGTGTACCTGCAGCGCGCACAGAGCCGACCCCACCACCACCGGGGTGTCCCCAGGTGTGTCCAGGTGTATCTCAGGTGTGTTTTTCTCCCCCCAGGTGTATCTCAGGTGTACCCCAGGTGTACCCCACCTGTCCCCAGGTGTCCCCAGGTGTTCCCCAGGTGTATCTCAAGTGTCCCCAGGTGTATCCCCAGCCCCCCCAGGTGTGTCCAGGTGTATCTCAGGTGTCCCCAGGTGTCCCCAGGTGTGTCCAGGTGTATCTCAGGTGTCCCCAGGTGTCCCCAAGTGTCCCCAGGTGTATCTCAGGTGTCCCCAGGTGTGCCCAGGTGTTCCCCACCTGTCCCCAGGTGTACCTGCAGCGCGCACAGAGCCGACCCCACCACCACCGGGGTGTCCCCAGGTGTGTCCAGGTGTATCTCAGGTGTCCCCAGGTGTCCCAAGGTGTGTCCAGGTGTGCCCAGATGTATCTCAGGTGTTCCCCAGGTGTCCCCAGGTGTATCCAGGTGTCCCCAGGTGTATCTCAGGTGTCCCCAGGTGTGTCCAGGTGTTCCCCAGGTGTGTCCAGGTGTCCCCAGGTGTACCTGCAGCGCGCACAGAGCCGACCCCACCACCACCGGGGTGTCCCCAGGTGTCCCCAGGTGTGTCCAGGTGTATCCCCAGCCCTCCCAGGTGTGTCCAGGTGTATCTCAGGTGTCCCCAGGTGTCCCCAGGTGTGCCCAGGTGTGCCCAGGTGTACCTGCAGCGCGCACAGAGCCGACCCCACCACCACCGGGGTTTTCTCTCCGTCGAAGCCGAACTCGGTCAGGAGCTCCCGAACCTCGAGCTCGACCAATGGGAGCAGCTCCGGGTCCGGCACCGCGTCCGCCTTGTTCAGGTAAACCACAACGTGCTGGACGCCCACCTGGACAGGTGAGAACCACACCTGAACCAACCTGGATCTACACCTGAACCCGAATTCACACCTGAACCCCAACAGCTCCGGGTCCGGCACCGCGTCCGCCTTGTTCAGGTAAACCACAACGTGCTGGACGCCCACCTGTGCAGGTGAGACAGGTGAGAGTCACACCCTGAACCTACACCCGAACCTGGATCTACACCTGAACCTGAACCTGGATCTACACCTGGATCTACACCTGAACCCCAACCCCAACAGCTCCGGGTCCGGCACCGCGTCCGCCTTGTTCAGGTAAACAACCACGTGCTGGACACCCACCTGTGCAGGTGAGACAGGTGAGACAGGTGAGGGGTTACACCTGAACCTGGATCTACACCTGAACCTACACCTGAACCCAAACCCCAACAGCTCCGGGTCCGGCACCGCGTCCGCCTTGTTCAGGTAAACCACAACGTGCTGGACGCCCACCTGTGCAGGTGAGACAGGTGAGGGGTCACACCTGAACCTACACCTGAACCTGAAACTACACCTGAACCTGGATCTACACCTGAACCTACACCTGGATCTACACCTGAACCTGAACCCGGGTCCGGCACCGCGTCCGCCTTGTTCAGGTAAACAACAACGTGCTGGACACACACCTGTGCAGGTGAGACAGGTGAGACAGGTGAGAGTCACACCTGAACCTGGATCTACACCTGAACCTGAACCTGGGTCCGGCACCGCGTCCGCCTTGTTCAGGTAAACAACAACGTGCTGGACGCCCACCTGTGCAGGTGAGACAGGTGAGACAGGTGAGACAGGTGTGGGGTTACACCTGAACCGCGATCTACACCTGAACCTACACCTGGATCTGAACCTACACCTGGATCTACACCTGAACCCCAACAGCTCCGGGTCCGGCACCGCGTCCGCCTTGTTCAGGTAAACAACAACGTGCTGGACGCCCACCTGTGCAGGTGAGACAGGTGTGAGAGTCACACCTGAACCTACACCTGAACCTGAATTCACACCTGAACCTGGATCTGAACCCGGGTCCGGCACCGCGTCCGCCTTGTTCAGGTAAACAACAACGTGCTGGACACCCACCTGTGCAGGTGAGACAGGTGAGAGTCACACCTGAACCTACACCTGAACCTCAACCCACACCTGAACCCAAACCGCCAAACTCAGGTGCTCCGAGTTCTGTCTCACCTGGCCACGCCCCCTCAGATGACCACGCCCCCTCGGGTGCTGGCCACACCCCCTCAAGAAGTGACCACGCCCCCAGGCGCTGGCCACGCCCCCTCAGATGGTGACCACGCCCCCTCAGGATGTAACCACGCCCCCTCCAGTGCCGGCCACGCTCCCAGGTGCTGACCACGCCCCATAGGACATGACCCCCGCCCCCTCAGATGGTGACCACGCCCCCTCAGGAGGCGACCACGCCCCCCCGACACTGGCCACGCCCCCTCAGGAGATAACCACGCCCCCAGGCACTGGCCAAGCCCCCTCAGGATGCAACCACGCCCCCCAGGTGCAGGCCACGCCCCCATAGGAAGTGACCACGCCCCCTCATGAGGTGACCACGCCCCCCAGGTGCTGGTCATGCCCCCTCAGGAGGTGACCACGCCCCCACAGGAGGTGACCACGCCCCCTCCGGTACCGGCCACACCCCCAGGTGCTGACCACGCCCCCTCAAGAGGTGACCACGCCCCCAATTGCTGGCCACGCCCCCTCGGGAGGTGGCCACGCCCATTCCGGTGCCGGCCACGCCCCCCAGGCGCTGGCCACGCCCCCTCAGGGTTGACCACGCCCCTTCTAGTGCCAACCACGCCCCTCAGGAGAAGACCACGCCCCCTCCAGTGCGGGCCACGCCCCCCTCAGGATATAACCATGCCCCCTCAGGAGGTGACCACGCCCCCTCCGGTACCGGCCACACCCCCAGGTGCTGACCACGCCCCCCTCAGGAGGTGACCACGCCCCCAATTGCTGGCCACGCCCCCTCAGGAGGTGACCACGCTTATTCTGGTGCCGGCCACGCCCCCATAAAAAGTGACCACGCCCTCTCAGGAGGTGACCACGCCCTCTCAGGAGGTGACCACGCCCCCCCAGGTGCTGACCACGCCCCCCAAGTGACCACGCCCCCTTAGGAGGTGACCACGCCCCCTTCCGGTGCCAGCCACGCCCCCCAGGTGTTAACCACGCCCCCTCAGGAGGTGACCACGCCCCCTCCCCATGCAACCACGCCCCTTCTGGTGCCGGGCCACGCCCCCCAGGAGGTGACCACGCCCCCTCAGAAGGCGACCACGTCCCCCAGGTGCTGACCACGCCCCCTCAGGATGTAACCACGCCCCTCAGAAAGTGACCACGCCCCCTCCAGTGCTGGCCACACCCCCAGGCGCTGGCCACGCCCCCTCAGGTGCCGGCCACGCCCCCTCAGGAGATAACCACGCCCCCTCAGGAGGTGACCACCGCCCCCTCAGGAGATAACCACGCCCTCCAGGTGCTGGCCACGCCCCCTCAGGAGATAACCACGCCCCCCAGGTGGTGACCACGCCCCCTCCAGTACCGGCCACACCCCCAGGCGCTGGCCACGCCCCTCAAGAGGTGACCACGCCCCCAATTGATGGCCACGCCCCCTCAGGAGGTGACCACGCCCCCTCCGGTACCGGCCACCCCCCCAGGCGCTGACCACGCCCCCTCAAGAGGTGACCACGCCCCCCCAGAGGAGACCACGCCCCCCTTCTCATGTAACCACGCCCCCTCAGGAGGTGACCACGCCCCCTCAAATGCTGGCCACGCCCCCTCAGGAGGTAACCACGCCCCCTCAGGAGGTGACCACGCCCCCGCAGGATGTAACCACGCCCCCTCAGATGACCACGCCCTCCAGAAGCTGACCACGCCCCCTCCCCATGCAACCACGCCCCTTCCGGTGCCGGCCACGCCCCCCAGGTGCTGACCACGCCCCTCAGGTGCTGACCACGCCCCTTACGGTACCGGCCACGCCCCCTCAGGAGGTGACCACGCCCCCTCAGAAAGTGACCACGCCCCCTCCAGTGCCAGCCACACCCCCCAGGCTCTGGCCACGCCCCCTCAGGATATAACCACGCCCCCTCAAGATGTAACCACGCCCCCCAGGCGCTGGCCACACCCCTTTAGGATGTGACCACGCCCCCCCAGATGCCGGACACGCCCCCCCATGAGGTGACCACACCCCTCCAGTGTGACCACGCCCCCCTCAGGTGCCAGCCACGCCCCCTCAGGAGGTAACCACACCCCCCAGACATTGGCCACGCCCCCTCAGGAGGTGACCACGCCCCTTCCGGTTCAGGCCACGCCCCCCCGGCTCTGGCCACGCCCCCTCTCACCTGTCGGGCCAGCAGCAGGTGTTCCCGGGTCTGCGGCATTTGCCCGTCGGTGGCGGCCACCACCAGGATGACGCCGTCCAGGGGGGCGGTGCCCGTGATCATGTTCTGGGGGAAAAAACGGCAGAATCGGGAAAAAACGGGAAAAAACGGCAATTCTGGGAGTTTGAGAAAAATCTCAAAAATTCCTAAAAAAATCCTGAAAAAAATCCTAAAAAATCCCTAAAAAATCCTCAAAAAATCCTAAAAAATCCTCAAAAAATCCCTAAAAAAATGCCCTAAAATCCTCAAAAATCCCTAAAAAATCCCTAAAAAATCCTCAAAAAATCCCTAAAAATCCTCAAAAAAATCCTTAAAAAATCCCTAAAAAATCCTCAAAAAATCCCTAAAAAAATGCCCTAAAATCCTCAAAAAATCCCTAAAAAATCTCTAAAAAATCCTCAAAAAATCCCTAAAAAATCCCTAAAAAATCCCTAAAAATCCCTAAAAAATCTCAAAAAATCCCTAAAAAATCCCCCTAAAAATCCCTAAAAAAATCCTTAAAAAATCCTCAAAAAATCCCTAAAAAATCCCCTAAAATCCCCAAAAAATCCCCCAAAAATCCCCAAAAAATCCTCAAAAAATCCCCAAAAAATCCTTAAAAAAATCCCCAAAAAATCCCTAAAAATCCCAAAAAATCCTCAAAAAATCTGCCAAAAATCCAATAAATATCCCTAAAAAAATCCCTAAAAATCACTAAAAAATCCTCAAAAAATCCTAAAAAGTCCCTAAAAATCACTAAAAAATCCCTGAAAAATCCTCAAAAAATCCCTAAAAAATCCCTGAAAAATCCTCAAAAAATCCCTAAAAATCCTCAAAAAATCCTCAAAAAATCCACAAAAATCCCTAAAAAATCCTCAAAAAATCCCTAAAAAATCCTCAAAAAATCCCTAAAAAATCCCTAAAAATCCCTAAAAAATCCTTAAAAAATCCTCAAAAAATCCCCAAAAAAACCACAAAAAAATCCTAAAAAATCTCTAAAAATCCCTAAAAAATCCTCAAAAAATTCCTAAAAAATCCTCAAAAAATCCCTAAAAAATCCCCAAAAAACCACAAAAAATCCCCTAAAATCCCTAAAAATTTTTGGGAATTCTGGAATTTTTGGGAATTTTTGGGAATTTGTTATCGGAGCTGGGATTGGGGAAAATCGGGGGGAAATGAAAGGGTGGGAAATGGGGAAAATTCGGTGGGAAAT